>CM021763.1:21588750-21631092 GCA_011075105.1 Heteronetta atricapilla | reverse complement strand
CGGGGCGGTGCCGCCGCTGGGGCCGCGGCCGCTGGTCGCGGCGGGCACGCGTGGGGCCGGCGGTCCGCCCGCACAGCGGGCACCCCGCGGGTTGCTCCCCCAGAGGCCGGGTCGCCAGACGCTGTGCTGGCCCGGCGTGGGTAGCAGGACCCCCGAGCAGGGCAAGGAAACGGGCGTCGTGGCACCAGCTTTAACCCTGCGGTTGCGTGTGGCGTCGGAGCGAACGGCACGGGCTCCTGGTCCCATCGCTTGGTCGTTGTTAATAACCACTGACAGCCTGAAGCGATTTGTTTCTGCGTTGCTCTAGCATGGTTTGTGTGTTAAGCAAGTGCCTAGCGAGTCCGCGGAAATGCTCTTCTGAACCGGCCGTGGCCGTTCTTCCTCAGGTCCTCGCCACCTGCTGCAGTACCGATAACACATCGGTGCCGCTGGGGGAATTCCCCCGTGCTAGCAAGGAAGCCTTGCAGGAACAGTTGAGGAAGAAGAGGAGTGAGCAGTACGCCAATGAAAAACAGAAATTCCCTAATAGGCAAAAGTAGCCCGGCTGTCTGTTACCTCAGCTTAGTCATTCTTTGGTCTTTTCAGGCCTTTTCTATTATCAATTTCACTTACAAAATCCGAGAGAAAAGCCGACAGATCCACTTCCTTCATCCATCTACCGCTCAGCAGGAGTAGCTACTTCCCATTAAGTCTCTGAATATTAATAGCTACACGGGGTGCTATTGAAGCTTTCTTCTTTCCTGGGCTAGGAAGTACACGAAGAGGTGATGGCAGCTTTGCTTTTGAAATTACGCCGTAAGCAGCAAGTACGCTTCTCCTTGGGCTCCTTCTGCATTGACGTAGCAGCGTAACAGCTTACAAATTGTACTCTGAAGTTCCTTTGTCCTGCCAGCATTGCCGCCTGAGCTCCTTCAGCCTTCTGAAAGCAACCAGAAGGGTGCGTTAATTTCAGGGAATAAATTAAAATGTGCTATAAAGCTGTCCCTTAACTGTATATAAATTTGTAGTTAGTTTCTCTTTCAGTGGATGTTCTCCTTTTGGAAGGACCTTGCTGAACTGAGCATTCATTTTTTTTTTTTGCCTCACGGTTTTGGAAGGTCTGCATTCCAGAGTTGCTGCTGAACAGCAGCCTTAACATGGTTAACCTCCTGCACTTAATCAAAGTCTGCTCTGTGAGCTACTTGGAGGGGTACCCTTGGCGACCACTCAGTGAAATTTGTTGTTAATGTCTCAAAGCATTCGGCCCCTTGCAGTCATTCTCGTTCCTCGCAGTAATGCACACAAGGCCAGAGCATTCTACCAGTTGCCCTAATTTGAAAGAAAGATTGCATGCAGCTGCACAGTTGTCTTCGTATGAAGCAAACAACCGTCTGTATGTGGAAAATGGGTTGCAGACAACCTAATGCTGGCCAACACAAGTCACCCTCCCTGGTGGTTAAAATTTATCTGGAAAGATGAGAACAAGAGCAACCGTTCAGGGAAAGACTTGGCATTCTTGTATTTAAGCTGATCAGAGTTTAGATTCACGCGCTGCATAAAATATTTCTAAACGTGAGGAGGATAGGTGGTCAGAGAGAAAAAGGAAGGAACTCAGGAAAGGATGCTAGATGGTTCCTGGAGCTAGAGCTTTACAAAAAGACACAAGCAAAAGTACTAAGTGTTAATTAAAACAAATCCAGAGGTGACAGCATTAAAATAAGCACAGGAAAGACTGATAGGTGTACTGAAACAGCTGAATTTACAGTGCTAAAATAAGGAGTTTTTAACCCGTTTCATGAAGGACTTTGGGATAACAAAGCAGTTCTTATAAAAAAAGGTTTTATGGATTCCAAATGTAACATGTATCATTGGAAAGGTTGAAAAACAGCATCGTAGGTAAAGGTAGTGAATATCGCTAAACTTTGCGCTGCAGTGACTCTGGAAATGCAAACACAGGAGAAAAAGACAGTAATGATGAGTGTAGAGGAAGACTGGTCAATGAAGAAAACAGTGCACAATCAATTCTTTGGTTTACAACGTTCTCTTAAATAGTTTCATTGGTTATGTTCAGAAACTATTTTTAATTTCAGGAGTTAAAACTGGAAAGCTTGCCTTTTACTAGCCTTTTAAATAAAATCGAATACTCTAGGATAAATATTGCCAGCTCTTTTAAGACTTCAGAGTCTCTCTATTAAAGTGTAAATAAACCAGCAGCACTGAAAGAGCCCTTTCAAAGGCCAGCTTTTCATTCTAGTTAAATTCCGTGATGATTCTAAAACTGGAGTCAGATGCTAGGATCCAAAAGCATTCAGGAAAATGTACTTAAAATACTAAGCATGCTTTAGCACTATTCTAAAATAACGTAAAGAGATAAACATCTTAATTTGAACTAAACCCTCTTGACATTCATTTCTGTGTCCTCTGCCTTTCTGTGGCTTGATACTTGATGTATGAAGTCATTCCGAGATGGGCTGAAGGGGTGGGCATTGTGTGTGCCAGAGTCCCAGAGCTCTGTGAATTAATGCTGCTCTGTATTTCCTCAAGGAATGAGCCCATTCAGTTTACATTTATTGAGAATAGACCCTGGGAAGGAATTATTTCTTCCTTATAAGGAGCTTTGTGTTGGAATATCTGTTGGGACAGTTTAGCTCACCACTGAGTTACTAGGGATAAAAGCATCACTGTTAAGAGTAAAATGATAATGTGCAAGTGACTTCTTAAAATTAAACGCATGTAACTGATTTACAAGGTTCAGAATTTCAGTCTCAGAACAGCAAAATAAGGCTGTCTCAGCTTTCTTCAGAGTTTTAACTTGCTTCAATTTCTAAAAAGTCAAAAGCAGAAGATCCTGTCTCTGAAAGGAAAATAGATTTAACATCGCTCTGGATTAGTTGTGAGCTTTTATAGATCTGAGTTTCCAAACTCATGAACACAAACTGAAAACAGTGTTATTCCTCTCATAAGCTTGTGTAAACTTTACTTTTAAAGGATTATGTTTTTCTAATATCAAAGTAAAAGCTAATCAAATTTGTTGATAAAAACTTTTTTCAGTTTTAAAAATAATTGTCTTCTAGGTATTTTTTCTCTTTGCTGCCAGTACTTAATCAGGGTAAAGTATCTGCGTAATGCTTGAACATTCTTAATAGTTTAAAAAAAAATGATTCCTCACAGCTCTAGAAGCTTTAACCTCTCCTGGTCAGACACCCTCCATCACAAAAGCAGTAGGGCAGTTCAGAAGTTAATGAGTTGCAAAATGCCACCTACAGGGACACCAGCACATCTTGGAGCACCTCTGCCCGTCCGATGCACCAGCAGTGAGGGGTTGTTGGCAAAGCTGTGCTGCTGGTCTAGATGGAGACATCGTGGCAGTGCCTTCTTGTGGATACGCAACCCTACGCTAACATAACTCCCTTTTGCCACCTTCTGTTTTCTCCCTTTAAACTGCACTTTACCTGTGCATTAGACCAAGCAGCTGCTTTCCCGTGGCAGGCAGCATACCATTTCTTGGATGTGAACTCTGCATGAGTTTGTCAATCCACCAGTGTCAGGAGCAAAAGGCTTTGCTTTCCCAGATGCTCACCCGTGGCAAAGAAAAACTACATACACTAAAATTTCTCTGAAGATCATTTTCCAAGATGCTAAGTTCTGGTAGAATGGCTCTAAAGCCAAAAAAAAAAAAGAAGAAGAAGAAAAAAAAACCTCTGCTTCCCATCTCAAGGAGTCTGAGTCCAGATGTATTTGTGATGGTGAGAGAGCTCTACCCGCCAGCAAACAGCTTACCTATGCCAAAAACTGAAAACGCACGCTTCCTGCAGGAGCTGAAACACCTGCCTGTGGCGCGTGCCCCTAGGGCCCGGGCTGTGCTGCCGCCCCCCTGCCTCCCCCAGCACAACCCGACAGCGGTGCAGGGAGAGGAGCTGGCAACCTGGCCAGCCGTTGTTTCCGATGGTTGCCAGTCTTCTGTGAGCTACAGTGCCTTTATAAATCATAACTGAGGACTCGCAGAAAGCAGGAAGGCAGGGACAGTCGGAGTGAGCTAAGCAACACTTAAATGGTTCCTGTGTAAACAACTGGCATTCTTTAAAAAAGCTTGGCTACAGTATCTGCATCCTCCAACTTTTTCACCAGTGATTGCCTTTAGCAAACTGGGGAAACCAAGCTGGACTTTTTTCTTAATGGCCCATTTAAGCTTTGATTACTGGTTGTTAAGCTCTTAATCCACTAATGTTCAAAAAATATTGCAAATGTGTCTCTGCCTCTGCTAGGACTGAAACTTCCAGTCGGGATTTATGGACTCTTCTTGGTTTGTATCAGAGACAAGCTTTCAAGGGATCAGTGTAAACACGAGGGCTTCTGTATAACTTAGGCACCCTATGAAATCAGAGACCAAGATTTTCCGTGTGGCACTGAAGCTGTTCCATCTGGTTAAGGTTCGTTTTGTCAAAGGGAACTGCGCACTGAAGAGTAATTAGTAAAGACCCAGTGTGGGGGTAGGACATTCCGTGGAGCTGGGTTTTTGTTCGTTTGCTTTTAGACTTCATCTTCGACCCGTCCGAGTATAGCAGTGCACATAGCAGCGTCCTTACACAAAGTGCCATCTGAAGGTGACGGTACGCCAGCAGCTTTGGCTGAACAACGTTGAACTTCGGCATTTGTCTGGGGGCTTTAAAACTATTAGAAATTTTGTAGCCCAAGTGCTAATCAGACTGATATGTGCCTGTGTTATCATGTCATTCCTGCAAAACCAGGTAACTGAACTGTGGAATCTTTCATCCATTTAGAGCCATCAATTTTCTGAGTTAAACACAGCTTCCTGATGTGGGTTTGGGATGGTCTTGATATGATTTCACCTTTGCTTTATACCAGCTGTATGTGTTTTCTTTATATATTTGCCTGTTTCTATGCCTTCTTCCTCCTTCATACCTACCCGTGACCATGCTTTGGTATGGACGGGTCGTGGTACGTCGCAGTTCTTTCCTGACAAACAGCCTATAAACGTTCCATCCAGTTGCCTTCCTTATCCTTAGTCTTCCTGCCCTGTAATCTTGAAATTGTACCAGAGCTAATATCTCAAGCTAAGCCTTGTAATCAAATTCAGAAGATAGAGATAAGATACGGTTAGGGCTGTGCAGTAAAATTTTGTCAGGGAACCAAGTACTTCCTTTTACTTCAGTAGCTTCAAAGGTTTCATTGGAATCTGTGTCTTGGACAGGGATTTAATCCTTTTTTCTTTTTTTTTCCTACCAGTCTGTCACTAATAGCATCTAACTTTTGAAGTTGCTTTGAATAGAAAGGGAGAACATTCTTCCTTTTCCTTTTCTGTGCTCCGGGGATTAAGATGAGCTGAGAGATATGCCTCCGCTTCACTCCTCCACTCGGAATAACAGCGGCACAATGCACTCGCAGGTTTCCAGAAAGCTAGTGCTTTGCTTCCAGCGGGATATGCCAGGAGTGGCAAGAATTTGGCAGGTTTAACTACTGAACAAGGAAGGACACCATGATACTTAACGTGTCTCCATGCTGCCTTGCTCCAGCAAATTAGGCAGAACTCACGGGACGGCTGTCTTCTTGCTAGACACTGTCCTCTGCTGGGCTGTGCTTGGAGCCCTTCAGAGGGAGCAGACAGCTCCGCGCGTGGCGTGGTTCCGAGGCTGGAGGAGACGCTGTGTCGGGCTGGCTGCCGCCTTAGGCAGTTGTCACCATCAGTCATCCCGCAAATGTTGCGATCCGTGAGCAGGAGGGATAGTGATCTGCTGCGGTCTGTTCATGCAAAAATACATTTTTTTTGTGGTTCCAAAAAAATGGAGCCTCTGGACAGGGACAGGTCTCTACGGAGCCTCTGAATTTACCCGGTTGTAGTACAGGTCTGATGCTACGTAACCGCTCCCCAAACTGAGGAGAAGGAAGAACCTCTCCAGTACTCTATGCCAGAACTGCTTCCTAGTTAGTAATTTTAATATGTGCTTGTCAGGGCTTCATTACAGCCAGCACAAAAATCAACTTCTTCCATGTCTCCACAGTTCCGAGCAGCAGCAAAACCTGACGGATGCTGTCCAGTGTTCGCTTTGCTCGGCACACAGCACAGGCACCACAGCTCTCCATGCACTCACTTGGATAACCAGTCCTGGTTTTGTTTGTAGCCTACGCTCAGCCTTTTATCTCTGTAAATACGAAGGCTTTGATTTTTGTTTTGTTTGCTTTTTTTTGTTGTTCATTTGTTTGTTTAAACATACATTTACTGGCTGCAGTTGAATGGCTGCTTTTGAGATTCTCTAGGAAAGCGAGAAATCTTTAAAAAGAAATTAAGAAATCACTAGGCTATGAGTTAGGAGTGGAAGAACTGAGGAAGAGAAGGGCAGAACTAATGTGAGTAAGAGCTGAAGGATGATCTGGTGTATAAACCCAGTCCATCGCCAACTCCACCCTCTAAATGGCATTTGCTGCTGGGGAAATTGGATCCACCCTGGACTGATTCTAGCATCAGAAAAATCCTAAAATAGCTCTGGGCCTTACAAAAGTTGCAGTTTCCTTCCCAATAATTGATGTTGTGGTGACAACCTGCATCTGGTACTCATGAGTTGCAGTCACCGCATCTGCTAAGGGGAAGAAGGCAACTTTTTCCCTTTCCTCAGGCTCTTGCCTTATCTGCAGGGATGGTCCATGGAGTGAAAAACTGTTTGCTCAGTTTGAGCACTTGTTGAAAGGGATGGTGTCCCCTACACCAGCAACTTGGAAATGAGCATGCAACCTGTGTTGACTCAGGCTTTTAAGAAGTGTAAACGAAGAGGAACCACTTTAAGAGTAACTGGGGACTGGTCTAAGTTGCATTATTGCCGTTGAATGTGGGTTTATTTCATCCTGTTTACTAAGTGGGGAGTATAACCATGGCAACATTCATGACACGCTCTGTGTGGATCTGCCAACACAAGAGTGAAATTAGCATTCCGAAGACAACTGTTTGGAAGTAGCTTGGGAACTGAAGAAGCATGTTTCAGACTACAGTCTGGATGGTAGCACGCTGCACCATTTGCAGAGAGAACGTTATGCAAAATTTGCTAGCTTGGCTTAAGTGCTCTCAGCAAGAATATTTGTGGTATCATTTGTATAGATCGTACCTTGACGAGTGGAAACATAATGGTGTAAATATTAGTAGCCAGTGGTGATTCTTAAGTATACTTAAAAATACAAATACAGCTAGAGTTTTATGCTCAACTTTAGTGCAAAGATAGTTGAAATCAGCTCATGTGGGGAAAAATGCAGAATGACAATTCCTAGACAAGATGAAAGGTCTACTTATAAAATAAAATAAATACTATTTCTACATGTAAAGAAAAAAAAGAGCCTGGGGTGAATGGAAATAAGAATGTAAAAGGAACCTTCTAGATCATTGGCAGCCCTCTGCTGTCCCCGGTATAAACTGTTGATAAACATAGTCTAGTAACTAATTTTTGTTGCTGTTGCATGTTGTGTGAAGTTTTTGCAGAAGTCTTCTATATGGAGAATCGTGGCCTGACAGAGAGAGGATGGACTCAATAATACATTGCTTGTTCATGTCTCTTTACAGGTCACTTCTTTCTGAAAGGAGCAGAGTCAAATGTAACGACCCATTTCTGGATGACAGTGCTACAACCTGTTGCAAGTAACCCTGAACGAAAATATTTCCCTGGTTACTTTTGCCTGCACTTTTATCTGTGGCTAGCTTCACTGTTTTTGTTTAAGTCAGTTCCCTCTTCTGTGTGCATCTGTCACATAGCAGGAAAGACATGTTTCTGTAAATAAGCTTCACAAGTCATTTAGGAGATGTGTAGGAAAATACAGAACTGCTTTTAACTGACTTTTGAAAGTTGGCTAGATTTTAAGCTGACTCTGCCCTTCCAACAGATGCTCAGAACAGTGACTGCTCTTTATTGCCTCAGCACACCATCTCGGGATAACACATCAGCCAGTCTGATGGAATATTTTATGTGCAGTTACTACTTCCTGTGAGTCAGTGCTGTAAAAGGCAATTACGTCTGCAAAGAACACAGCATCCTTCATGTCCCTTGCTGCCCTCATGACTGAAAGTGATACATTTAGGGTGGGTTATGTTAGTCCTAAGAATAATATGGATCTATAGAAATTATGGAAATACTGCTAGTAAAATGTAAGTGACTGATTAGGTATTTTTTCTGTGTTCAGAGGTAAGAAAACACATCCTATTCCAGCAGTAACTCAGGAAGACGTTAGCCACCAGAGCTAGGCTTAAAATGTCACACGTTCAGGTAACTTAAATCAGCATTTACATTCTAACTGATTGAGCAGCTATCTGGATTGCTACTCTTAGTTCTCAATAAATTTGAAACTGGTAAAGACAATCCAGAGGACTTGACAAAGTTTAGAGTACTGGCAGCAAAAAGGGCAAATTCCAGATGATTACTGGTCATTCGTCTAGCACCTATGTCGGCCAAAAATGTGTAACTTTTATCAGTCCAATCAAGAATCATTTAAAGAAAGTCAGCAGAACTAATGTTGGGAGCTATGGGTATATGAAAATAGATCTGACCACAGTTTTGTTAGACAACAGGCTTGATAAAACATACAGTGTTTACATCACTATAGTGTTTGTGTAGTTCCTAGACTTCTTCCCAACTTTTTGTCTTAATGCTTCATGGCACTTTCTATATGTTGTGCTAGTATGAACTGTTACTCAGTAGAACATTGGTTAACTGACAGTTGAAAACAAAATAGCAAATGGGCGTTTCTGACTGAGCACATTAAGATTATTTTAGGAATTGATTTGGCTACATACAAGTTAATATTTGCTTTAAATTACATCAAAGTTTGTACAAAATTAATAGCCATAGCTCAAAAGATGGGTATGTAATATGCCACTAAGATTAGTCTATGATGCAGTCTAGGTGACTTTGTTTAATAAGTTGAATGCAAGCAGTTTTGTGGGTAGCTAATAAGTAATACATCTGTGAACAGTGAAAGCAGGCTGTCATTTTCACCTGTCCATTTAGTCTACCCACCAAATACCAGAACTCAAGAAAGAACAGAGAAGACATCCAAATTCAGGACCATTGAAGGTCAGTTGAGCAAGTTGTTTTCAAAATAAAATTTTATAGAAAACACAGCCTTTTGTTTTAGGGGACCTTCCAATTTTGTTTTTTCTGGGATTCTCTGAGTATTATGGCAGTTATCATCTTTAAAGCCTTAAAGATGTTATAATCTTTAATGCTGCATGCTTAAACTAATTCATTATGTCATCTCACAGTAATTCTGTAACATTCCCATGCTATAGATTTACTCTACTTCTGAACTTTGAGCCAGTCTTTTTAAATATTTGTCTTGTACCATAGCTGCTTCACTGCTGGTACTCCTCCTGTGCCTTGCAGAGCCTTTTCACATGTATGCATTTGCTATCAATCAAACTGCACTTTTATCTGATCATCAGCAAGTTTACAGACCATGTTTTTCCCCTGTGCAGACAATCCCCATGCCAGAGGATCTTTTAGCTCTCTAACTGGCCCAACTTATGCAAAACAGCCTTAATGCTGATAGTGCTAATGGTTCTCGTGGAAAATATATATATATGTGTGTGCTTTCCTTTCTGTCCACTCATTTTTTTCTGTCTCTTCCAATTCTTCTAGTGTTAGAGCCTTACAAAATTGCCCTAGATCATTTCTGAACAACTGTGTTGTTACAGCTGTGAAAAATAAGGGAGTAAAACCATATCTGCAGATAATTCCTGTGATCTAATCATCAGTCACATTATAGCAAAGTTAATGCTGCTGTTGCCTTTTTCAACTTCAGAAAATTGTGTGTTGCTGGACCTAATAAGAACTGAAAGTGCAGGTTGGGTTTTTCTTCTGTTAATGAGTTTTTATTTGGGGATTTAGAGGAGAAATGAAGAGGTGCAGAGGGATTTATCAAGAAAGATAACTTTGAATGAACTCCTGAACATGGTGCTTTGGTCAAAAAGGCTCTTGTACTTCTTGGCTTCAAAGAGAGAAATCTCTAGAGACTACAATGACAATAGTAGTTCTGTGTTTGTCTCTGAAGTAATTTTTGTTGAAATTTGCTTTGTCCAGTTTAGGATCCAAGAAGACTTTTGGTAAACAGAAATCTTTGAGAGAATAGCAATAAAACAACACAACATCCTGATCTCCAAATTGCAGAGAGATGATTTGAAGGGTGGGCTGTCCAGTGGACAATGAATTGGCTGGGTGGCCACACCCAGTGAGTGGTGGTTAATGGCTCTATGTCCAGGTGGAGGCTGGTGAGGAGTGGTGTCCCTCAGTAGTCTATCTAGGAACAAGTACCATTTAATATCTTTATCAATGACACAGACAGTGGGATTGAGTGCACCCTCAGCAAGTTTGCAGATGACACCAAGCTGGGTGGTGCAGTCGATACACCAGAAGGAAGGGATGCCATCCAGAGGGACCTGGACAGGCTGGAGAAGTGGGCCCATGTGAACATAATGAGGTTCAACAAGTCCAAGTGCAAGGTGCTGCACCTGGGTTGGGGCAATCCCAGACATGAGCACAGACTGGGAGAACTCATTGAGAGCAGCCCTGCAGAGAAGGACCTGAGGGTTCTGGTGGACAAAAAGCTTGACATGAGCCATCAGTGTGTGCTTGCAGCCCAGAAGGCCAACTGCATCCTGGGCTGCACCAACAGAGGGGTGGGCAGCAGGGGAGGGAGGGGATTGAGCCCCTCTGCTCTGCCCTTGTGAGGCCCCACCTGGAGTGCTGCGTGCAGCAGCATCCAACTATCCTGGTTGGAACCAGGTGATCCATAAAGTCCCTTCCTAACCAAGCTATTCTATGAAGTAAAAATCGTTGATTCATATAGTATAGGATGAGTGATACAAATAATTTTTTCTCCTTGGTTTGTTAAACCAAAAAGCATATTGACTAATGTCCAAAAGTATCTGCAGTGAAATAGAAACTTAAGACCTGGCTTTTCAATCTAGCTGACAAAGACGTAACACTATCCAATTGCTGGTGCTGAAACCGAACAGCACCTGACTAGAATTGTGTGGCAAATTTTTCCCTAAACAATGGGTATCTAACCTTTGGAACAGTTTTATGAGAATTATAATGGCCTTTCCATCTCTATTCATTTCAACCTGATGAGATGTCTTTCTTAAAAGACATGTTCTGGATGAACTAGATGGTTCAGGAACTTCTGTGACAAAACTGATCAGCCCCAGATGGTCACAGTAGATGTTATAGCCTAACCTCTTGTGGGGACCAAGCTGGTTTTGGTTCTTACTTCAGCTCTGCTGTGGGCTTACCTCATGCTTCATATTTTTGCCTATGGATGCTCACAGCTGTAGCATTTCCTGTCTAAATGGTCCAGCAAGGGATGCAGACTGTCCTAAAGATCTAAGATGTCCACAGAGGACAACCAGCCATCTGTGGAATTTTAATACTCCCTTTTCTTACTTATTGAAATTTTTAAGCAACAATCTTAGGAATTAAGAGTTCATCTTGTAGCTGTGCTACTCTAAGCTTCCAGACAGAAGGTGGAATACTGTTTGGATTAAAAGTGGTAGCACTAACTTTTGTATTCCTGCATGATTTTAAATGCACCAAGGATATGTCCATGTGGACACCTAATCTTTTGGCTTGTCCAGAACTTGTGTTTGGGCTCTTGTAAAGTGGTATCTAGCGTTAAAGGAAAACATGCAAAATAATACATAACACTAGCTTATCATTATTTACAGCAAACCAATTCCCTCTTTGCTCACACAATACTAAAATGATGTATTTGCCTGGCTGAAAAATTATTTTTTGCAAGTAATAAAAATGCAGAAATCCCTTACAATGGTTACTTCAGCCTTCTTGCAGCTTGGGGCAAAACCACATTGGCAGAAAGACAATGTCTTGTCTCTAATGGCTGTGAAGCCTCTCTGAACTTGACCCAAATTTGAACTTACACAAAAGGGACCTCTGTGCAGTGACAAAAACTTAAAAACAGAATATAATTACGTAAGAAATTCAAAATAAGTTGGGGAGTGTGTTTGAATGAGATCAGCATTCCAAGTAATCCCTAACAAGAATTGGATGTTTGTATCTCTGCTGCCGCGCATTTTTCTTTATGATCTTCTGAATGTTCTGTTAATCGACCTCCAAACTGAAACCTTGTACCTAATAGCAGCCCTTCTTGGCAGCTTTTTGGTGCAAAGTTGGCCATAGTATCTTATGCAAGTCTCCTAAACTCTTTAAATTCTTTGATACCGATGAGGAAGGTATGTGTTTAAAAAAAAATAAGAATAATCACGGAAAGGTCCCTGTGTTTTCCTGTCTTCTTTTGCAGAAGCTAATAAATCAAATGATTAAAGAAGTCAATGGAAAGAAGAGTGCCAGTGCTTTCATGAAGGCAGTAGCTAGCATTGGTCGCCTCATCTTTGTAGCACTG
The DNA here is from genome assembly GCA_011075105.1 of Heteronetta atricapilla. Classification (NCBI taxonomy): domain Eukaryota; kingdom Metazoa; phylum Chordata; class Aves; order Anseriformes; family Anatidae; genus Heteronetta; species Heteronetta atricapilla. The sequence continues at coordinate 21,618,702 of CM021763.1, read as the reverse complement.
ACCAGGAGGAAGCTATGCTAATTGCTCCCCTTGGTATTAGTAGCTCCAGGTCTTAGCCTCTACTCAGATGAAGTGAGTAACTAAGCTCCCAAACAGTCTTATTTTACTACTGAGAAGATTCTTTATTCACTTTTAGGAGTAGTTTTTCTCTTTGACGTTCTCATCAGACCACTGTGCATGTTCTGTGTGGTTTCACTGGTCACCACTCATCAAAGAGTACTTGTTATGTGTTGCAGTCCCTCATCCATGTTTGAATTAGATAGCAGTTTGATCATAATTAAAAACCAAGCCACTTTGGAAATCTACAGCTAAGAAAGCATACAATTTCCACAGACAGGTCTTATTTCATAGGCCTGAGTCTATTGGGTGGATGGTCCAATGCTTCCGTGGCCTGGGAACTCCAGTTTTGGATTGTGTGTTTTTAAGAAATCCTCTTTAACATTGGATCTTTGGATGTCTCACCTGCCTGGCAACTCTCAATGAGATGGGAGACTCCAAAGTATACCTGTTGTGAGACAACTCCTCAGTTGATCTTTGCATTCTCCTACAAGGAGTCTTGTGTCTTCATGCATGCACTCAGCACAGCATTTGCTGGTCTACATGCAACTACACTTGACCATCGTATCACCCTTTCTCACAAGCATCTGATGAAACAGCTTTTGATCTGTGTCTGTGGGGAATGGAGGCAAAATCTTCTCCGTCCTCCTCTCCCCACTTTGGCTTCCTGTCTTTGCACTAAAGGAAGTTTCTCTTCAGAAGCAGCCCAAGTCTTTTTAAGACTTCTGATGAGATTTTCCTGGGAGAGAGACCAGGCTTATATCAAAGTGCTGTAATAACAGTAGATTGTTAGTAGCAGCAATCTAATTGCTCCACCAGGCTGAAAGCATTCCTGGTTGAGGTACTTTTGAAGGCTGTTTCCACTCCATAGATATCATCTTGTTTCTGCTACAAAATGGAGCATGTACCCTGCACTTTAAATTACAATGAAATCCTATCTACAAACTGGCAGCCATTCGCTTGACTCTCACACCTTGCGTTTAACATATGGGTTGACTGACACAATCAGATCAAATGATTTTCCAGACTTCTTGCTGCATCCACTGGGCATCGTTTCTCATTTAAGATTCCTGCAGTGAGGCTGTATCTCCAGTGATAGTTCAGATTCTCATCTGGTGTAAATTATCATAGTTCTAGTCAACTTCAATGGATTTGATAATTTATACCATCTGAGGTTCTGCATCTGAAAACCATATAATAAAAAGCAGATGCTATTTTAACTAATCTGAAAAATAAGTGCCTAGTATTTGCCCGAGTCTAGCTATTTTAATACCTGCTACTTACTGCCAGCAGTCAACTGCATACTAGAGACTTAAAGTCCTTTGTCCTGTGTCTGAGTAACTGGGATAGTGTCCTGTATTTTATCAAAAATAAAGGTTGAACAGAGACTGCAAAAGCCCTTGACAGCAACTTTGCTGAGAGACCTAAAAGCCAACACTCCTTTTACAAAGCCTGTGAGTCTGTCTCTGCTAGAAGCTAGCCATATCTTTATACTGACAATGATCATTATTATACATGATATTTTAAAGCAGCTGCTTTGCTTTGTCACTTTAATGTGTTTTCTTTTTGATTTCTATATTCTTTTTCAAGCCACATGAACATTGGTTGACATTTGGTATCTATCTGACCTTGTAAGTAATAGGAGATTGCATGGATTGCACATCAACTATCTGTGTCAAGAATATGGTAAGAATTTGTGAAATATTTCACAGAAACCATGGTCTCTGACCTATTCCAGAATGTGATATCGTAAATAAAGTGTCTATCACAGCATGTTTGAAGAAAATGTGTGTTCTTTGTTTACAATTCTTGGTTTAACAATTCACACAGAACAAATCATCATTGTTATATTACTGGAGTATGTTACACTGTTTTGTCTGTAAGAACTATTTGTGCCATAAAGCATGAAGCTTTCCCCTGTTAACTTTAAAATTTATTTGCAATTGCTCCCTTTCTATTAATAACAACAGGGCATAGATATAAACAGCACATTTTTATAAATCGCATTCAGGCCTGGCTCAGGCAGACTTCATGACTGCTACCCACTGGGGACACCTTTATTGAATGGCAGAAGTTTCTGTCTGTTCTCAAAAAACATCCACAATAGATCAGTGAGGAAAAGAATAAAATTTTATTCCAACTCATTCCTCAGCAGTCACTGATCTGACTGTCTTTGCACCTTGCAAGGACATTATATCCATCTAGACTTAAAAGTAACTTCTCCCGGTATGCATGAGTAGAAGCACTGATTAATAACAGAATAGTGGATTTTAGGAGATCAGCTTTTCTGTTCTTTTCCTGCTACTTGAAGGTTTATCTAACTCTAGGGCCAGTTGTTTCATGTTTCTCTGCATCATCCCATCTGTTTAATACACTCAGGCATATTTTGAGAAATCTCTAGCTACGACTTAATTTCTAAACCCTCTAACCTGCTGGGGGGGTAGGGGCAGGGGGAGCAAGGTAGTGTTGGGCACTGTTTTTCTTTCCTCATCTGTAGTCAAATTTTCTTACAAATGTGTAAACAAGAATGAGTTGTGACTAACCAATCTAAAGAAACTAGATGTTTACAATCTCAAATCGTGAGTGAGATTTTAACAATATGTGCCAGGTCCTGCTGCAGTCATGGGACTTGGTGAGAGATCATGGGTTGGTTGCTTTGGACAATAGCTGTGACTGAGCTATTGAACCAGCAGAGCCCACTGCATGCCAAAGGAACATGCTTGCCTTTCACAACCCTTATGGAGGTGCAAACAGAAGCATGATAAAAATCATTTGTCTGACAGAAGGTAAATAAAACATTATCAACGGTAGCTAAAATGTACTCTTTAGGTTGGTGGAAAAACTTGAACAAGAAGCACCCCAAACTTCTCTTGTACTTCCTCTTCTCAGCCTCCCCATTTTTTTTACATTCTCTGCTGCTTGATCACTGTGTGCCTCTCAGTGACTCCATCTTACTACGGAGGGACAACATCCTCTGCCCATCCAAACAGTGGCTGCCTTCCAGTCCTTCCAGTCCTCATTCCCCTGCCATCCTGCGATTACATGGGAATATATGCTCATAGAAAATTAAATATACATATATATACCCATAATGTGTATGTGTGTAACTATAGATGCTTAAAGGAAATAATCAGAAGTACGGTCATTTTTACATTTAGGGTAAACAGATAACTTGTAAGTATACTAAATACTTTGTGCAGCCAGCATGTGTGAGTACAGCTTTACTCCCTTAGGAGAAATGACAATTTTATACTTGTGCTTCAAAATACACTGCTTACTTCTTGCAGTGCTATCATGGATAGAGAGTGTGTGTTGGGCACAAATACGGCAACACTTGTGTTATTTGACATGCTGACAAATTAATTTGAATTTATTTGCAGCTAAGCAAAGTGCCATATCCAAAACCTGATTTTAATTATGGATATTCATCTTGGTATTTGCTAGAACAAATAGACAGCATCTTATGGCAGAAATGAGTTTGCATGATAAAATACAAAGTAAGATTCATTACCTGCAACAGCTTGGATCTGGCCAAAGTATGCCCCACCCACGGAGTTATCAGTTAGCTCCAGAACCCATACAGAACCCATACAGCAAGAATAAACAAGAGAACAGGAAGGATAAACAAAAAATTAACATGTTCCTACATTTACTGGACACCTTTCCATGTAATCATCAGGAGGACTGAAATAGCTTTTGAATCCAGCTGCACATGCAAAAATTAAAACAATGCCATTCTACATGTTAAACATATTAAGTATTTCTGAAATAAGAGGACCAACAATTAACGTCGTCTGCTGCAAATTACCATGTGTTACAATACTCGTTCTCCTTCGGTTCAAGTCAGGCCAGCAGGGGATATTCGTAGCCCTGAAACAGCACAGGCATAGTTTCCTCTGAGTGACAGCTAGGCAAAGTGGAACGGTGATGCAGCTCTCACCTTGGCAGCTGGGGATGAAAGTGCTCGTGCTCTGGGAGGTGCTGAGATGCAGAGAAGGGGGTCAGCACGAGCTCCTCCCACGAAGCTGGTTTTGCAGCCAGTTCTTCCTTTTTTAACAATGTGTGAACCAGGTGGTAGTCAATTGCTTCTTGCTCTGCTATTCCCATCAACAGTCTTTTCAAAACCAAAAACATTTTACTAAGCTGAACTACAGGATTTTCCTTTCAGCTGTGAGTGTTTATTCTCATTCAGGTCAGTAATAGAAATAAAGAATCATCATCATAAAAAAAAAAAAAAAATGCTTGGAAAAGATCACAGGACAAGGGTAAGATGCCAGTAACCATCTTTAGTTAAATGCAGCCCAGAGAGAACAAATCCCTGGCACATCTTCCCCTTTTCAGATCTCTTTGATCTCTTTCATGTCATCTGATTTACTAGATTTTGTTACTCCTCCTTCCACATGACATCCTTATCTGCTCAGTCTCCCTTCTGCAATTCCAGAGCCTTATTCCTACCCTTTTCTATTGCTTCAATTTCATGTCAGTGCTGGTTTATGCTGCCTTAAGGAAAAAAAATAAATAAATCAGAGGAATAACAACCCAAACAAAACCACAACCCTTGCTTTCCTTCTGATCCTGTTTTTCCCTGTTCCAGCATACCCTGTTTAATCTCTGACCAGCCTACAAAGCTTGTCTGAATAAAGTCGGGCGTGCTCACCACTGCCTGTGAGGCAGCTACACCTAGAGACTGGAGTGACACAATTGCCTCGGTGACACCAGCTGCCGGAGGAAGGTGATAGAGCTGCACGGGATTATCACCCCACCTCTTCTAGTCCAAGCAACCCCTCACACCAGCTCCAAAAGCCCCCAGTGTTTTGGTGAAAGGTTTCATACGGAAATTTGCTTGTTCCTCCCCTCGCAGTGCTGCTTTAAAAAGCTGCGTACGTCGTGCCAGCCTGACCAGCACGTGAACATCAGGCAGCAAGGGCTGCATCCTGATAAGAGCAGAGGAAAGAAAGCAAACCCACTTACACAAGACCATAGCAGCTGAGTATCTCTGTCTGGCCAAGTGCTGTGTATCCGGTGGAACAGGCAAACCACTGTCTTCTTCACCCTCAGGTCCTGCTGCTATCAGCAGTGTAAAATGTATGACCCGAAATGTTGCCACTGCAGTTGAGGACAGGGCTGATATTAAAGCTACCTTGTGATAAGAAGCTAAATTTCACTGAGAATTTGATGATATAGGAAAAGCAGTTTTCTGAGTAAAAAAGATTTGCCTCACAGAAGGATTTTGTGCTTGCTTAGTTATACACAGGATGCAGTGTGGTGTAGGTGTGCAGTGTAAACGTGCCAATCCAGAGTCAGGCACAGCACAGGAAAATGCACCCAACCCCCTCATAAGGGAAATGCATCCACCAGATAGTGGCGGCTTCAGTACAGTAGCATGGACCTTCCTATGCAATGAGAACATTCACAGCTTCCTCTTACAGGAGTGTGATGCACTCATCACTCATAAAAGTTCAAACCTTGTGGAAATCCTGCTTAAGCAGGAGAGCTTTTCGCTCCCACTCGCCTTGTGGGAGTGAACTCCAACTACTAAAATCTTTATTTTCCCACTGAACACATTTCCTTGACAAGGAAATTGTTGTCCTTTTGGTTTTACCATGCGTTTTCTCCTTCTTATATTACAAAAATGTAAATAAGAGGTTAATTTCTTTCCTTTACTTGTTCTTTTTGTACTGTACTCAAATTTATGTTTTATCTCAGATCTATATCCCACTAAATATTGAATTTTTCTCCCTCCTATGCAAACAATAGAAACTTACAACTTCCAGAACCTCTATATTTCTATTACTTTTTTCATTTTATTTTTTTTTTCATTTTAAGTGAGGACACTCACACTCAGAATAAAATCATGAAAACGTGCCCCACCGTACCTGACCCACACCTGCAGCTAGCTCTTACCTAGATACATGGCTTTTTTAGTAAGAACTATCTGACTTCAAGGAGGCCCAATTAAAGGCCATAGGAGGAGAAAACAAGCTGAATTGACATTTACATTGATTTTTCTATTAAATTTAAAGTATATTTGCAATTACTAAAATAAATTTTGTGAAAGTAACAGAATAAATAAATATATTGTGGACATTAACATCATTTTAATTGTTAGATGTTTTCTATTAAAGGCATTTCTGTCATGTCATAATATAAGAGCTGACTGATGTTGGTAGCTGCTCTTTTTCCTTACAGTAAAACACATTTGTGTGCACATATAAATTAGTGCAGTTGGCCTCTTCCTTGCTAACATTTAGCAATGCATATATGTACGTCTGAATCAGTATAATAACTGAATGCATTTTGAAGAGGTAACAGTATTTCATTTGAATTTAAATGTCTTGTTTTGAATAAGCAGTTATGTTATGGAACTAAATCAGTCGGCTTAACAACAAAGGGCAGTATGCTGATGAATTATGTATGTTATCTGCATTTTCTGCCTGCTGATAATTGACAGGTATCATGGCACCTTCTACAAACTTCCTGTAATTATATGCCACATATCAAACACCAATTTACGTGTAATGGTCCTCCCCCCACATGCATACACACAAAATATTTTCATGTTTTATTTAAAGCTTACCGCATTTTTAAATTTTCTGTCTCACATTTCCAGGCTGCATTGCCACGCAGCCCATTCAACAATTTTAAATTAATAAGATTTCTTTGGTGTTAGCTTGTCAGAATCACTCGTTCAAGCTTTTGTTCCATACTTCTTTTTGTTTTCATAGTAAAGATAAGCCAGTATCAAAGAAAATTTACCTTGTAATTGTTTAAGAGAAATTACCTGCAGTTTGGATACATGTAGTAAAACAGGTATCTCAGTCTTTGATACCAAGTCTCTGCCCTTAATGACAACTAAATTTTAGTCATTATGTCACAGTTTCAGGTAGTAACAGGTTTAAAAAGCTACTGTCTTAACAGAACTGATTTTATAGCTAGTTCTTCTTGGTAATATGCGTTTAGTTCAGACTAACTCCACCATAACAAGTGTACATTAATTGGATAGCTGTGGAGCCAGACTCACTAGATGCAATGCTTACTGATTAAATTTAACCACTGCTGGTATCTTAGCACACAATTCAGAATTACGTTTCTTATAATTCAGTGTTCTGCTCCTTGAAAGAAAATTAATTTTGCTGAGAATTATTTTAATAAACCTGTGATAATAAATCTATAATTAAACAAGAGTCTTTTAGTTACCTTGAAGGGCTTTTTAGTTATATTGCCTTAAATACCTGAATTTATATTTTAATATAAAAACCCATATTCAGTAAAGGGTACAGCTGGTATGTGTAAAACAGCAGCACTAGTGCATGCTGTACAGGAGTTCCTCACTCTCTTATCATTGCATCCTTGACAGTATTCGCTACCAGAGAAGGTACATGAAAACAAAATTACAGAAAGTAATTATGCATAAACAAAATTAGGTAAATATCTCTTTTGTTCTCATTAATTTAGACTTCATGAGTCAACTTCTTTAGAAACCAAAGCTTGTATTATCCTTATCTTTAACTAAGTAGGTTTTGAAGCTGTTAATGAAAGAAGTGACCCAATATTCTGTTTCTTACTGAATTAGAATATTGTATTAAACATATTTACAAAGAATCCTTCATTAAAAATAAATAAATATATAAATATCAAAGTATGAAACCTTAGGACTGTGATAGAATGTGGCAGCCCATGAACAGTCAGTAATGCCAAAGGAGTTGTAAGCTGCAACCACCAACTGTAACATCCTTCGGGACTGGGAAAAAATAACAGCAATCTTTCACTAGGATGTGATTTTTGGCATTTATCTGGATGCAGGACATTATAGGCTTGAGAGCTCTAAAAACCTAGGCATAGATAGATAGAACAAAAAGCAGATTTTTAGCAGTTATTAGCTAATGCTTATGCAAACAATTATCAGTGACCATACGTAAATCTAATTTTCAAAGACTTAGCACCCAGTTGAAGTAAACCCGAGATTCAGAGGGCCACATGAAGGCATTCAGCTACCGGGCCCACTGCTGACTTGTTGATTTTCAGCCTAGTGTCTATGCCCTACAGCCAACTGCAAAAATACAGCTTGAACTTTTCTTAAAGGCACCTCTAGGCAGAAAGCTGTGAAGAACTGCAAACATTATTTAAATGGAAATGATCGTGTTCTTTCTCTGATTTGTCTTTTATGTTGCCACAGATGCACATAACACTTCAGGAGCAGGTTTTGTTTTCTAGCTGCTGCTTTTCCAGCTTAGCCTGAAGCGGCACAGATGTCTTCCAGAAGGCCGTCGGTTTCAGCAGGAGATCTCCACTTCACCCCAGATGTATCTGAGGAGCTTAGAAAAGTGAACAGGCCAAAGTGCCTGGAGAACACAAGACTCGCAGATGCAGCGTCCCAAGGATATGTAGGAACCACTCTTAGCGAGGAGGGGCAAACCAAGGACATTTCCAGAGGTAGGCTTATTCAGCCCACTAAAATGAAGGTTAGGTGCAGATTGGATTATATTTCATAAAAACAAACCTTGAACACCTTCCACTCTGTGCCCTTCTAAAGAATAACCAAACTAACATTCAAAACAAAACAGGCTCTGTGATTCCTTTTCATCTTTTAATGGCTTCTTCACCTGTCAATCTGCCTAGCATAGTCTAATTTGTTTAGGGCTAAATAATACACCACTTTCTTCACAGGAGTGGTACATATTTAGGCAAGTAATCTTATGAAATTAACAGGACTACTCCTTTAATTAAGGGGTTCAGGACAGGACCTTGGCAAAGACCTTTTTTTTTGTCTGAACTTTCAAATCAAAAGTGCTTTTCAAATCAAAAGAACTTTTCTAATCATAAGGGTTTATTATTATGTTAAAGCAGCATTATCTGACTTTTCTTAATGAGGGTGGGCTGTTACCTTCTTTTAGGGGTCTCACAGGCTCCAGCTCCATCTTTCCATTATAATGTGGTCAGAAAAGGGTCTTTTACATATGCTTCTGCCACAGAATAGATGTGTCGCATCGTGGGCATGGATGGGTGCACTTCCAGGCATGTAATGGAGGAAGATACACAGAGCCCTCAGGAAACTGGCAGAAATATTTGCCAGCGCAGCCCCCTGGCCCCGGAGGGTGACCCTAGGAAGGAGAGCAGCATGGAGCAGGGATGGGCCAAGGGTCTTCTGCTGGGCTGGGCAGGACTGGTGGCATCCACGTGGGCATCCCTGCTTGCGATCACGGGTCATCAGCTACGGGGTTGTGCAGATCCAGGCTGGTTGGTCGGTCCCTCAGAAAAGGGGCCATACTGCAAGACTGCAAATGTCACATCAAAATTGAGCTTCCCCATGCAAGCCAGAGAGAATGTTCATCTGCTGCATGGGCTGATGCAACGGAGCGCTCCCAGTGATTCCTCTCAGCTGCTTCTGGCAGGCCCTACACCTATACCATTTTGTGGGTAGGCCTTCAAAGGGTGAGTTGAAAACACACTGGCCTCTACTTGCCCCTAGAGAATAAGTACATCATTTCTGCTTATTTTGGCACATGAGTCTACCAACAAAAAGAGTCTCACTGTGGCAAAACAGGCTGTCATGCTGATAGCAGCCTGACTTGATTAATATAGTTGCAAAGCTTGTTTTGCAGTTCAAACCTTGTCAAGCCAAATCTGAAATGATTTTCCTGGTTAAATCCAATTACAATGTAAATATCGAATCAGAACATATTTTTGCTAACTACCAACCCATTCTGTAAAAAAAAAATAATAAAATAATATTTTTTTAAAAAAAGAGCCGAAGAGCCTTGAAGTCAGCTAGTTGCCTCTCTTGCGCAGCCAGCCCCACAGTGGTGGCAGAGGAGGCCAGAGCTGCTCTGGCACACAAAAGCCATGCCCTGCCCAGCCCCAGCACTGCTCCCACAGGAGGAAGGGTTTGCAACAAGCCAGGGTGTGGTGGAAATGGACACCTCCACTATCCCCCATCTCTTTAAGTCCTCTCTTTCAGGGTATGCACCCTTCAGATCAACTGAGGAATCGGCAGTGTTTGCTCCTCACAGCTATGAAGGCAGTGATACTTCAAACAGTGATAGTCATTTGTTGTAGGCTTCCATTTCATTTTAAAAATAAACCAAATAATCACTTCTTGTCTTTGAAAAACACCAACAGGCAAGCGGTGGATGTGTTCTCTGCCTGTAAAACTGGCAGACCTATTCTCAGCATTACTAATTCTGAAAGGTTTGAAGACAAAATGCCAAATTATTTGTAGCCATTTTTCTGATTAGCTGGCAACCTCAACACCTGTGGTAGCTTTGGGCTCATAGGGTCTGATTTTCAAGTGAGTGGCAGCTTGAAGTGTCCAAATAGCTCATAACTGCACCCTCAGCCTTGGGTTGTTGTTATTCCCAGCTAAAATAACGGGGTGCCGGGCCAGCGCGAGAGTCTTGCCAGTGGCAGCTGCTGCGAGCAGTCCTGTGGAAACAACCGGGCCGTGCACAGGAGCAGGCACATGTTCTGCACAGCAGGTGGAAACATTTCAGAAGAAAGCTTTTTTCCACCTAAGAATAACGGTTGAAACAAAATGTTTCACAGGAAGGAGCAGTTTTGACAACAGCGACAACAGCACAGACATATGAAGGGCGTCTGTGGGATGGGGCGGCTTCAGGGCTGCCGGCCGCTGCAGGATCATCTCTTTTCCTTTCTCTTGTTAATGGAAAGAGCAATTCCCCACTTTCTCTTTAAAACTGCTAGATGTTCCTCATTTCCTGAAAGGAATTATCTGGTGCCAATATAGAAATAAAAGGCATTTTGAAAATTTTCACAGACAGAAAAGTTGTTTTCCATCCAGACTCAACAGGACAAAACTATTGGCAGGCCATTGACAAGGCTGGGGATTTCTGGACTTCCCCAGTCCAGATACCAGTTCTCCATCACATGTTTAGTGCTGTATTTCATCGTAACAAAACAAAGAGCAAAAGAAATATCTCCACCCACACCAATAGTCCCTGTGCTGATGATGCTTAGACTAGGAATTTATGTATCATTATATTTCAAAGATGCACTTTAAGTATTTACATGTTACAACTTCCTGAGTAATACAGACTGTACTTGTCTAGAGCTGTTTCTGCAGTACATTTTTTCAACACCCAATTACAACATACTTGCCTCAAGATAATTTGTGGAAAATTTCATGAGAACTGCATTAGTCCTGATTTCTACAAGATGTTATCGGAATCAAAACAAGAATCCATTAAATAAATATACAATATCTCTGTGCCAATATTGTGTACTACTTCTGCTTCTACGCCATGCACAAGTTCCAATTTCTACTACATCAGTATCTGTCATATTAATAAAACAACAGTCTTAAGACCCAGTAAATATGTAGTATTGTGGAAAATGATGTTAAAATGTGGAAAATGACAGGAAAAAAAAAATCAAAATTGGTTTACATAAAAGAATGGAGAATAACATTTAATAAAAACCAGGAGATTATTAAAAGCATCAAATCAATTACCCTATTTCCTTACTTTCGGTATCATGGATTAGTGTTACAATTCCCTGATGACACGAGGTAGGAACACACTGTGCTTCAATGAAATGTTTCAGGGTTGTTGCTATTGTTAATGTCAGAAAGTGTGAAAGAAGGAAGATGAGAAACTTAATTGTAAGGATTTTTTTTAAATTCTGTTGTGGAAAGAATGACAAAGTGTTCGTCGGTGAGAGCCTGTCAGTGAAACCGGTCTGCTTCCGCTATTCATGCCGGACAGAGGCGAGACAGAGCAGTGTGTTCAGAAAAAGCAGCAAGGCAAGTTTAACCTTATTTTACTTCTGCTTTTGGGGACTTGGGAAACCCATAGCACAGCATCAGTGCTTCAGGATTACATTCAGTTTTAGCTGAAGGAAGAGGATCATGCCCAAGCACCAACCAAGTGCTTTGCTTACAAGGCTTTGGATGCCACCACCTGTCCCACCCTGCTCGTCTCCAGCGCTCTGCCATGCACATCCAGACCCTCAGCAGCACTGCAGCTCCCAGCATGCTGGGTGCTGTACCACCAGCCAGAGCTCTGCCCGCCAGCACAGGGACCCGCAGAGAGGGCCCCAGAGCCGTGCTGGAGCCCAGGCATTAGTGAAAGGAAGAGGCAAGCCTTCGATGTGTATCGCAGCCATCCTCAGGATGTTATAAAGGAGTGTGCAGAACAGGTCCCTTCCAGACTTCTGTTTAAGCTATGTTAAAAGTTCAGAAAAGGAAAGAGGGGGAGAAAGGGAGAAAAGGAGAGGACAAGGGGAGACAAGGAGATACAAGGGTGACAAGGGGATGCAAGGGGAGAGAGAGAAAGGGAGAGAACAGGCCATCCCTGCCCACAGTCAGGGGTTGGGATTAGATGTTCTTTAAGGTCCCTTCCAACCCAAGCCATTCTGTGATTCTATGAACTGAGAGAAAGAGAGAAAAATGGAGAGAAAGAGAGAAAGAGAGATAAGGGGAGAGAGAGAGGAGGTTGCACAAACACACTGGGTCAAGCGAGGGTTTAGAATATTTTGAGTAATGCAAACAAATGATAACCAAACCTGTAACTGCAGTGACTGCAGTTGTAACAGGCACTACTGTGCAGCAGTGCCAGCTGGCAGCAGCTGAGCAGGTGAGAAGGCGCCTGTCTGCTGTGCAAACCCTGCTTGCCTTATTTTTCCCCCTGTTTCCCCCCTCACCCTCCTTTCACTAAAAGCTGTTACACCATGTCATAAATGTAGAGCATATGTAGGATAGAGTAGGAGCTGGCATTTTGGTATTTATTCATGTACTCTGTGACATCCAAATCCTGTTTTGACCCACAGGTTATAACAAAACTCTATGGTGAAGCAGTAGACTGGAGTTTGGCTGGGGTAAGGAGTGCAGGCTGTAGCTGGTGCCCCAGATGAACCTTCTCGCCCTTGCTTTGGTATGAAAAGGTATGCAGAATGGCTACAAGATAAACATCTTTTCATTTTCATCTGATTTTAAACAATAAAAGGAACTTCTTTCTCTTTTTGGCTGGAGATTTCTAGAAGACAGAACACTCATTACAGAAAAAAAAGTATAAAACTGATGTTCTGTATTTATCATGTAGAGATGAGAAAAGTATTTCTTTAGAATTAAACACACACAAACAGACAACAAAATCAAACAAACAAGTTAAATTATCCCAGAATTTAAATTTTTGCTAATTTCACTACTTCCTACTTTGCCTGCACTGCAGGCACTGATGCTACAGAGCTGTAGTAGCATCCATTTAGCATCAGGTATAATTGTCTTATGTGTTGTAAGCACCATCTTGTAGCAATGCTGCAAAATAGTTAGAAAAGCTAATATACTCTCTTTTAAGAGAGGGAAAAAAAAAAAAAAAAGAAAAGTGGTTTTTTTTTTCTTTAAATGGTTTGGTTGTCCCCCCCCGAAGTGTTGTGTTCAGCTATGGGGCCTCCAGCACAAGAAGGACACGGAGCACTTGGAGTGGGTCCTGAAGGGGGACATGAGGATGATCAGAGGGCTGGAGTACCTCTACTACAAAGACAGGCTGAGGGAGTTGGGGTTGTTCAGCCTGGACAAAAGAACGCTCCAGGGTGACTTTACAGGGGCCTTCCAGTACCTAAAGGGGCCTACAGGAAAGGTGGGGAGGGACTCTTGGGCAGGGAGTGGAGTGATAGGACAAGGGGGAATGGCTTTAAGCTAAAAGAGGGTAGGGTTAGATTAGATGTAAGGAAGAAAATCTTTATTGTGAGGGTGGTGAGGCCCTGGCACAGGTTGCCCAGAGAAGCTGTGGATGCCCCATCCCTGGAGCTGCTCAAGGCCAGGTTGGATGGGGCTTTGGGCAACCTGGTCTGGTGGGAGGTGTCCCTGCCCATGGCAGGGGGTTGGAAGCAGATGGTGTTTAAGGTCACTTACAACCCAAGCCATTCTGTGATCTCTGCATCACTGAAATCTGAGTGCTGAAATCCGAGTGCACTGAAATCTGAGTGCAATATCTAAATATTACTTAAATAAAAACATTGTTTAAATACAGACTCTCTAGCCTGAATCATAACATAAAAGGATTCACTTCTAGTGTATCACTTTAGATACATTTCAACAGCAAGATCTGGCCTAAATCACAAAATAATTTCCATTTTTGAGCAATCAGTTTCATGATGCACAGAAAATTTTCTTCAACATTTTTTTAAGAGAGAGAGAAAGAGGGAGAGAAAGTTATTGATTTGGCTGCCCTGAGAGAAGACCGACAGTACAATAGATACAGTTAGTCTACTCCGGTTCATCTTTTGACTTTTTTTACGCGTCAGTGGAGCAAAGGAGGGAGACCTGAACAATTAGCTGTATTTTCATGCTCAATAACATATTTGTTAGTAATAAAACTGGAATTTTATAAATAAAATAAAATAATGCACAAGTTGATTATACATTAAGCTAATGTTGAATTGATGCACAAGCTATTGCTGGAAGGACTGTTAGCATACTTCGTATGACCCATCATTAAAAAAGTTCTGTATTTCATCATCATAGAAGCACAGAATGCTTTGGGTGGGAAAGGACACTGAAGACCACCTGGGTCCACCCCCCTGCCGTGGGCAGGGACATCTCCCACCAGACCAGGTTGCCCAAAGCCCCATCCAGCCTGGCCTTGAGCACCTCCAGGGATGGGGCATCCACAGCTTCTCTGGGCAGCCTGTGCCACTGCCTCACCACCCTCTGAGTGAAGAATTTCCTCCTTATCTCTAATCTAAATCTCCCCTTTTGTAGTTTAAAGCCATTCCCCTTCATTCTATCATTACCTGCCTGAGAGAAAAAATGTGTGGCTTTTGGTATGTGCTAGATTCCAGGCACATTTTGTCTTTGGATTTTGAAACAACATAGATATCAAGCCATGTAGGATTCTCCAAACCTTACAGTGCCAGAGCGTTTCAGTGTGTTTTGTCTCTTTTCCATATATATATATGTATATATATATATGTGTGTATATATGTAAGATTTAATATATATATATTAAAAAGATCGGTTATACTCTACTCAGGTTTTCAGATCACTGACATCCACCTAGCTGTGTAATCACATACTTAAATTAGCAATAGAGGTTGATCTGTTTGGTCTCATACTCTACTGCCCAAAGCAGACATACTTTAATACTACGTTTCTCACTCCATCACTTGGTGTTACACTTTCCACTTTGCCAGAAACACAGCAGGGTGCAGAGTGAGGCGTCCAAGAGCAATGGGCTTCTCATAATGACCAAGCACAAAGGTGGTTCATTCTCACACAGCTTTCTGCTGCACCCATCTATCTCCAACGATGAGTCAAGGATTTGAGCTCTTCCCTCCTGGTGACCTGCCAGAGACTGCAGGGGGTACAGTTTCTGGCTGCATCCTCCCACACATTGTAGTCAGTCAGGGGAGAACATACTGGGGAGTTTTCATTGCTTTTTCTAACCTCTCACAAGCCACATAACATGCTATTAGAATAAGCAGTTATATTATTTTCCTAATGTCATTTGTCTTTGCGTAAGAACAAATATGGGGTGCTGTACGTGTTGCAGTACTGGTTTATATTTGCATGGTAATTGCCTAAGCAAATTACAGCACATGAGTAAGCAAAAGAGGAGCAGAGAGAGGGCTCCTCACCCAGATTAAATCTTTCCTCTGCCAGTGTGACATCTGCTCATCTCCGAGCTTGCCTTAGGATGGATCCTGCTGGCACAGCAGCATAGCACTGAACTGTTTGGCGTTACCAGTCTGTCGAGGTCCCCACAACACTGGCTGTGGCACAGCACTTGAATTCACAAAGAAGCGGACTGCATCCATGACTGAAAATACCACATCTCTACATTTACAGCTTCTCCTTGAGCATCCATCTCTAAATTCACAGCTTTCACCTCCCAGCACCCACAACCCTGAGAACAGAGGTAAGGAAGCTACGAGAACTACTGACTTCTTACGCAGAGATGGGAAGATGTCCTAACTGAAAACAAGAGGGTCTTCAAATCACTCTGTTTTGGGGCAGGGGACAAGAGCTGGGAAGAGTGGTTGGAGATACGGTGAAGCTTCACTGCCACTTGGTCACTGCTGAGTGTGTGGTGATGACAACAGCTGGGGGCTACAGCCAAAGGTGGGAAACAATCCCAGAAACTGGGAACGGGGGACACCTCTAAACAGGCTTAGAGCCAATTACAGCCTGTCTAGCTTATTTTAGTCCCAAAATTCAGGTCGTTGTCAATCGTGTTGGCCAATACTGACTCAGTGTCACTGACAATGGCAGCAGTGTTCATATCATAGAAAGGAGGCTTGAATGATGATTCAATATTTCCCCTTACAATCTTTTCAAAATCATTTTCAGCAGCGTGTTACCTGTTTGAGTGCACCATTTTACATCTCCCTAGAGCTGCATCAATAAAGACCTAATGTTCTGCCTCTCCAAGTGCCTCTCAGATATTGAAGAAAAAACATAATATACATCACAAATGGTGAACTTTTAATGCTCTCTCTTGTCACCAGTTCACTCTCACTCCAGCCAGCATTAATCTCTGTTACTCTCCTGACACCGCTCTGTTATGAGGTTTAAAGTGCGCCTGCTACTTCACCGTAAAAAAAAAAAAAAAAAAACCCCCGGAGGGGGGGGGGACCAAGGGGAGGAAATAATAGCTCTGTAGTGAACATAAACATAGCCTTAGACGCAGGCAGAGTCGGGATGAGCAGATGCATGCACTCCCAGTCATGCTGCAGAAGGCAGCTTATGTGGCTCAGCTCATGCTGAGACGCTTTGCATGATCAGCATCAAAGCATTCACAGCTCTGCCCCAAATTTCGCATTTTATTTCATTTCTCAATTCACACCTTTTTTTTTCCCCCATTGGATTTGAAACCTGAAGGTGGGGATGGGGGAGCCCACGGGAGCTGCGAGGCTGCCAGAGAGGCTGCAGAGGGGCTGCAGCGGGTGTGTGGGCGAAGGAGGGTGGCTGGGGAGCTGTGGGAGCCTGCGGGAGGCCGGCGAAGGGCAGCGAGGGAAACTCCAGCAGGGAAACCACAGCCAGGGAGATGGGCAAGGAGGAGAAAAAGGTGGCATCAAGCAGGCAGATCTACAGGCCGTTTGGTCTCAGATGTGCTGTGACAACCTCGCTAAGACACGGGGAGTGGCTGGGATGTCTGGCTGCACGGCGAGGGTCCCCAAGGTGCTGTCACCATACGGCACAGGAGCTCCTCGCGAAAGCCGAGGGCAGCTCGCTGCTAGCTCACGCCTGTAAAGCTCAAAGGATGCACGCTGGCAAATGAGTACGGCATGCTGAAGGTGGAGAAGTGTCTGACTCCCAGTGTTTGCTCTCTCAAACCCAACATTACTTATGCTTCATGAACACACACATTCAAACACATCCAAGGAAATTTAAGGAAAACTACCGAAACTTACTGAAAAAGTCATATTCTCAGGTTGTCATCAGAGTGCCATGTTAAATCTTTGACTTGCTGAGAAATGTGATAAAATGCATTCAGCCTTAATTAGCTATGGTATTCCTGGTATAAAGGACAAACCTCAGGTTGATCTATTCATATAAAAACACCAAATGTGATATCTTTTACGGTTTTTTTTGGTTTGTTTATTTTGTTTGTTTGTTTTGTTTTTTTACCCCTAAAATCGGCATACTTGGCAATTAGTGGTGGGCAGTATGTTCTGCTGGTTCTGCTGTAGTTTATTTCTCTTAAGAAGAAAATGAAAGGGTTTGGGTCACCCATGCCTAACGTAGGTTTTTGGTGTTTTTTTTTTTTTTTTTTTTTTTTTTTACACAAGCAGTTTGGAAGAGTGCTTTCTCCTCCCATGCTCTCCCACATCCCACTTGCTTTTCCTGCTGTGAAGGAACATTTTCCTTCCAAATGGCTAGGCTGACTCTGCTCAGTGTATCACTTGTTATCCGGGTCTCTCTGTGAATAACAGGAAATAGAGTGTAAAGTGCATGGGTTGGAAAGTGACTCCTCTTTCTTTATTAGTCACAGATGAAACCCAGGGCCTTCCATATTAAAAAGCACAGCTTCAGCAGAGCTGTTCCCATAAAGCCTCCTCTGAGTCTCAGGCAAGAAATTCAACGATTGACCAGGAAATATCATGGCAAAGCCCACACATTAAGGGAATTCAGCTTCTTGTTTCAGCTGGCTCAGCACCACTGTGTTCAGGAGGCAGATCTACAGGCTCAGACCTTTCTCAGCAGTCTTGGGAAGATCCAGCTCTTGGAAGCTGCCTCCTGCATATCTCTCCATGTAAGAGGGTAAATGTGTTCTCCCCTTTATGAGTTTGGGGGAAAGAGTCCCTGATTAAATACTAAAACAAGACCTCTTGACCAGAAACAGTCTATTCTACCTTTTCTTCTGTAACTAGCTAGCTCCTGAAATAACCCTGTTTGCAGAGCGGGTATCATACGGTTGGTGATAACAGTGCTTTTACCTAGCCAAATCCCTCAGGGTACCTCCCAGCCCTTCACCATGTTAGCCCAAAGTTATGGCTGCAAGCTCCAACCAGCCAGGAAAACAACAGCATCTCACGGTCCAGAAAATAGGTGGTGAAACAGCAGTGGGACTCTACACACAAATAAACTCTATACACAAACAATCAAGTGTGTAATTGCTGGTGTATGATCTCTGATATCTAAACCACTCCTCCTGAAAACTTAAGCTACCTATTACAGTCACAATACCAAAAAGAAGCCCACCACACCTGTTGCAGCTTGCCTGTGGTAACCCCTGGCACCTCCAGCCAGCAGCCCTCACTCGCAGGACTCCTGTGGCAGCTGTGGTTGGGCTCCTTGGTGTGGCTGGTCTCGGGGCTGATGTGTGGGCTCTGGCTTTTACATTGTGTTTGTTTTCAAACCAGCTCGGCTGGGTTGCATCCGCAGAGCCTCTAGGTCCTCCATGGGCCTTCCCCAGGTGCAGGCAGCCCCCCTGGGGACTGTGCAGCCCACCACATAGTTGTTCCGGTTCACAGTTCAGTTCTCTGAGGGCTACGTGATAAGCAGAGCATTTAGAGCCTTCGCAACCCAGCTTCTTGGCTGTGCAGCCACCCATTTCACTTACAGATAAAACAAGAGAGTTGAGAGCTGGGGGGGAAATAGAAGACATCGCTTGTGGGTATCCTCGGTACACCTGGGCAGTGATGTCTTTCTGCTCCCCCATACCCATGCTTGCTCTTCCAGTCTGGTCTTGGTGAGAACTCCTTCCCCGTGGCTGGGTGTTGCCATCCCAGCCCTCATTAAGGCTCTCTCCCTGAGCGCTGTTACTGGGCTGCAGCTGCCCAGGCAGGACTGCTCCGTTGGTACTGTCCTTGAAGGACTATTTCAGCTCCTCGGTCTCCCTTTCCTGATGTAAAACGGACAATTCAGGTTGCACTGAAAGTGATGGAGAGTTTGTAGAAAGGAATAAATGCATATTGCAGGGTTCTCTGACCAGCCACAGCCAGGGGTCCCTTTGCAGCCTGGGTTAGAGCCCACACGGGTGTTGCCTTGCCCACCATGCAGCAAAGAAAAATGCTCAGAGAGCAATCACCTGCTGGCCAGTGCCTGCTTCTTGTTCCACCTCTGAGGAGTGTGACACAGAGCCCACATAATCAGGGGAACCATGGCACATTCAGTTTTATTATGGCCCTAATTCTCATGTTTGCCCATTTTATCTCTTAAAAATAATTATTACTACACGTTCTATTCACCGGCATATTTGTTTTATCAAACCTGTTTTTCTTGTTACAATAGCATGTGATCCATCAACTATTGAATAAAATTAAAAAGAATTGATAAAACAAATATGCCGATGGAACTCTGTGAGCCACTCTGCGCACACATTCCAAGGCTGTGATAGTATCACATAGTATCACAAGCCACCAGAGCCCTCCTTTTTGGGAGAGTATCATTTTGTCAGAATGAATGGGCGCAGGTGCCTTTGGGTTAAACATGAGTTTTGTGGTTTTGGAGGGTGTTTTGGACACATTTTTTGATTCTCTTGCCTGTGCTTTTAGGATAGGAAGGAAGCCTCTGAGTGCCGAATGCTGCATCTAAACACATGACTAATTACACAAGAGCCTGGCAGTGCTGCGGCTGGTGGGAAGAACCAGTTCTGAAAATGAACATCTCCAGGATCCCCCCAGCATGGGCTTGTTGACAGCCTGGCAGTATTTAAGCTGCTTATTCTGGAGACTTTCCTCCTAAAGTTCCCTTACTAGGCAACTTGCATTAACTGTGGTCCATTTCATTAAAGATCTCCCTTTTACTTTCCAATACAGTTTGGAATTGTAATTTTGACCTCCCAGGTGCAGGTCTCCTGATCTGCAGTATTACTGTATTTCCAAATAACTTCACATCCCAGCTCATCCTAAGGTCTCTTGCATATCTATTGGATCAAGAGATATATCTTAGTGGTTTTATACCTGCTAGATGCATTCAGGACTGTACCTACACAATAATTATAAGTTTTAACATTTATTATTTAAATTTATGAGCTCTTATTTAAGGTTGTGTTTCAAAAGTACCTAATGCTTCAGTGTTTTTGTCTCCTTTCCTTCCTGGCCTTTGCATGCCAGGTGTTTTTGTCTGCTTTTCCTGCTGGCTACTGCATGCCGACTGCTTATTGCTAGGGCACAGAATATACCCCACCTGTCACGAGCATTTTTTAACAGAGACGGAGCTGAATGTTGAATGCAGCCATGCCTTATGCAGAGGAGTTTTAATTATTCTTCAGTCTGTGGAAGAGGGGAGTAGGGCCAGGATGAGGAGGACGGGATTGTCAGAAAGATAGCTGGAGGGAATCAGAATATATCATTACCTAAGGGAGTGGTATCCTCAGTCTTCATCTACTTTAATTCTCTCACCAGACACATCAAATGACAGTGCTGTAGGGCTTAAAAAAATTGGGGCAAAGCTGGGGCAGCGGGTGGCTGATAATGACAGCCTGTCTAAATGTCTGAGTGGCAGACAAGTGGGGAGAAAGAAGTTTGTGGTATGGGCTAGCTAAGGTGGAGTGATAATATGTTTGTTTTTTATCTGCTTTCTTTCCTGAGCAGGGTTTGGCAGCTGGTTAAGCTGGCTAGCTCTACATGGGCTTCACAATTCTGCTTATTAATATTTTTTTTTCAAAGAAAAGTGAAGTTTTGGCAACTTCAGCTTGCCTGCAACTGATTGCTATTGCATGGAGCACAAGAATGAACGACTTGAGTGACTCTTGCTTTGTTAGCAGAAGCAAGTGGCAGCTGCAATCTGATTTCCCTCCATGCTCCCTACAGGGGACCTGAGTGAGGAGTCACTGCAGGAGGAATTACTGGGGCAGAGGAGCTGCCCTCCAGGAGGGATGTGGCTGTTGGTTCTGACCGTATTTCTTTCATATGCAAAAACCAATCTATCCCACGTCCATCTCACTCTTTACATGGGGAAATTTCCTACTCGCTGGGCAGAGCTGACACATGTTCCTCTGGTTCCTTGAGCTCCCGTGGCACACGCACGCTGACACCACAGCCCCAGGCAAGGTGCAGAACCCTGAGCCCTGCGAGGCCGAGGGGTGCTGGGGCACCCAGCGCAGCCCTGAGCCCTGGCATGTCCCTCCAAGCCTCGTGGCAGGTGAGGGCTCTCCTCGGCTCAGGGCTTCCCTTTGCGGCCCAGACTTGGCGATGGCCGTGAGCTGGCAGCAGTGCTGCCCCGTCGCTTCAGCATAGGAGATGATTCCAGACCCCAAAAGCTCTTCTCCAGTGGAAGGGAGCAGGTGGAGAGGTGAGGAGGGCACACACAGAAGGGTGACGTTGCTCTTAGTCATCTGTGTCTATTTAAAAGTTAGACATTTAGGGTAGTCATAAGCCTCCACCTATAGACAAAGAAGAGGAACAGGCACTTGCAGGCTCACTGAAGCCACCTGAGATGGATTAGAGACGGCACCTCTGGCAGGTGCTTCATCCCACCCAGCACTTTCTCCACAGCCTAGAGAGGGAGGTCAGACATCTGGTTGTCTAACTGTCAGGTAGTATGCAGTGTAGATAAAAATAAACTTAGGTAGGAGTTCCCTTTTGATACCATCCCCCAGATGTTCTTCTACAACACTATTGTTTTTTTTTCTGTTTTTTTTTTTAATGTTAATTCTTATCTGAAGCCAAATATTTACTTAGTATCGAAACAGGTCAAGCCAGCTATTACAGATCTGCCTGTTGATTAGCAGCAGTTCTGTTACACACAAGACAATTAATGCATCATTCTCATCATGTGCCATGGTAGCCTTTTAGTCAGTCTATCACAGATATCACAGAGCCCATGACATCCCAGGGGAAGACTATCAAAGGTTTTTCTCTTCTGCTCCCTGCTGTTTCAGCAGCCAGCAAAGAATTGCTCAGATGTAAAGGTGGCTGGCTTCATACAAATACACCTAGACTCTCTGAATTCACCCTCTGCTTAAGATTTGCAGATGGTAGTTAGCATGTAATTCCTTATCAACAAAGTGTTTGCAAAAAGCTCACTGCCAATGATCCTAATTTCTGTTCTCTGGGTTGCAGGTCCTGCGACACTGCAACTATCTCCTGAATAGATGCAAGAGCACACACACAGTAAGACCTGCATTTCTGTCCTGGCCTAGGACCACAGAGAGCTAATGTCATGCAAAGACCAAAAAGCAAAACAAACAGCAAAGTGACATTTCCTTCCCTATATGCCTTACAATCTTGATATTAAAAAAGACACAATAAGCAGGCACCAAGGGGAGTATGAGAAAAATAGCAGTAATGGGCAGCTTGTCAGGCAGTGCACACTGCACATCTGCATCCTGACTTATTCAGCCCTCTGCAAACGTCACGGAAGAAAAGAGCTTTTTGGAGACGAGCTGGCGTTCAGCAGAGGCTTGCAGACGGATCCCCAGCACCAGGGCAATGTGGATTTTCTCAAAGCCAAACATGAAGCTCTCTGCTCCTTCAAAGAAAGGCGTAGAAGTTTCAGCAGAGCAATTCCAAAATGGCATATTTTGTTCCCCAGAGTAAGACTTTAAATTCTCAGAAGAGGACAGGATACAAAACATACCTCCTCTCCTTGGCAGAGCTGTTGCCCGGCCCTGGCAGCTCCCCACCCAGCTGTCTTCCACAAATCCCAGACCAAGGCGCCAAATTTCTAGCATACCCATGGATCAGATTTGGATGGTAGAGATGCCGTGGGGTGCCTACAGCTCAGGCACTATGACCTTCAGCATTATCATATCCCAATCTCTGGCTGTAGACCAAAGGCACTGACAGGCCCTGCAGAAAGACAAATAGAGGGCTGGCTGTCCACATGTATTTCAGCTACCTGTAGGACATCATCTTTCTAGGCTGCCTCAGACCATGCCCTGCCAGTTTCCACACTGCAGTACACCAGGTGCTAGGCTTGCTTTTTTTCTAAAGAAGAGCAAAAAGACTGAAGTTTTACAACAAGGTCCACAGGACAGGTACTACAATTAAGGACAAAGGCCAAGTATCTGCAGCACTCAAACAAGTCCCACAGGTGAGTGCTGGAGGACTCCCTGATGGGAGACAACCACTGAAACAGTGTAGTTCAGGTTTGGAAAGAAAAACCTTTGGGACTAGTCCATCTGCCTTCCATCAGCCCGTATGTGCAGCTGTGGGGAAGGAAGCTGCAGCTCTTTGCCCTTCCTCGTTAGTTCAGCCTGCTCACCTCCCATCCTCCGTGGGCTGGTGGCTCAGGCTGGAGGAGCAGGAGAGAGCTGCTAGTGGTTCATGACGGGCCCATCTGCTTTTTACAGATTCGGTGCAGGTGTTTATTTGCATCAGGTATAGCTTCATGTTCAATCCCTGCAATGATGAGAGAACATGGAGGTATGTGTAAACAAGCAAAAAGGCTGCAAACATCTCTCTTGTATTCAAACAAACATTTGTGCATCTCCCTGTCCCCTTTACCCCGTCCTTAGCTGTGTGTATCTTAGCAGTAATGACTAGATAGGACTTACTTGCTTATTTATTTACATGCTCAGATTTCTATCTCACAAGGGTCCATATTGCCCCACTCAAGGCAAAGCCAGGGAAACATGAGGTTGTGCTTAAAATATAACTTGTAAGTCACCCACAGAGAGGGAAGGAGTCCAACATGTAGTTATTCTGTTCTCTCCTTCATTCCCGAATGGGGAACTGGATTTAAATCAAGCAAACCCATTACACATCCACTGTAACTGGAGGCAAACTGTATTATCAGCTTCCAAAAACAGAAAACCTGCTTTAAGAGGACTATTTCTTTGCACAATCCCGTGTGTTTGTCTAGGTCCCAAATTAGCTTGATACCAGGGTCTTTGGTGACATGTGAGTGGCTGCTGGCACTGGTGTGGCCAGACAGGAGAGACGTCCTTCTGTTCCAGCCCAGCACCCAGCCCAGCACCCCACCAAGGTGGTGTCTGATCGGCCGCTGCCTCTGAGCAGTTGGGCCCAGGGACAGGGCTCAAGGGCGGAATGTGATGCGTCGTATCTTGGCCTCGGTCTGTGAGGGACTTCCAAATTGCTGGTCCCTTCTGCCTTTTGTCTTTGCAGTGAAATGAAACACATTTTCCAGTAATTAAAAAAATACTTTTTTAGAGCATTCCTATCTGCATTTTTCATTGCACATAGTGCTGCCAAAATGTGCACAGCCAACCCTATCTGTTAAAAAGGGGTGTTAAAGACTTAGAAACAGCATATAATTTTCAGAAGCTGTAGACCAAAGGGCCAGCAGACAAAAGCCTACACAATCAGAACTTCTTCAGGGCACATGTGCTAACTTATTCAGGAATGAACAAACTCTGTTTTATCCTGTTCTTCAGTTTGCACAGAATAAACATTCCAGACTGATGCACATCATCCACAAAGGCCCTTTTCTGGCTCAGGGGACCTGGGGCTGTATTGTGTTTTGTTTGGTCCTAGACCTGAATGCAAAAGGCTTCAATAATCACTCATTTTCTGAGCAGTAGCAAAAATGCAACCTGCACTCCAAAAATGGCACCCGGATCTATCCCACCTCATCAGGAGAGGCGCAGCTACTCAGCCTGTGCTGCAACGCGCCCCCTGCCCTCTCCTGACACCCATGGGGCTGCCCTGCCAGCCAGTCTGGGGGACTGACATGTCTTAAATCCTTCTCCCTCCCTTTTCTGCCACAGCACACAGACTTAGAGATGAGCCCCTTCATTTTCTGAAGGGCTTCAATGAAAGGACAATTCATTCACTGGCTGCTGGCCCTCGGCCCTGGATCTGGTCATTCATTCGAGCCAAACTCGCCCCTTGGGCATGGGCTAACGTGGTCACACAATGACTTCATGGCAATCCTGCCCACCGAGCTGAGAGCACAATTTAGCTGTTAGAGCTGACACAAATCCCGATGCAAAGCCTTTCCTTTGTTCGTTGTTATCTCAGAAAGAATTTCAGCCTCCCTTGCAGCTGTTATTTTTATCCAACAATAACAACACTTTTGTGGTCTTTACAAAAAACTAAAATCTGCCAAAAACCTCTGCTTGAAATAGCAGGGTTTAAAGTATCATTTCTCTTGCATTGCAGCTTTTGTGCATCATGCTTAACTCCATGGGATGCCTTTTTATATGCTGATTTAGGTAGTTGCATTTCCTGTTGCAGCACTCAAAATAACACATACGTTTTGTAAATCTTCTCTCTAACTTCCAGTTGGTGGACAAAAATGTAACACGAATAGCACAAGACCATCCTCTGATTCTTTTTCCAGTGTTGGAGAATATTTTACTGTACAAGTTTTCCTGTTAAAATACTTGAAAGTATCTGTGGAATAATGTAGCATTCAGGAATGGCAAGGACAATGACTTCTAACCCTTCATAACTTCAGTGCCTGTGTCAACACAGCCATGTAGCAAGTCCAGTACATTGCCTAGGATAATGCCAAGAAAAATAATAAATTAATAAATAAACAAATTAACAAACAAACAAACAAGTAAATCCTCCCTCATGATTAACTGAATGCTCCTACATTTAAATGAGCAACAAAGTAAATATGAATAGTTGGATTAATATTTTCCAGGCATAACATATTTTATGCCTCTATTTCATGCCCACAAAGATTTAATGAAATATTTATATTTTTAAAATTATTATGTACCAAGTTAAAGTCTGTTTATATGCTTTGCTGCTCAAAGATCTTTAAAATATTGTTAAGATTTTGCAAAAATGGGTCTGAAGATTATACCCATATGCGCACACGCACACACACAAACAAGTTTAGGCCCATGATATTGTAGAGCGGCTTCGTTTAGGGCACTGCCGTGATTTGGATGTATTATTCCTGGCTCACTGAAATTACATTTTTGGTTGCTTATGGTCTGTGCTGGAAGATTAGCAGTAAGTAGTAGAGAGACTCCACAGGCTGCACCAGGTTCCTGACCCCTTGCTGCTCACAGCCTCTCTGCAGCAGAGCCCAGGAGGGACACAGCAACGAAGCAACAGGACCAAGGAGAGAAAAGTCGTATGCAGTGGAGGGAAGGCAAGGGGGCATTCTCTCAGCAACTGCTGTTGGTTTGCATATTGCACAAATCTGTGATGAGCTTCGGAAAAAAAAAAAAAAAAATGAACATAGGCCTAAATTCAGAAAAATAGTGCCCCAAGACTTTCTTTTATTCATTATGACATGCCTCTGATTTTGGAGGAGTAGAGATTTTGGACTAGAAGGAGTGGAGATTGGACTAAAGATTGGAGTTTCCGCATCTAAAGTAATTCTCATGGAAACAGATAATCACTTTCTAAGTTTCAAAAAGCTTCTGGGACTACTGCAGTGCTCTGCTTCAAGCGCAACTCAGGTTCCTTGCCCACCTCACTGTGGGAGCAGGACTGCTTGCTCCATGTATTTCAGACAGAGGGATATTGCTTAAGATAAGCAGAAAGCGTGATACAACGCAGAGTCTGACTCCTTCCCTTGGCAGTCACCTGTTTGCCCTGTCCTGAAGGTGTGCTTTTCATCCTAGGATGTTCCAGAGAATGGAAAGATATTGGCTTTGGTTTTGACAGTCAGGATGACCAATTGTTTTTGCTTTTTCTATAAAAGGAAAAGAGAATTCTTGGAATAAGATCAGGTCTATGGTAAGTAGGCTTATATATGGAGAACATGACGTTTTCCACTAAAAAACATATGGACAAAATCAGAAACACTTTGGCAAAAATTCTTTCTGGACATCACAGAAAAAAAAAAAAAAAAAAAAAAAAAAAAAAGTTATAATTATCACAGCAAGTTGCAAGAGAGAAATAAAATGTCCTGACATTTAAAATAAGATCACTTTGTGAGTATATTTTACTTTCTGGTCTTCTAAATCTGCTCTGCCTCCTCCCTCTCTGTCACCTGGACTGTAACCTATTCAAGACAAGAAGAATGTGCATTATGATTCAGGATGAACTCTATTCATATTAATTAACAATGGAACAGAAAGGTGCTGTTGAAGGGGGAAATGTCCTCACTAGGATGTGTCCTTGCCAGGAATTGTATGTTGCTTTGCAGCAGAACCATTGTACAGGGAAAGACAAGACTTAAGAGAGAGCCTGGCATCCGGCACTAAATCTTGGATGCAAGAAGCAGGCAGCACTGCTGCCCACAGCCTGCGGTCTGCAAAGCAGCACTAACCGTGTGGATCGGGAGCAGAGGTGCAACAGTGAAGACTGTGTGCTGTTAACACAAGTTCCAGTGAGGACCTGGTTACAGTTCGGGCAGGACTCCTCTCATCTCACCTGGCTGCGTACCAGCACCCCACCCAAACCTGCCACCTTGGCTCCCTCCCTGTTGTCAAGGGTGGGGGACAGGCACCCCGGTGGGCGATTTACCATGTCTGTTACGGGCACCTGCCCCAGGACAACATCACCCACCTCCTGAGGCTGCCGATCTCTTCCCACTGGCTGCAGGTGGAAGCTGGATGATAAAACCCCTGAGTCTAGTTTATGCCTTTATATGGCTCAAGCAGAATGAGTCCCACTCCAGAAAACTCAATCAGAGACAGGTTACAGTCTAAATGTCTTGTCTCTTCCAGAGATGCTAGCAATTCCCAGTGAAAAATTGTGACACAGCCACAGTGGTGGAAACATCTGTGAGAATGCTGAAGGAAGACAGTCTTTTTTGGCTACTAGTCACGTGAACCTGCTCCAGGAAGCTGTAGGTAACATGATCCTGGAATTGCCAGTGGTCTTCAGAGCCTGATCTATACCCACATCACCTCTGTGACTACCCAAAAGGGAGCTGTGCTGGCAATAGGAACACGGAGCTATTTTTGCCACACAGCATGAAAGGGCAGGATGACATCTCTCCAGCAAGCTCCAGCTAGCTCCAGAAATTAACATTCTCCATTAACAGAGTGTATGGCAACACAACAGACACAGCAAATTTGCCAAAGAATTCATTACAGTGGATTACTGTGGTGTGGTTTGCATTGCTGTATAATGAGCCCTTTGTTAGGTGCGAGCTGCACATCCCTACATGAGAAGTTTGATCAAACACTTAATCGTTTTACATTTTCATCTCACTTTTTATTGAGAAGACTGCAATACTGATGTAAATATTGCCTTTGTTTCCCAAAAAAGCCTCCCATCTAACTCTATCAGAGGGGGACATATTGCCTCCTTTGCCGTCCATATGTAGAAGTTGCACTGCGAGGGAATTCCTGGTGAGGCTCTTTTTGCATACGCCAGCCATATTTTCTTCCTAGATGTATTTATTAACCTGCTTTTGCTCCTCCGAAGTCAGTGAAATAATTCCAGTGCTTCACTGATGCAGAGGAGATCAGAATCTGCTGGCTGTGACATTAGCCTTCAGATTGCCTGTTCAAGCAAGTCCCACATCATTAAGTAGTTTTTTTTATACAGAACAAACTACACTGCAGAGAGGGGGAGGTGGCTTTCTAGTTAAAGCTCCAGCACTTGTTTGAGGCCTCTTTGTGCTATTGTTTAGGAGGTTTAATGGCTAAACAGCTGTACTCAGCCTGTAACAGTGGATGACTGGGACTGGAGGACTCAGGAGACCCAGGGCTGGTGGGGCTGGCTTTATTGCCCCTCCTATAGGGTGTGTGGGCATGGAAGGAGTGATCCCTGGTGGGACAGAGATGTGTCCACCTCCCCATGCCATAACTATACAGACAACGTGGAGCTGCCCTGCAAGAGGTGCTCAGCTAATGTCTAGACTACAAAATCCTCTCCAGAGAACGTAATTGTATTCTGCAGTGTAACCTAAATCTGTAATAGAAATGCAAAGGAAACAGTTTAATGAAAATGGGTCTTTACATATTTGTGGGTATGGCTCATTTTTAATAAACCATTGATATAATCACCAATAAGAAACAAAAACTGGCATCTGGTGACCCCATAATTTCAGAGATGTTATAATCAGAACAAGAGAGGCTATTTGGAGAGCTCCAAAGAATCTTCCCCTTTCCAGAACCAGATCTCTTGCTGATATTTTGGTTCCTCCTCTGAATAATAATGCTGAAGCTTTATTAGTTAATCAATAAGACATGATACTGGGTATGGTTATCATAAGATAATCACACCCTGGAGCATTTTGAGGCACAAGCCTTATGCCTCTAATCAGATTGGGGTGAGATTATCTCTTGATAACCACACCTGTGGGGACCGGCTCATTTCTATTATGAGAAAATTTTATCATTGGGGAAAATATGCATTTCTGCTGTAGAAAAATGAAAATGGTAGCTTAGAATTAGCAGCCATTTCTCTCAGTATGAAAAATTAGATTTCTTTTTAGAATGCTCCAGTGGAGCTCCTCACCATCTATGCTATTTTAAGGCAAAAATAATTTCTAACCAGGTGACATGTTTGGGAGTCAGTTTGAACCTGCCATATATATCTATATCTCTCTCTATATATGTACAAGAGAATCACTGGAAAAAAAATTCATTGACAAGTTTGCTATAGACCTGGAAAAAAGAAAGAAAGAAAGAAAGAAAGAAAGAAAGAAAGAAAGAAAGAAAGAAA
>CM021763.1:21443547-21588650 GCA_011075105.1 Heteronetta atricapilla | reverse complement strand
AAACAAACAAACAACAAAAAAAAAGGCTGTCACATTAGGTATTATTTCTTGTACTACATATGCTACACATCAGATTTCTGATTATATACATTAGAACCTTATCTGCAATTAGTTTTGGTCTAGTATTTACTAACAAGAAATCACAAAATTGATAAAACTTTATTTTTTTCTAGGAAAAAGAATAAGAAAAGAAAAAAGAAAATAGAACATTGCACTGAACCAGGAAATAACCTCTTTAAATTATAGTGATTATGTGCAAGAATCACATCTGGGTGTGTACGTTGATAATGTACACATAGCCTCTGTTTATATAAACAAACACTCTGTAGACACTCAGATATTTTGCTTTATAAGACTGTTTATAAGAAGCATTAATAAAGAAAGTCTCTGGCTTGCAAACACAGGTGACTGTAAAAAACAGGTTTTAGATGTTTATGGACAAATGTGTGTATAAAATGTTTGTGTGCACTCCATCCATCCATGATCACAAGTGAGAAATTCTGGTGATTTTGCTGAGCAACATTGTTAAGAGTAACATTAGTAACAAAACCTTGTATAATAATTTCAGAGCTTCACCTGCAACCTAGCACTACACTGGAGTGGTGAGCATCTCTGTATCCCCTCACCTCCTTTTGATGGACTGGGAGAGGAAGGCATGACGAGAGGAAACCAGTAGATCGAACTTACCCAAGGCCTCAGCAACAGAACCACAAGCAGAATCGTGGCCTCGGGTTGGAGTACACTGCCATGCTGTGGTTTGCTACACATCTGAGAGGGCCAAGTCACTCAGCTGAACTCGTGGCAGGGCTCCTGCCTGCACCTGTACAGCTGAAAAAGTTCCACTGCCTCTGTGGGCACCACTGAATCTGAGTCATATTCTGGAAAGCAGGGAGGACAGGAGGTTAGCTGTGGCTTTTGAAGAAGGTCCAGCTGTAAGAAGGACAAATTAAAGAGAAGGTGCAGCAAAGCTACAGCCACTTCTCACCATGGGCTCCTACTTCCACCACATTCTTCAGTACTTACCTCCATCCTCTGTGCTGTTTAACAGTTTTTCTAATTTTTGTCTGAATCTTGTAGGTACATGACATTCTTCTTCCTTAAAATAAAGGAGAATATTTTTAAAGGGATTTTTCTTGCTGTTCACTTTGTACAAACACCTTTCCCACTTGCTGCTGTCATTCTTGGCCACAGCTCCTGCACAGTTTGTCCCATAACGTGACATTTTGTGATAGGTAAGGTTCTGAACAACTACTAAACTACTGCAATTAACTTAGGACATTTTGTTAATCTACCAGGACAAGACTTTGCTACAGATTTTGACATAGAGTTATTTTAGTTATTCTGATATTATGTGCTTTGATTGATCTTCCACGCTGTCGATTTATGAAAATGAAATGTTACTGGAATTGCTGGAATGTGTGGAAACCCACAAACACAGGATGAACAGGATTTAACACCAAGCAGGTGTGAGGAGCGGGATCAGGCCTAAAACTTAGAAGTTAGCAATAATAATAATAATCCCTCACTAAAAACAAGCTCACAGGATTTAAGTAGTCAAAAGATTTTTCTTTTCTGTCTTCCAGTACTGAGCTGTGAGCCTGGGCATGATTTCCAACCCATTTCATGGTTTGTCACACTCACTCAAGTAGAAGGAAGCCTGCAGCAGACCTTTTTAATAGCTCAGACTGTTCTGTGCCGCTGCCCTGATCATACCCACAAGCACAGCAAAGAGCAAAAGTTGTCACGGCCTTAACATTTAGACAATGCGGCATGTGTGCACGTGGCTGGAGCATGTGTTAACAGTGTAACTATGCCTAGGTTTGTATGATGTCCTTCCTTCAGGGTCCAAACTGGGTAGGCTTTAGTCATGCAGTTGAGTGTTACAGCTGTAATTTCTGGGCTTGCTATTGCAACAGTGTGCAGTGGGGGGGTTTCCAGCTGAAGTGCATCACACAGAATATGTCACAAGACAGCATTCCTTCTGTGTCCCAAAGTCCCAATGAATTTGATGAAATTTGGCATGTGTTTAGTGTTCTAAGAACTTCTATTTATATGGTGATTAAAACAAACAAACAAAAAAACTTCCTGATCATTTGCGTCAGCTGCTCTTTACTGGATAAAGAAATGATTTTATTTTTTTAATTGATAGGTCTTTGCCATTATAGAAGCACAGCTGGAAGATCACAATTCTAAAACACAAAATTAGATACATATGTCCTTGATCATCTTTTGAAGATGATCATCAGCTCATCGTAGATGGTCCCAAAGTCCACCAAAGTCAGTGAGAATCTTTCTAATGCATCCACGGAGGGAAATGTAATACCCAGACCACTGGGTGTTATACTGAGGTGGTACAATGGAAGCTCAACCCATCGTGAGGAAAGACCAAGGAGGGGAAGCAGGTGTGTTGCTACACCCCCTGAGTGTTACACCACCAGATGTTCATTCAGGCTACCCCGCCAGGACAGTCCCCACAGCTCTGTAGCTTACCCTGGAGACCAGCCCCTGGTGGTCACCTTGTAATGGCTGTGTGTGGGCAGGCCATGGACAGGAACCCGGGCTGCTTCGACCGCCCTGGCTTCTCCACTTCAGCCTCTACTCCTCCCTGAAGCAGAAGATGCTGAAGATTTAACTTATATGTCCAGGGGATATTCCTGGTTTGATGTTATGCTGGCTGCTGATATTGTAAATGGACAAGGCTGTAATGGAGCCAAACTCTGCCCCACGTGTCATCCAATTAGTTAAGTAAACTTGGATTTTAAAAAGCAAAGATGGCAAAGGGGCTTGTTGGGCTTGTCTTTAACATGCATGTTAAATTTGCATTTAGCTCTAGTTAGCCCTAGGTCCTTTCTTCTCTTTGTTATTATTACAGAATTAATCTGATTATATAAGTATTTATTTTTAATTCCTTGTTGACCGTGTACCAGAGAAAATGAAATGAACATGCATTAATTTGCCAGTTCTGCTTTTATTACTTGTCAAATAAATCAACAGCCCTTTTTAAGAGGAATTATATAAAGATATCCTGCTTTACTTCTTTTGGTATCCTAACCATGTACGATTCCAATGTAAGTTTGGGATTAATAATTATTCATTGGCTTTGTTACAGCAGGGCAAGCATGCTGAATAGAGCTACATCAACACCACTCTTTTGGAAAACGACAAATGGATTAAAAGTAAACTAGAAATGAGAAGTCATCTCATGCAGAAAAAACAGTTTCAGAAAGATTTCCCAAAGTATTACCAGCATCTCCTTAAAACCAAACTGCACAGACAGAGCAACTATATTTCTTAAATCATCTCAACTCGATAGGCATGCAATATAGACACCAGAAGTATATGTTAATGCAATGGGTAGGAATTATTCTGTTATTATCTACAATAAGTGTACTTTGACCATGTGTTATCAAAAGAATTCTCAAAAATTCCCATTTATGAAAAAAAAGGCAAATTTTTAAAATGTCATTAAAACTGATTTACAATGCACAGAAGAATTTCTAGGGCAGTAATTTAATTGTTTCTCTGCAAAACAGTGTACATCCAAGAGAAAAGCACAATAGAGGGAGAAACAAAACACCAAATGAGTTCTGACAGCAAAAGAGTAAAGCTCACAGGTATTGTGAAGGTTTAACTACTGAAAATCTTAGAGGATCTGCATAGGAAATGTATGCCAAAGCATGCTCGCTCCAAATACTTACCATTAGAGTCTTATTGGACTTTGCTCCACAACAATCTAACATACTGATTAAATGTGTGTGTGAGAGAAATAAAACATGTTTTTGTAAACATTGCAGTGCATTTATCAGAGGAGTCTTTTTCTAAGCTGATGGATTGGTTATCCAGATTTGGGATTTCTCATTGAAATAGTACACTTGAGTGTCCCCAAACTCATGTTGATCTTTAGATACCTACAGTAAACATTAGCATGAGTCTTAAAATTATAGTTACAATTCTAGCTAGCTTTCACAAATATTGAAAGACACTAAGGCTACAGGAAAAATGAAGGAGAAAATAAAATGTCATTTTGTCCTTCAGTCTCTCTCTGAATAACATGGTGGCAGCTTATACTGAATGTTTCATACTTCTGCTTATGTGAAAACTTCAGTATTATGTACCTGTCTTTCTTAAGCAACAAACACTAGTGATTTTTTTTTTTCTTCACTAACAACTATTTGCAGTGTGAGAGAGATTCTTCTTTCCTGCTGTGCTCTTGGTAAACATCAAACAATCATGTTACTTGCCTTGACAACGTGACTTCAGAGTGTCGCTTTTCCAATACGATTTTGCATTTGTATGGATTTTCCCTCTTCAAGGGAGAATATTGCTTTATTTTTTATTTCAAGATGTGAGTCCCTTGTTGAAATTTGTCCTGTTTCTCATAAATGGTTGTTAGTGACATTGTGTTGGTGGCATAGTAATGAACATTCACCTGTCTTAAAGGATAAAAACTAATTTGTTTTCCTAGTTTTGTTAGCATGAGAAATAATTGAAGATCTTGCTTACTGAAAGACAAACTAACAAAAACCCCTCCAGTCTTGTACCATGAATCCAGAGTGACACTGTCAGAAAGGTACATAATTCACAATAACATGGAGCTGAACTGTGGAGAAGGAAAATGTTCTGAATTTTATTGGCCACTACTTGTCAGTGTGGTGGAATGGAATAAACTCCACTATTTCTTTGGGCTTTTTTGAAATGATACACTTGAAAATAGTCTAACCCTGAGGTTCTGCCCCTGTTAGAAGCATTAAAGATAGGAAGAGACATGTGGAGACAACCTAGCCCACAAATCCTGTGCAAGAACAGCTGCAGCAGGTTGCCCAGGACCATGTTTGGCTGGGTTTTGAGAATCTTCACAGACAGAGATTTGTCAGCTTTTCTGGGAAACCTGTTCCAGTGCTGGACAGGAAGAAGTGTTCATCTGGAATTTCATGTGTTTCTATTTGTGCCCATTGCCTCTTGTCCTTTCTGTGAAGACCACTGAGATTAGCCTAGTTCCCTCTTCCTTTCTTCTCGTCAAGTATTTAGCCACATTGGTAAGACTCCCCCTGATCTCTGGGAGAAAGAAAGCCGTGTAAAACATCAAGGAACTGTCCCCATGGAAAAGAACCACACGATATCTTATTATTACCGCCAAACTATTTTATTAGCAAAGTGAATTTCTCTCTAACAGTTCACAGAAACTAGAGAAATATTTGTTCCTCTAGAGCTGCACTGTTCCACCAGCACTTCGGTAGGTTTCTTTATTCAGAAGGGAAGGACTTGACCATTAAGCTTGGAGTCAGGCATGCCATGAGAACAGATGTGCTTCTTCAAACAAGATTTATAGAATCACAGAATCACAGAATATCCTGAGTCAGAAGGGACCCACAAGGATCATAAAGTACAGCTCTGAGTCCATGTTCATATTTTCATGAGAATGCATTCATACAATGGGATCATTCAGGCATTTTTTCTGGGCCTAGCTAACCTGAATACAATAGCTACTGATGTAGTTTTCAGAATATGCTTTATTTCTCAGTTTGAAAAGCATTTTCAGAGCATATGGATCCACCATTAACTACTGAAGAGTGTGTACATAAAGATGAGACTATTGGTCTATCTCAACATCCAGTCATTCTTGGGAACTGCTCTGCATAGATGCTCACTAAAAAGTGGCAGTGGCCACTTTAACCAACACAAGTTTATCAGGGACTGGATGAGACAAGCAGTTTGTCATTTCAAAGGCAGTGGCTGCTACTTGAAGGAGGGGGACCACTGGTCAGGTCCTGCTGTAGTTACCTCTTTTTCTGTCAGTCCAGGAAACTAGTATTATAGAGAATATTCTGACCCAAATGGATGAAGACATTTAAAATTTAAGATCACTAAGACATAGACTAATATAGAATTATATTAAAATGTCCAATGGCCTGCATAACATCAATGATATCTTTAATAAGATAGGCTTCAGGGTCCAGGAAGAATAATTCCAAAGGCTGAAAATTAAGGAAGTCAAAACCAAATAGTCAGTTCTGCTGTTTATCAGATGTGCTGTATGCACTGTATAGCATACTGGTTGGACACATCTGTTTGGCTACTGGTTAGATACTAAAAATATGTAGTACCATTAAAGCTTTCTATTGAAGTTTTTGTTTGGCTAGACACTTTCTGTGCAGAAGGAAATCTCAGAGGGATTAATTTCACCAAAACAAATAACTTGACTGGGATGCACAGTGGTGGACAATCTGATCTCCCAGAGAGGGGACAATGACAAATAAATTTTTCTCACCTTGCTGCTTTTATTTTTATTTTTTAACAGGATTTTTCATCAAGCTTAAACACCACCCTAGCTGTTCTCACAAGATATGTAAACATTTATCTCGAAGATATCATTTAGTTGCCTATTAGGCAAGTTCTTGAATGAGGTAGAAATAGGTTGCTAATACATAATTTTGCCCCAAAATCTGCTGAAGTTAGTGGCAAAATTGCATTGATTTTGCTCAGCCACTCTTAAACACTTTATGGCAGACATCCAATACCTTACTGTAAACTCTACATGTGCACACTTTGCAACTTGTTAACAACTTAATGTTTTTGCTCTCAGGGGAGCTTATCACATATTAATCACTGCCCCAAGACTAGTAAAAGCATGCAAGAGGTATTAAAACATTTTATTTTAAACCTATAAAATAAAGAATGTCTTTGTCCTAGTGAAAGAGACATATAACTAGTAACATGAGAAATGCAAGGGAAAGAACATGTGATGTCTTTCCCTTATTGGCATTCCTTGGTAGTTCTGATGTTTGCCATAACCAGGATTGGTGCAATTGTCTAGAAATCCAGAGCTATATTTGCTGTCCTTGCTAGTCCTTATAATATATTGTGTATTTTCCACAAAAAAAAAAAAAGTACTCATGTACTCCAGCTGAAAATGAATCATTTATTTTTAAGGAAATCATGTCATATCACACTTTATAACTGAGAATTTTCATGTGAAGCAAAAACTTCCTTCTAAAAATGTATTTCCACTCTTCTCTCTTCTTCTTTTTTTTTTTTTTTTTTTTTTTTTTTTGAAATGCTAGAGGTTAAAACTCTGGGAATGAATTGTGTCCCATTTGAGTGGTGTCTGAAGTTTAGCCCTCATTTGATTGTCTCAGTGGACAGATCAGATCTACTGATTTATTTATTTATTCAAATAAATGTTTTTGAGGAAGCAAAATCAGAACCAATTCTGATATCAAAAGTGCTTCAAAGTTCTGATAAAGTATATGCCTTAGCATAAATAATTTCATTTGAGATTAATAATATGTAGAAATGGCCTGTGTTGGTCAGACAGACTGTCACTGAGAGAACTTACACACTCAGAGTTAAAACATAAGTTATGCTAAAGTGAGACTTAGAGCATAAGAGTTTTGCCCAGAGAATATCCTTGGTTCTGCTCCCATCTTTTCTGCTTGCTGCCGCTTCCAGCTTGAGTCAGATCTATCAATGGATCCAAAACCAGATTTAGGCATGTTTGCCATCATTTAAGTCCCCATCTGTGATGCCATCCTTCACCCATGCAGTGGCCATTTTAT
This sequence comes from Heteronetta atricapilla, assembly GCA_011075105.1. Lineage (NCBI taxonomy): Eukaryota > Metazoa > Chordata > Aves > Anseriformes > Anatidae > Heteronetta > Heteronetta atricapilla. The sequence continues at coordinate 21,581,094 of CM021763.1, read as the reverse complement.
AAATGAGGTTTTGGGCCTGAGCATCCCATAAACACTATATAATTTGTGACTGCTTTCACTGGACTAGGCAAGCACTCTCCAAGCACAGCAGGACCTAAAAACTTGGAGAGTGACAAGTAAGCCTTGCTCAGTAAATGCTCTCCAGTCACACCTAACTGAAGGTGACAGAATGATATCCTTCACAAAATGCAATTGCAGTCTTTCCAGATTCCTTTCCTGGTAATGATCTATCCAACCCAATGGCTAGAGCACTTACTAGAAGTGGGAAATCCAAGTTCATAGAATCATTGAATCATCAAATCCCACAATCACAGAATATCCTGAGTTGGAAGGGACCCACAAGGATCCTTAAGCCCAACTCCTGGTTCCACACAAGACCACCCAAAAATCAGATCATGTGTCTGAGAGTGTTGTCCAAATGCACCTTGAACTTCAGCAGGCTCAGTGTTTTGACCAGTGCCCTGGGCAGCCTGTCCCAGTGCCCGACCCCCCTCGTGGTGCAGAACCTTTCCCTAACCCCCAGCCTGACCCTCCCCTGTCCCAGCTCCATGCCATTCCCTCGGGTCCTGTCGCTGTCCCCAGAGAGCAGAGCTCAGCGCCTGCCCCTCCGCTCCCCTCGTGAGGGAGCTGCCATGAGGCCTCCCCTCCTCCTGCTCTGCTCGGGGCTGAGCAAACCAAGGGACCTCAGCCACTTCCCATATGTCTTGCCCTCTAGATCCTTTGACATCTTTGTATCCCTACTTTAGACGGTCTCTAATAGTGTTCTGTCCATCTTTTCCTGTGGTGCCCAAAACTGTATTCTCAAGGTGAGGCTGCACCAGCATGGAGCAGAGCGGGACAATCACTTCCCAGGATCAGCTAGCAATGCTGTGCCTGATGTAGCCCATGGTATGGTTGGCCCTTTTGGCTGCCAGGGCACACTGCTGATTGCCATTCAACTTACTGTCAACCAAAACCCCCAGTCCCCTTTCTGCAGGGCTGCTCACCAGCCTCTCGTCCCCCAGTCTGTATGTATATCAAGGGTTGACCCATTCCAGATGCAGAATCTGGCCCTTGTTCTTGTGAAACTTCATATTGTTGGTGATGCCCAGCTCTCTAGTTTGTCTTGATCTGTCTGTTAAACCTCTTCACCCTCAGTGGAGTCAATAGCTCCTCCTAATTTAGTGTCATCTGTAAACTTAATAAGTATACCTTCAAGTCCTGCATCCAAGTCATGTATGAAAACAGTGAAGAGAACTGGCCCTAAAACAGAGCTCTGAAAAGCCCCACTGGTGACTGGCCACCAGCATGATGTAACCCCATTTACTACAACCCTTTGAGGCCAACCTGTCAGCCAATTGTTCACTCATCATATTAAGCATTTATCAAGATTTTTTTCTAGATATTTTGTCCAGAGGGATACTGTGAGATACAGTATTGAATGCTTTGCTGGAATCCAAAAGAGATTACATCAACTGGATTCCCTTGGCCGACTATAGAAGTGGCCTTTTCATGAAAGGAAATTAAGTTAATTAAGCAGGACCTTTCCTTCATGAACCCACGTCAGCTATGACCAAAGACTGTGCTGTCTTTCAGGTATTTTTCAATAACTCCCAGAATAATCTTCTCCATAATTTTACCCAGCCCTGAAGTGAGGCTGACAGGCCTGTAATTACCAGGGTCTTCTTTCTTGTCATTTTGAAAACTGGAACAACATTTGCCAGCTTGCATTCAACTGGGACCTTTCCAGATTCCCAAGACTGCTGAAAAATAATTGAGAGAGAGGTCTCATGAAGATATCAGCCAGATCTCTGAGTATCCTGGGATGAATTCCATCAGGCTCCACAGACTTGTGCGCATTTAACTGAAGCAGCAAGTCCTGCTGTTCAGGGTTGGCTGCAAGTTTATCGTTTCTGTAGTCCCAGACCTCCAACTCAGGGCCCTCAGGATCCCAGAGCCCATCACTGATGTTGAAGCCAGCAGCAAAGAAGGCATTAAAGGTCTCTGCTTTTTCTACAACCCTATTTGTGAGGTGACTATCCCCATCAAGTAATGGACCAATGTTATCTCTGGTACGCACGTGCTGTCAACATTTAACAGATACCCTTTTTATTGTCCCCCACAGCACTGGCCAGTTTCAACTCTAATTGAGCTTTGACCCCAATATTTTCTCCCTAGAATGATGAACAGCATCTCTGTAGTCCATCTATGTTGCCCAATCTTGTTTCCAGTGGCCATACACTTTATTTTTTTTCACCTAGGCTCCAGAAGATCCTTGCTCAGCCAAGCCATTCCTCTGCCCCACCTTCTTGACTTCCAACATTTTGAAATTACCTGTTCCTTTGTTCTTAAGAGGTGGTACTTAGGAAATGACCAGCACTGATGGACCCTGATGTCTTCAAAAGACATTTTCCAGGGTCCCTACTAATCATGCCCTGAGCAGCCTGAAGTGTGCTCTCTCCATATCCAGGGTTGAAGTTTTGTTGGCAGGTTTCTTCCTATAACTAAAGATTTTAAGATCCCTCTCCAGCCTCAGTGTGTTCAATTACACAAGTCTCCCTTCAGAGAAGACAATTCAAACATACAAGACTCAGACTATGAAACCAATGTCAACAAAGAAGCCAGATTTACTGGACATCAGAGTATTGAGCAAGAGGTGTGATTTTGTAGTTCCTAGCGGCTCTCAGACCTCCTCCCGGGGAAGAATTCACAATAGCCCCTGTACTTCTCTTCCAACTAGTATCATCAAATATGCTTGGATGGAAAAGAGTGAAACAAACACTCAGTGTTCATTTTAAGGCTCACAATACTCACAATATTTTCACTGTACAAGCATGCTTCTTGGTAAAATTTATCCCTTTATCACCAAAGTAATCCTAGATAGCTGCTCTACCAGATGAATTTCTAGCTGACTAGCTAGTCAGATTACTTCCATCTTTTACTGTTTGGAATATGCATGTCACATTCACAAACTCAGCTCTGCTTGATTTCATACCATGAGATATACAAAACCCATACACAGGGAATCGATTAGGCTGTAAAAGGAAATAAGAGTTTAAGGATTCCAGGGGAGCAATGGCAGTAGTAATATTAATGAGCACTGCAGGTGCCTTTGTTCTTCTAGTTAAGCACACAGACAATAAGCCAGCTCTAAGGGTATTATGTTATGACTTAGCAACATGGAAGAGCAGAAAAACGAAAAACAAAACAAAACAAAACAAACAACAAACAACAAACAAACAAACAAAAAACACTGATGTGTCTTTGCTGAGCAGCAGAAGAGGAGACCTTCACGGCAGGAAGGAATTTTGAAGACACATTTAATGGTGTTACAGAAGAGTACATGGGTAATACTGAGTAGGCATGAGAGACACAGGAGATGGAAGTTACACCTTCCTGTGTCTGTGCATCTGAGCCTAAATGATGCTAAATAGAACAAAGGACAAAATGGAAAATACAGGTACTATGGAGCATAGGATAAAAGCTCGGAGGCTTATGATAAGCAAATTATTGTGGTTTAATTAAATGCTTCTGAAGGCCATATTTTTACCCATTACACTGTTAGTAAAACGCCAGGTGCAAATAATTTTAGGGACAGAATGAGTCACAAAGTATGTGGGAGATGGCAGGGTCTCTAGCATGAGCATTACTGAACAGAAAGCACGGCTGAGACAGGAGGCAGCAGTTCTATTTCAGACTGTGCCACCGGCTTGTTTCTTAACTGAGTGAATCACAAAGACTCAAATATTCAAAAGCAGCTTCTAATTCCAGATGCCTTGCCTTAGACACTGAGCCTGTCTTTTAAAAAGCACTGGACACCTGCAGTTCTCCTTGCAGTCAGATGGGATATTCTCTGGATGAAGCCATGAATATCTGAAGCCAAGTTCTGAATGACTAAGAGTGAGGTTTCTTGTTATGGCAAAACTGATCCGCCAACTAGCTGCTGGTAAAAGAACTGTCCTGCTCCTACCTTGTTCTCCCACGAGCTGATTTTTCGTTTCTTTTCTTGTGCACTCACAGGTGTAGGGGGCTAAACTGGCAGCTATATTCACTTGTGTGTGCTTACATGTCTTCTGGATTATCTCGAGCCATCCTGCCTTGTAGCCACACGACCACTAGAGGGGTGCAGGGGGCACAGGGACACAGTAAGGAGGAGCAAGTTCCCTCTGAGACAGCCGGCTTTAGATAACCTTGAATACATATGTCTTATCCTCACCATTGGTTTGTTTCAGTATCATCATTTGCAAAATAAGAATGGAGACAGGTTAGTTTACAGGTAAACTACATTACCATGAAGGTGCATGAGAAAGCACAAACACTAAGCAACTCCACAAAAATACAAATTTTAACTAAAATTTTCTTACCCTCATGTTTCTTCCACAGATTTCTGCTAGCCCACTGTATTCACCTCATGTCATTCTCACCCTCTCTCCTTAGTACTGCTGTCAAACACATTTCAATTCGATTTTAATCAAAATGCACCTGCTGTAGGGTAGTTTTAATCAGACCTGTGTGTTGAAATCAGGCCTACTATTTTAGTTTCACTCAAGTTGTGCTACTACTGATTCTTACACCCAGAAACAGTGCCCCTCAATCAGTGCCTCTTATCAGGGCCTGACAGGAGGTGCTGCTTCCAATTCAATAGCTGGGAGGAAAAGGATTGCTTCAGGATAGCTGCTGATCTGCCAATGCCACTCCAAAATAGTCAGTCTTTGAGAGGGATTATTACTTCAAATACTCAATTAGTGAAATCCTGGCTATACTGAAAAAGCCAGTGGGATCTTTGCCACTTGCATGCCACAAAGCCAAGATTTCAGTCATTGTACACAGTTGCAGCACACGGATGCTCAGGATTTTCAAGCTCACTCATAAAAAGTTGGTTCTTGCTCCTGATTTAACTTTGTGCAGTTATAGACCTTTGTTGTAGTTATAGACCATCCAGTATTTCACCATGACAGCCCCTACAGACATAGTTATATCACTATGACTGTGAGAAAAGGAGGGTAGGTGTTAAATATGAAATCATATTTAGAGTTACCAGGTACTGAAACGTATGGAGGATTTCTTTTTGCTGTACCTTTCAGAGTGAAAGGCCACCTGGAGAAGAGCACAAGAACCACCAAGCTACATTTATCAGCAACTAATAATAAGAAATCTCCATGAAATTACCTTTACTTTCTACATGAGAGGGTAGTTTTACTACAAAACTCAGTGATAATAACAATAGTGATAATCAGTTCAGTTATATTCATTTTGCTTCCGAATGTAGCAGCTATAAGCAGATTTACTGATTGAAAGACAAACTAAAAAATAGTTAAAAGCAACTGTTACGTAGTTATATTCCTCTAATCTTCCAATAATATGTTAATATGGACGAAACATGGGCCCTACTCCCAAACATATACTGATATTCCAAAATATCCTAAATTCATGTTTTACATATAATTTATAATGCATGGTTTGTCATTAAGGATTAATATCTAGCCATGATTCTGAAAATTGATAACGTGACATGCAATGACATCAGGACATCCTTCTAGCTGAAATCATGGCAATTGTCTATGTGCTGAGTACAATGCACTGAGAACGACCTCCAACACCTGAAGGTGGTCTGCATCGGTCACACATATCGAGAATTATTTCTCATCCAAAACAAAGCTGAGAAATTAAATGAACACAGCTGTAGGACTGCTGGCCCAGAAGAACCAGCTTTCTATAGGCAAGGAAGCTGTTCAAAAACAGGGCGTGAGTGTACTGTGAAACATTAGCCTATAAATAGAAATGCAGTATATTATAAAATAAACATGAAGAAAACAAGAAAAAAAAAAACTTAACAGCTTGTTGTCTTTGTGTGCTCACTGCTGGATTCACAATTATATTTTTGTGCATGGAAAGTACTGCATAAACAGTATAAACAATCCAATTTTTTCAGTGCTTCCTGGTAAATATGACTTAAAAAAAAGATATTAAAAAAAGGCAAAATGCAATTATTTCTCACGAAAATAGGAAAAAAATCTTGTGACACTTATTTGCAACTGGTGTATTACACTTTTGCAGTGAACTAGAAACTAAGTCTTGGAATATGCACAGTTTTATAGGAACTTGCATCACCCCTTTGGCTAAATTTGGAACAACAGTTTTTATAATTCCTTAGCCATTTACTCAGTACTTGGAAATGTCACTTTGTGGATAAAGTAGACTATGCTCCTCCACATTAGCTGTACTAAGTAAACAGCCATTCAGAGTAAATATTAACAGGACTTTGTTTAATGCAGGAGAGAATGTCCATTTATACCGGTTTATTTTCTTTAAAAAGCATTAAAAAGTATTACATGTGTGAACATGGGAAGACATCTATATCCATTAATACACCTGAGTTTGAACCAGAAGAAGTCCCAGAATGGAAGTACACAGTACCACTTCACCTTGTTCCAAAGAATGGTCCAGAACCCACTGAAATTACTAGAAATTGTACCACTGCCTTCTAAGTGCACTGAATTACATGGCTAGTTACCACTGCATGATTTCAAAACTACATGTAGATTGGCAGTTTCTTCTTATAAAAACATCTGCTCATATTTTAAGTGGAGTTTTCTTTATGAATTCTTGCTCAACAAAAAAAAAAAAAAGAGGATTTTTTCAAATAAACATTTTAGATTTTTTTTTTTTTTTTTTGCATGCATGCATAAAGAAGAACAAGAGTTATGTTGGGTTCTCATATGCTTACCTCTTTCTACTTCCACTTTAAGCAAGAGGACTCCATGTTTAATGGATATTATGAAGATCTAATTTTAGTCTGGTGTAATACAACACACACACACACACACACACACACACACAAAGTTAAAAAAAGAAAAAAACTAGGTTTCCCTTTTTTCTTTTGAACAGGCAAATAAATGGCACAACATAACAAAATTCATCTGTGGATTATTACCAAAGGTGAGAGCTATCCCACGCAATCCAAACATACCCATCTCCAGGAGAGCTCCACAAAATTTCAGACATTTATCCATGCAAGTACAAAGCAAAGAAAAAATGAAAACAGTTATTTTCAAAGCCAAAAGGAAACTTCTGATTTTATTATATTCAGGTTGTATAAACCAGGAATAAAAATTGCTTATAGCTATGTGTTCCTTAGCTCTGTCAAGGATACTCTGAAGCAGTCTGCTGGCTTCCAAGAAGAAGAAGCAGCTGCAGAAACAATTCAAAGACATTACGTTATGTACAGAAACACTTCCTTCATGTGGGGGTATAACAACTCCTGTGCATAGGCCCTGGACCTTTGTGCTTCCTTGGGTTTGGACAAAGGCTGAGGGAGAAGGCACAAGATATGAGACTGAGAGAGATTCTAAAAACATTGCCAGCTTACCTGTTAATTTGTGTCTTTGGACTTTTACAGTACTGTAGTGGTTTAACCCTGCCAGCAGCTAAGCACCACAAAGCTGTTTGCTCCCCCCTCTCCCCCAGACAGGGGAGAGAATAAAGAAAAAAAAAAAGAGTGAAAGCTTGTAGGTTGAGATGAAAACAATTTATTAGGACAGAAAATAAAGGAAAATAATAATAATAGTGATAGTAGCACTACTAATAATAGTGTGTACAAATCAAGTGATGCACAATGCAATTGCTCACCACCCACTGACCGATGACCAGCCCAGCCCGGCCAGCCACCCCTATATATTGTTCAGCATGACCCCAGATGGTATGGAATACCCCTCTGGCCAGTTGGGGTCAGCTGTCCTGGGTCTGTCCCTTCCCAGCTCTTGCTGCACCCCCAGCGTGCTCGCTGGCAGGACGTGGTGAGAAGCCAAAGAGTCCCTGGCTTAGTGCAAGCACTGCTCTGCAACAATTAAACATCAGTGTGTTATCAATGTTATTCTCATCCTAAATACAAAACATAGCATCGTGCCAGCTACTAGGAGGAAAATTAACTCTATCCCAGCCAATCCAGAACAAGTGTGTACTGCTAACACAAAGAATTTCACTAATGATGCAAACACACTTGCTGTGCAATAAATAGGAGAAAAATGAGATCGAGCCAGAGCAAGTTTGCCCTGCGCATCCCAGTTTGCATCTCTGGGTCATTCAGCACTCCTGCAATTCTCTTGTGTAGGTCATAGTAGCCCACATACCCCACACTGTGCAGGGATGCCTGAGATGGGCCTCAATAATGGGAGTGGGACTCGTGAAGGAGCTGTACTGGTAAGGAAAGTATACTCAGAAAAGCAATTTGACAGGCACCCTGTGTTGCTTTAGCTGGTAAAGGTCTTTCCATGTGCTTTGCTACATGGTTATGCATGAGAGCACAAAATCCCACCTCCTTATCATATGACTCCAAGGAGATTCTGTTGCCAGGATGCTGCAGTGTTCTCTACTTAATTTTATTGTTATGTGGGACAGCACTGACCTGAGAGACCAGAATATTCTCCATTATGTGATATGCAATAACTCAAATTCATATAGACATTTATACACAGAATGTTGCCATTAATAAAACTGTATTTATTAGAAGATTACTAAAATATTTATTTTTCTATCATAAATTTTTGCTTTCCTTGTTGGTATTTTTTTCTATAGGCAAACCAGTTATTCAAGTATGCATGTTAAAAATTGCTTCCTGAGTATCTGCCATATGAACTCAATATAAATGCTTTTAATTTCCCGATGTAATGAAAAGATCCTCTTGTGTATTTATAAAGGTTCTCCTGGATGTTACTTTCTGGTTTATAAATTGCTTTCAAAGCTGCTTAGGCAACACCAAGTAGTTCATGATACAATCCAGTAAGCACAGTGTCATTCTGGAAAGTGGCAGGCGAAGAAAATATCAAAATCTGTACTGAAACACAAAACATAGAAACATAAAATTGTGTTTATTTCTGAAAGCAATGAGAGAATCTTTTTTACTAAACATTTATGTAGTGTGAAAAGCAAGCCTAGTCTAAAAACTGTATAGTGTAAATTCATTTTATATTGCAGGAAAAATGTGCTCTGAATGCCATTCTCTTTACTTTGAGTGATGCTATACTGGATTTTTAAGGTGTACACTTTGAAGAGTATGTGGGCCTGAAGCACCCACATGTGCTTTTGGAGTGTTGAGGAAGAGACATGCAATTTCTGGCTGTTATGGTACAGTGTGAAAAGAAGGAGGAGGGGAGAGGCACATACATTTGGAATTAACCAAACTGTAAGTAGATGTTTATGGATGATCTGCTCACACGAGGTCCCTTTAACAATACTGCAGAAACAACTATGCATTTCCAGGGTTACGGTTCATCTTACCAGAAACAACTGTCTGAGTTGTGTCAGATATATCACACCCTTAAATTGGCACTTCTTTCAGCAGCTGTATTTCAGCAGCTGTAATGAGTCATTAGGACTTAGTTGTAGCAGATAGGCAAGACACATCTTCTCACCAATACATGTTGAAGAGACACATCTCAATTAGAAGAAAAAAATCAGTGCATGAAATGGGGGAAAAAAAACCTTCCGGGAATGGGATCAGATTTAGGATAGGGATGGGAAATTATTAGGGACAGAATAGTTCTCTGTTTCATGGAGAATGCCCATCCTTTTCTGGAGGAATACAGTGCCAGCAGCTTTAGAGAGAAGTCCATGCTTAACACTGTGCCGGTGGGGATGGAGTCGATCGAGTGGATGGAGTCAATCTCTCACGGCACAGCTGTTTCCTGGCACAGCGCCAAGATGAAAGTGGTCTTTCCTCAGCCTATATGCTGTACGGAATAAGAAAAATATGTTGCACACTCCCACTTGAGCAGAATTCTTGTACCTCTACAATATTGCTGATAGCACTCCCCGCTTGGTTGGAAGTGCTGAAAACACAGGTGGGAGATACTGCGATGACCTACAGAGTCAGTTCAAATGAGAACTTCCAGAAGCTTTGCACTCTGGGTTACATGAAAGGCTAGGTGTGTGATACTACAACCTAAATCTGTCTTAAGGATTGCCAACTGTTACCATCACATCTTGTGAATGTGCCCTAAAGATGAGAGACAGCCCATGGGCCACCATTAGAAAACCTTGCTTAACAGTACGATGGTTCTTTGCCATGTAAGAGAATCATGCACTATCTCTATTCTATCTCATCCCCAAAAGACCCTGGATACAGAAGACCTGTTGTGATTCAACTGTATGGCAGACAAATTTCATAACTGGGTTATTGATAATATACTTTAACATTACAGACAAACCAATGTGGCATGCTCTTACTGCCAAACCCAGTAATTCTTTCCCCAAACCCCTCTTCCTTCGCATCCTGGCAGGTGGAAAGGGGTATGTTGAGGACCTTCCCTAAATTCAAGGGAAGAGATGCAGTAGTGTGTCTCTGGGGGAATGATAGCTCATAGGTTTTGCCACTTTGCTTGGGTTGGCTTTTATCTACCTAGCAGTGAGATGTCCTAGAGAGATAAACCAGCACAAAAGTTAGCAGCTCACCTGACAGCGCCTGAGTAGCCATGGCAGCTCCAGATTTCTTAGCATCCAAGACAAAAATGAGCTTTGCTGCTTTTAATTCACTTTGGAAATAAATGACATAAACAGGAAAACATGTTTATGTAACACAAGTGTCCACAAATATATTTGTTCTGTAATGCTTAACTCACTTTATTTTACACTGACACAAACAGACAAGTCCCAAGTATCCAGCTACTTTGTTGGTAAAAATCTGGTGGCAATCTAATCCAGGAAATGATGTCTTTTAGTTCTTCTAAGGATTTTACAAATAAAAATATTTTGACACAGTGGTAGTGGAGACACATATGGATTCATACAGAAGAATCCACAAATAGCACAAAGATGAAAAATAAAATGCAGAATACTTTCTTAAAACTGACTAAAGAAAAGCTCTCCCAAACCATACTCCATGCTTTATACAAAATGTATTTGCAGTGGATCCAAGTGATTGTTTTGTAAAACTTTTACGAAAAACTGGAAATTCTAGGTTATTTTATCTCTTAAGAAAGTAGAAACTTGTCTAAAAAGCCTGTATCTTACACAGTCACTGCACACATCTGCAGCATCAGACCAAAGTGCAGGGCAAACACTTGACTCTTACTACTGAAAGAGTTAATCTCAGGTAAATAATAGAAAATGCCACAGTCTCCTTGACATGGAGGCTTCCTTTTTTTTTTTTTTTTTTTTTAATTCTCTCATATTCTACTTCTTTAAAACCCTCCTCTTTAAACAAGTAAACATCGAGTTTGATTAGCTTACATTGCATGTACAAAACAGAAGACATTGTCGTATTAAACATATGTTCTCTGTGAAGATGCTGTCATGTCTGAAAAGAAAAATCTTCCGCTTTCACAATTACAGCTGCTAACCAATGCTTAGACAAAGGAACTGCATAATCTTTATTTTCTTCTTTACATTTCTTGTGTATTATGCCAAGTATCTGCTAGATAGCACTGGCCCAAAACCCAAGACCCAACTCTGAAACTTTCCAAAATATTTGAGAGTTTAGGACTTATAGAGTACTCCCCGTGAGGGGCCCTAGGCTCTGGAATTCGATTCCCTCTTTGGTCTACTAGTTCCTGGATTTAGAAACATTCCAGGCATGCTACATAGTCCCTCTTATCTTACAGGCGTTCAAAGAGGATGAGGCCTGAGAGATGGAAAAGATGGAAAAATGAAGAACGATGTAGGTGGGCTTTCATAAGAAGGATCCCTAGAATGTCTTTTTTTTTTTTTTTGAGAATATGTAAATAGGAACATTCATAGTTGGAAATTCTGATGAACTCAAGTATTATTTGGAAAACTTTTGGAAAACTTGAAGGCTTTTATCATGCTAAATGGCAAAAGGTACTTGGAACCAGGGGTCATTATATATGTCTTTTGCTTGTTCCACAACAAAAACAATATGAAGAAACCATGCAGTAAAATTGAGTCCCAAATAACCGCACTTACTAAATAATACACAAACATGCAAGATATAGCTAGGGGCATACTACTGCTCTGACTGGTTTCTGGCAGCTTCTATAAACACAGAGGGTGCTATTAAAAGGTTCACAAGTGATTTAAAGAGACACTAACGTATCCTTATACACTAAGAAATCAAATTGTTGCTACAGAAGTCAAATCAATAAATAAAAAGAAGTGTAGTCTGTAAAAAGAAAGCATTCCACTATGTTGTCCCTTATTTTTTTTTATGAGAAAAAGTAAAATGCAATGGTTGTAGGAATTCTGGTCAATAAGAAAAACATTCTTAAGTGCCACAAATCATAACTGAGGAAGATTCAAATACTAATGCTAAAATAATACTGTGGCCTGAAAGCAGAAGTGGTCTGAGTTATACCTAGTTTCAGTAGCCTCTGAGGTTATTTAATGCATTGTATTTCTGCTTTAATTGTTAACCAAGCAAGTAACAAATAATTATATATAAATGTCCCCCAAACCAAAATCAAAACAATAAAAATAAACTTTAGCATAAGTGCCATTATACTTGCTACAAAGAAAGACATATCCACACTACATCCCCTTTGTAATACTCTGATGGAATACAAGGACAGTAAAGCAGGCATAAGTGTAGATTCGATTAGGCCCACTTCAAAGAAGCCTTAGTGTAACTGCAAATTGAGTTTCTAGAATAAAGTTCCCTCTTATGTTACCACTTTCTGCACAGACTTTAAACCTAACCCCTCTGGTGTTCACAAAGCATAATCCTAAAGGCCTTTAAAGATACCAGCAGTAGCCAACACTGTTAAGTGTTTCTTTATATTGCATGAGGATATGTACAATACTTATCCTCAAGTACTGTATGACAGCACACAGTATGTGTTTATATAGATATGTTCACGTACAAATATATATGAATATTTACAATGCATCACTCATTACAGACAACAGTGAAGTTCAGCTTTGGCTGCATCATGTTACACCTTGGTATTTGATGTTTTGGGATTATGTAATTCAAAGTCCTGAAAGGGTGTGAAAGTGAAAAAGGACAGAAGAAACATCTCTGAAAATAAATCTGAAATTACCTATCTTGTGCATTACTGAAATTAGAGCTTTACCAATACATCAGCACATGCTACTATACAGGTAACTTGCTAAAGAGCTCCCCAGTTAGCAGAGAAGCAGGGCCATGGGAGAAGCCCTGGATAAGTTAGAGTCGAAGGAGGTTTGTGTTTTGAACACCAAATACGTAAGAGAAATTCAACCAAGACCAAATTTCAACCTACCTACAAGAAAATATTTTTCAGGTGGTGAAAAAAGTGATGCATTCCAACTCAGAAGGCTATTGTCATAATCTCATATTCTTTTCCACACTCACTAACCACATTAGGGAGCTAGGCAACGTTTCGAACAACTGAAAGAGAGATAATCAAAAACAATTTTAAAGTGAGCATCAAACCAATAACTTTTCATGAAATCACTACATTAGTGAATCACTGTAAAGTTACACTTACTATATTCTGTTAAGTACATTTTTATTGCATTCTCAACTAAGGGTTAAAGATGCTAAATAGAGCACCAAACATGTAGCACAATGGGTTACATGGGGTTTATTTATAATGAAGATTCTTAGTGGAGAAGTTTTTCACAGCCAAGAATTGATAGGACGTCATAGCGCTGATGAAAAGTTGATTCCAGGGAACTGACTGGAATCAGGACCGAAGATTCCTGATAAAAGAGGTGGCTTATCAGCACCTCTCACAAAGGATGTGAAATGCAGCATAAATGCAGAAGTTATATTTGGAGGATATCCAAACATCACATTACTGATTTTACTCCAAAGGGCATTTAGCCAGCAAGGCCCCAACTTCTACCACTTAGCAGCACAGTGAAGATGCTTAACATACAAGACTCTTTCCAGCCATGATTTATGGGAGCGTTTGTAAATTAATATAAGCATTTCCTACAAAAGAAGCTACAAATCTGCCATTGTGTCAGCCCAATCCTCAGTTACACTAACATTGTTCTCTACTTCCATGGCACTACCAGAAGGATAAAGAGAGCAAAGACTATCTGAGAATATCTCCTCCCCAGTCAGCCACTGCTAGCACTAAGGAATCTAATTTGAACCATTGACACAGAAGACTTGGGTGCTACTATTCTCTGCTTTTGGACGAAAGCACAATGCAAGGGAGAAATGCTCTTATTTATTTTACCTTCCTTCATTAGGTATAACTGTTTTAACTTAACAGCTCCTAGACGCAGAAGCACATTGTAAAGCATTACACTGTAAATCAACATGCAAGCTGAGCATAGGCAATCACCTCTGAACAACTCAGAAAGCCCCCTACTCTGCCTTTAACTTTTTCTTATGTAGATTCTCCAGGGGAGTAAAATCTAGCAGCTACTTTTAAAAAGATAAACAATTCAGTACCTGCCTCCCATGGACTGATTTAACCAATTGTTTTGTGAGTAAAAAAATTGCATCCTGTTTCTCACTGCCATTTCTGAGTCTGATTCTGCTTCCAGTCAAGTCAATGGGAAATTCGATACCAACACCAACAGGGCAGTAGAAGTCCTGGCACCATGACTACACTTCAACTAGCAAAGGAGTCCTTTCCACTGCTGATGTGGACAATCCAATTATCGGGGCAGTTTGCGGAAACCACAACTCACATGTCTTTCTGTTCTCCACTTGAGAATGGAGAAAGCAGAATTTCCAGTGGAAATGTTTGAGCAATTAAATAAACACATCAAGCATAGAGTATTTAAACTTCGGGGCTGAGTATAAACACACTTGTTCAGTTCAAAATGTTTTAGGAATGAGGGTCCATGACTTTCCCTTCCTTGAAAAGGATTGTTATGAATGTGAAGAAATATTTTTGTGTCAGAGCAGAAAAACGTGTGCCCTCTGTTTTTGGAATGATTCCTTGGTATTTTTGATTAAGTGAAAGTTTTACTTGGAGAAAACACACTGACTCCTGCAATGTATGCCTGACAGGAGCAGAGAGAAAAAGGCTTCCCTTTTAGAAGCAAATTGTAGGAAAAAGCATAAAATTAAGGAGAGAAATGAAGTAAAACTTGTAACAGAAGAAACAGTCATACAGGTGTTTCTTTGCTAATCACAGTAAGTCTAAGCAAGTCTAAGATCTCTATCATATTATGCTGAAAGGGTCTCAAATGTTGGTGAGAGTAGGCAATTCAGTATTCATATGATATAAAGGTTAAGCTGAATCATAGTCTTCAACCACAATATGAAACACTTCCACTCAAAAAGGACACCAAAGCCATTGGCTTTCTCCAGCAACCATTGTCTACTGTGGAAAGTAGCAGATGAAACCTTGGGGAGATGTGACAAAGTGAGAACACCTACCTCATCATCCAGGCTAGATGAGAGATAGTAATACCAAAAAATCTTGATCCTTAGCTTGTAGGATCACTCTGCAATAAACAATACTACTAAGACTGTTTCAAAAGCAATATTGATACAATTATGTTTTCTAACTGGAAATAAAAATTAAATCTAAAAGGCAAAAAGTTCCTTCAGGTGCCACCACCAACTGACTCCATTGTCACTAGAATCGCTGGTCTCAATTCCATAGATTATTCACCAAATATGTTTTAAGAGAAATCCCCTATGACCACCTGTTCTAGCTCTTGTTTGATCCTGGTTACAAGATTTCTTTGAAGCATCCTCTTTGTAAAATCTCTCCCTGGAAAAAGGTCCTTTCAAGGCATGTGAGCCTGACCTGTCATTTTATAGTAAGTGCATGCACATATTAGGCCATGAATGAGACTCTTCTCCAGGCATAGATCATAAATATTTAGTGAACATTTCAACTATTTCTGAACCAATTCTTTTATTAGAATAGAATATAATCAAAATTCCTAGTTATCCTTAACCCTGCTGGCTGTAAGCTCATCTTTTCTTCTTACCACATTTCTGCAGTTTCTACCTTCTGATTTACTAATGCAAATTAATATTTAGTTTTCCCTTTCTTTATACTTATTTCTGAAAGAGCTGCTTTAATTTTCTCTCTAAATGGGGTTTTTAGACAGTATCATCTGCTCTTTGATTCTGGGATTTTTGACTTCTGGGGCATCTAGTAAAATATTCTTTAAAGGTGTCCAATAATCCTATGTACCATGAAAAAAAGAATTTGTTTAGCTTTTGTGAAATGTGTTACTTTGATTTGTGTCAGTATGGAACAATGCTAGGGCAGCATGATGAAATATAACCTTCTGTTTAAGAAAAACAGAGTGACTAGTGTACAAAGGAAGGGTCCAGCAATTTGTGTAAATAGAGGGTTTGAAGGGCGAACATTGAGACTCGGGTCTGGGAGATAACAGGACCAAGGAGTTTTTAGGAAACTGCTGACTTTTGCATGGGACGCTGCCCAAACCTCTGATATCCCGCAAAGAGATCGCCAAATAAGGAGAAAGGGGGAGTTGAAGGATGACCGAAGGACAAAGCCTGGGAGGAAGACTACGAGCCTTCAGCACGAGCGACCCCCAGACAGACCACCAGAGACTGATACGCATGTGTCCGGGAGAGGGTTCGGATCCCGGGAACTAATTACAATAACCCTGCCTTTTCTAGGAGTAGTGATGAATATGGATTAGTCTAGGAGAATAAAAATCAGCCACCTGATGTAACAGGTGTGTGTCTTGGTGGAGCAGAGACTCCCGGTGCACCCAGCACTGATTGCTGGCCTCTATTCGCTTAATAAATTACAAACTTTAATTGGAATCCTATTTGGGACTCAATCATTTATCACAGCTTTTAAGTATTTACAGCATTCTTACATGAAAGTGTGAAAGTGGAAGATATGAAGTTCAGATTTAGGAAAGATCTATACTGAATGCCTCAGAATGAAGAAAGTGTTAAGGACAAGCAACTGATTTTCTTGAAGACATGAAACATCCTGAAAACAATTATCATGTGCCTGAGCTCAGCTGTCTGAGCTGTTCTAGTCAGGCTACCAAGCTGCTCCTCAAATGAATCAGATGCATGCTACTGTATCTAGTGAAAAGTCTAAGTCACATGATTTTAGCTGGTTGTTTTTGCTAATTGATGCCTGTTCTAAGTGTATCCTCCATATGTTTAAAACTTGGGATCGGACCTGGCATTGGCAAGGATAGGCAAGCTGACAGTTATCCAGACTGATATGCATGTAATTAACAACTTGATTTCAAGAATACACATTTGTATGTCTTGCTAAACTGACCACTGATGTCTTTGGAGCACAATCCTGAAGCCAAGGTATTTCAGATTGTGAGATGAGTCTCAAGACTGTTTGCTGTTTTTATATTCTAATCTTGGCAACATTCCCCTATATTTGATCATTCTGCTTTACTAAGAAGGAATTGAAAAGCTTTTAACTTTAGGTGTCTAAACTCCAGCATGAATACAAGGAGTAAGAACATACTAGTATTCACTTTTTTGCCATATTCAAGACTGCTGAGCGGAAGGTAGGGTTATATATGTAATGCTACAGACTGCTACAGCATTCCACTTCATAGAACTAAGAATTCCAGCAAGGTACAGACTCCCACTTCTACTGACAACAGTTTTTTTTCCATATGAGACAGAGCAGGAAGCAGCCCACAACACTGGCTGTCTTTCACATCTCAGAGACTTGTACATATACCACTCCTATAAGTTAATTTAATGCTGAAATGGACACTCAGTATTGGTACTGAGGAATTACGCAGTATCTTTAAACATCAGAGAGCTCCCAATGTTTTCTGAAGTTTTTCTGAACACATATATGAAAAAAAAAAATCTGCAATCTTCAGATGGAATAGAGAAGCCAGAAAAGACAAAGGAAAAGTATACCATAGCACATAGGTTTAGTTCCCCAAAGAGGAAATAGGATACAGGCTCTTTGTTATGAAAGCAGCCCTGAGTCATGAAAGAATCTGAAATTTCACTTCTATCCTGAACACCCAGAATTCTCGTGATACCCTGTAAAATGGAAATCAAAATCATCACAGTTGCGAAAGGAAAATGGAAAAAAGGAAATTTTTCCTGTTTAGGAAAATGTGGTTTATTTGACCTAGCATTTAGCAAGGACACTAGAAAGGCTGTTAGAGATGTTCTTGACTATGAGACAAACACTTCAGAGTACTGAAATACTACAGAGTACAATTATTATTATTGAAAGTATCAGGACCTCATTTTTACACTATATACAGAGCACAATGATTCAAGCAGAGGGGTTCTTGGAGTCATCATCCTGGGATGTTTGTTCAATTACAGGTAGGAATAGCATGACACTTACGAAGGAGCTGCAACTTCGTGAAGCAGCATCATTACTTTCTACTGCTCTTGGAATTACACTAAAAATAACTATCTCAGCTCTTTTATGAAATGTGATGAACTAGACAGAAATATGGCTCTGGTTCTCCAGGTCTTCTCAGAACATTTGTAGTACTTACAGAGCAGGCTAATTTTTTTTACCTTACAGTGTACATGCATTAATTCATAAAAATAATTTAAGACTTACATGTCAATCAGTCTCCTCCTCTTCACCTTTTCTGCTAAGGGAACCACAAACACGCACACACAAAAATATCTTTGGAGTTGACTAGATAGCCACTAGAAACACCAGCTTCTGTGACATTTATATAGTAGAAAATAGGGTCAGACCACAAGTAGAAGAAAAAATATTAGAAGTGCATCAATACTCCATGAATTTGAAAACTGTGTTTAAATCCATTACTTGCATATGGCTTTACAATAGGCATGTACAGGATGTTAAACTCTAGCTTTGACAAAATGAAGGGAAACCTGAATTTGAAACCTAAAAGTTATACTCCTGGTCAAATTGGCACTGTTTCTTTTATTCAAAAACTTCAAAATATTTTAAGAAGGTGGATAAATATTATCCCCAACATACACATAAAGACAGAGTTGATACACTGAAGGGTATGTTGTTTGCTCTGTGTTCCTTGCGCTTCAATTTGGCATTTAACAGAGGTGTTTAAATTCGGGAGCGTTATCCTCAATCCTTAGTGCCCTCTATGGTCCGTGAAAGGGAACAGGCAGCTTCAGAGAGCAGCCGCATCGTGGAGGGCCTGAATCATCATTCGGAGGCATCAGTCTTTCTCCGTGGACTTTCTCCACTCTTCCCAGGCAGCGAGACTTCTCTGGAGATGCCTAAAGTTCTCAGGATGAACCCAGGCCTAGTGTCACCATCACTGTAAGATGCCGTGATGCTCAGTTTTTTACTTAAATGTGACACTGAAATATGGAAGGCTCTGAGGATTTATAAAGCTCTGTTGATGATGATTTTTAACTCCCCTTCCCTTTAAAGATTTTCCAAGAAAATCCAACAGATAGTTAATACTCGTACCAGTTACAGTCATATCAGATCGCAGTGATGATGGAGGAGAAGATCTATTTGTTTAACTTCCATTTGCATCTTTGATAATTCCTTTCCATTTGTAGAAGAACTGAAATAGGAACAAATAAAGGTTGGAGTAAGACTTGATGCGATTTAGTTCTTCAGTTATATAATCAATTATGATGATAATAAAAATAATGCTATTACCTAAGTAAGTCCCCTAAGAGCACAGAAGCATTTGAACATTCTTTAATATTATATGTATTTGTATTGTTTAAATATATATATTTATAGATACAGATATGGATATAGACAGATACAGACAGGTATTACCACTTTCTTAAGATACAAAAGATACTACTTGGCCTATCCGTCATGCACTGTCCTAACACATTGCCCGTCCTTAGAAGCACACGGTATCAGGACAATTTATAAGGATGGTTGGAAGTGAGCTAAGCAGAGCAGCAGTATTACTCACAATTTCATCTTGGATTCTCAGGCCTAACTGTGCTGAATAGTAGCCAAACAACAAATACAAGGGGTTGCTCATGCAATTTACAGAACAAAGATGTAACGCAGATCCACTTAAACATAAAACAGCAATGTTTCTAAATACAGATTTGTAGCAGGAAAAAAAAAAAAAAAGACTCCTTAATCCGCAGTGGTACAAAGGAGTTTTGTTGGCTCCAGTAAAGCTATAGAACCCAGAATGCTTATTGGCTGGCACATACTGTGGATGTATCGTGCACTGCCAAAAAAGTGCCAATAAAGCTTTCACACATTAGAGATGTTACAGGATCAGGGAGGGAAAAAAAAAATAGTTGAGTTTAATTTTCAAAACTCTCCTTGTGCAATGGCACAAGATTTCTGCCTGGCTCTTATAGAGAGAGGAACATTCAGCAGGTGGAATACAACATGCCCACAAAATTAGTAAGGAAACACAAAGGTTATTGTAGAATTGACACTAAGTATAGAAAAAGTAGCTTCAAGGAACCAGTTTATACTCAGAATTCAGAGATGACGAAAGGGTAGTTAAGATATTAAACAGTGTGAAACGTTTAGCAACTTCCTTATATAGGAAGATTCTGGACCACTGACGCACATCAACACATCCCAGTGAAACAAATGCTTTTACTCAAAGCTTGACTTCAGCACGCACACTCAAACACTCATAGACTGTGGCTGTTGGCATGAGAAATGCTCTGCTTTCATGCAACTCTCCCGTTTCCCATGCCTGTAGTACATTCTCAGCACATTTCTGCGCACTGAATCTTACTTTATTATTGCTGGATTTTTGGAGAGCCATTTCCATTCCTCTGCCCACTCCCCCTTTGAAAGTGTGACAATGGGCAGTAATGCTTGTCCCCTCCGGCATGTTCTCATGAAATTCCATTGAAACGAACTTTTAAGCTGCTCATGTATGTATATGTATATAAATTTTAAAAACTGACAAGTGATTTTATCAAACTTGATGGTTCACAAATTTCTGCTGTATGACACTTTGATGCTAGTTTATTACCTGCTGGCATTGAGTTGGCATGTAGTTATGGACAAGCTTAATTCCACCCTAAGTAAGGTTCCTTCCTATCCCAGACATACGGAATGAGGCTTAAGTAAAACATTGGGATATTTGGTATGAAGCAGCAGACCATGACTTTCAAAACACACTTTAAATGATGTGATCTTTCACCAGTGTATCCTTCCCTCCGTGTCCTCACTCTTACAATTCTCTCAGTCTTCTGCTTATAACTGACATATGAAATTAAACACTGCCTGGACTGAACTACACACAGGCACATGCTTAGAAGTTAACAGGACGGGTCAATTAAAGGTATCCCAGAAGAGATGTCAAAAAAGTGCAGATTTACAAAGTAGCAGCTAACTGCCAAAATTACTGTGAACATAAACGTATGCTTAAGGTGCTCTGTTGAAGGACTCTAATGGTGGGCAAACAGTTGCACTGCTTTGTTTAACTGACAGAGAACTCTGGAATTTCTGCTCATGCTTGAACTACTAGAAAAGAGTAACAACTGAAAATGTAACTCACAAAAGCAAAACAAGGAGGTTGAACTGTTCTGAATTAAGCCCCCCACAGGTGGGCATGCCTTCATTCCTGACTGACACAGATGCAAGGCCTCTCTCCTCCAGGTAGCTGCTCACTTTCACAAACCTGAACAGGACATAATCATTATGTAGGAGGTCTCTGCTGCTTTGCCAGTGTAACCGGCCAGCAGCTTCAGAAGCTGAGAGCGAGAAGGACACACACAGAAGGCAATTACATGTTTTCTTAGGAAAGCTAATTAAAAAAATCCCTGCTTTTTGTTTCGTCCCTGCTCTGGTGAATCAGGCACTTTTGTCCGTAAATCAATAAAAGCTTAGAAGAGATGGAGACAGGAACAGACAGATGAGACTACTATTATTATGGTAGAGACTGGAACTAGGAATTAATTTTGCAGTAGGTTTAAAGGTGATGATGTTAGGCATGCTCGGCTGCACACCACGCAAAAACACCTTAGAGTGATACAAAATGACACCTCAGAACTAATATCTAAGCCCCAATAAATTTAGATAGGTATATTTTTACCAACATTTGCAAATTACAGATCAAACAGGGACCTGTATGTACCCCACGAGCTTTAATGCTTATGTGCATGCCTGAGTTAAGTCATGTGCAGGGGTAAAGTTTTCAGAAGACGTTACAAGAGTCTGAACTCTCGAACAGGTGTTGGGTAGGAACTCACATGTAGCCCTTCACGAGAAGTAGCACGCATTGCAAGACTGCATTTAACTTGCTCACTCTAAAGCGTTTTGGGTGATTCCCACCTCTTGTCAGCAACTCCCCTTTGTCAAAACGCATTCTCATTCGCCTGCCTGCTGCCCTCGGAGCGACAGAAATATTCGCGGACGGCAAACGGCCACAGGCACCGCCCGCCTCAGCCCCGCGCCGCGTGACGCCGGCCGTTAACGGCCACAACCGCCGCCGGGCGGCCATGACGGGGCGGGGCGGTGCCGCTGTAGGCAGGCGCGGCGGGGCCGCCCCCTTCCTGCTTCCGCCGCGCGGCCCCGCAGTGCCTCGGGACGGGCGGCGGCGGGCGAGGGGCGGCGGGGGGCGGCCGGGGCGCGTCCCGCCCTCACGGCACGGCGCTTGGGCCCTCAGGCACCGCGCCGCCCGCAGGTGGGGTCTGCTCCCGCGGGGCATGTCGCGACAGGCTGCCCGGCGACATGGCCGGGGCCTGGCTGCCGGCGCGGCCCGCTCGCCGCGCGCAGTAGCGGGGAGGGGCGGCTCGGCGTGAGGCGGCGGCCGCGCTCCTCAGGGCGCTCGGGAGCTGTTTCTTATTTTTTTCTCTCCCCTCCCGCAGCGTCGCCGCGTGAGGAGCGGTTAAGATGTTGGACGTGAAGGGCTGGGCCGAGTACGTCGTGGAGTGGGCTGCCAAGGACCCGTACGGCTTCCTCACCACCGTCATCCTGGCCCTGACGCCGCTGTTCATCATCAGCGCGGCGCTGTCGTGGAAGCTCGCGAAAATGATCGAGGCCAGGGAGCGAGAGCAAAAGAAGAAGCAGAAGCGCCAGGAGAACATTGCAAAAGCCAAGCGAGCCAAGAAGGATTAAATGGGCAGGGAAGGTCTGCCCCGTGAAAAGAATCCACTTTTTTAATGAAGCACTGTTGTACGTTTTGTGTTGTAATCTTCCTTTGATACTTGATCCTCTTACATCTTGAAGTATGAAACTTAACTCCTTCAGTATATTTTTTTCTGCCGAAATGATCTGTGTTAAAGTTTGCCCAAGTGACACACGTTACAGCCATTTAATCTACTTGCATTCCAGTGCAGGCTGCTTTTCTAAATTTGCATGTTAAATCCAAAAATGATTTAGGTGGGTGGCACTGGGGGCATTTATTTATTATATTTTTTTCTATAGCTGAGCTATGACTTAACAAGTGTCTTAAAAGTGTCAAATTATGGGGATGACTCATTAAATGCTATAATCTTTGGTTTCTTGGTATAGCAAGCCGTTTTCCATGTTGCAGGACCTCTCTGGTGTGATCATGTCGTGCTTACATGTATTTTGTAGTTCCTGGTAAACTGGAATACAGGAAGGTAAGCTTTGGTACACCTGCAGCAGAGCTGTAGAGAAGCTGGCTTCCAGGCTTCTTGGTTTGCTAACGTGTTTCATTGACACTCAGGGTGTATGGCCATGAAGTTCATTCACTGTTTGCCCTAGGGGCTGCTGTAGCTTAGTTGATGGTGGGGCTTGGCTGCACAAAGAACCTAACTTAGCTTTTCCTGTTTCCAGAACTACTGACCCATCATCGGTCTTTGTTTTCTCTAGGAAACTGATTTTTTCTTAATGCCTTCATTTGTCTGAGGCTATTCACATTCTACAAAGTACACTACAGCATTGTTTGGTTTTCCCTCATTATCACCTGAACAGTGAACCTGGAACTCGCTTCTGTCTTCAGAAGCTTTTTAGGCCTGAGAGAGTAGCCATAAATGGGGTCAGAGCAGAGGCCCAATGGTCTCCGCGACCTAGGTGGCTGTGGGGAGAGTACACGAGAAGGAGGATGTGCACGCTGGTGACAGTGGTTCTTCCTACTTGCTACCTTTGATTTAGGACATTCAGACTCTAGGTGGTATCACTGTGTTCTTGTGGCCCTTGGAATTTCACCGCTCTCCAGGTTGCAAAATGCTGGCACAGTAGAAAAAGTCTTAGTGGGGATTCTGTTGTAAATACGCCAAAATTTTTAAACCTTAATTCCAATTCATGTTTTTCTAACAAACCATTTTTTTCAAAGCCTAATTCTGATTATTAGTCTAGTTTTAAAGGTTGTCAAAGTCATTACATTTTCAGACTTTGCATATTTCTAAGTGGCAGCACAAAGTCATGCTTGCTACCAACTACTCCTGTATTATTTGGTTAAAAATGAAACCTTAATGTCAGAGGAAGCAAAGAGACCTGTAGGCTGGCTGACAATAGCAGGATAAGAAGGAAGTTTAACTGAAATGACTAAGTAAGTGTGAAGTACTTACCAGCAACCAGAAACTGATGACCATCTTTTAGTTTTATTGGTCAAGGCAAGCATTATTAGAATGACATAGCCACATCTTGTGGTACGTGGGATTAAGTCACCGTTGTCTCAAATGTCAAATGTGTATGCCACCTTTAGTACCTACATAGTTTAAAACACATTGAACAGAACTGATTAAGGATGCACTGCATAAATAAATTTGATACTTTTTCAAAAGATTGTGTGGACTTTTATTTTGACTTGAATTTCTCAAGCATAATTTCTAGGCAAACCATGTGCACATTTTATGTATCTGAAAAAGCTCCAAACGCATCTAATAATTCAGGGAAGTCTTAGCATATACCAGACATAAAAAATTATTGGGGGGTGGAGGGGCATTAATGACAATCCCTTCTCCTGAAACCCCTTTGCCATTTTTCACCAGCTTTACTAAATGCTTCTAACCTCTTACAATAATGATAGACAGTTTAACTCAGACTGACTTTATCCTGTGCTTACCGCTGGCTTTAAGTAAAACTTTATTTAAATATGTTGATTCCTTTATTAAAGTTGCAAGAATGTCTCTGAAATTACTGTAGTGTCATAGTGATTCCTGTTAATTGAATCAACTTTTCCATCCAACTGCCAGAGGAAAGCTTCCAAGTTCAGCAATGCTGGGTACTGTCATAGAAGTGAACAGGAATTCTGAAGAACTATATAAAATGCCTATGTCTGGGAAGATAATTTAAGTGTACTAATTAACCAAAGTTTATTACATCAAAAATGATTTAAAAAATAAATCCATCTTCAAGAAAAAAAAAGCAATGTATTTAAGAAAATTAAGTTATCCAGAAAACCCACCTAAAATTATTTAAAGAATAATGGAAGAACAGCAACTGTGGAGAATGAACTTAATGATGCATCCTGTTTTTCACTAAAAGCATTTTACAGTAGTTTGTCACAACTAAACTTATTTGAACTGTTCTGCAAAAATACATGGAACTTGGTTTTAATACCAGTTAAGCACACACTCGCCATACGTAACGCCTGTTTATGCCGTCTGTTGACGTGTTTATCCATTGCCAGTATCTGTACGTTACAGATGGTTATTTAGGTTGACTACTGCCGCTGCCTGGCGGGATCCAGGAGCCTGGCTGAAAGGTGTTTGCGGTGCTTGCTGGATCTTGGGAAGGCTCACTCTTTCCAAAGTAAGGAGCTGATGCGTGGCCTTTAACGTGCGTACGAACTGGTTCAGCAACAAGTCCCTCCTTGTACTCCTTGGCCTGAAGAAGCTTATCCTTCTCATATACATTTTTGACCTTCTGCTCCATCTCTTGTCTGTAATTTTCATTCTTAAGAATCTCCTAAAAACACGGCAAAAAGATAATTGGATAGAATGGATGAAAATGCTGCACAATGTTGGAATGAAACATTGTAAATAAATTGTTTTTCTTAATTTTGTAATTCAAGCGTTCGGCTCTGTAGGTAAAATAAAATGTGGTAAAATTGTTTTTCTACAACTGCAATTTCAGCCTTAGTTTAAAATGTTAATGCTCTGATTATGTTGTTGAAGCAAAGCTGTACTGTAATGTCCCAATTTCACTATTCTGTTAGACCAGAAAGGAGAATAATTAGATAGTTATCCACACAGGCACTGAAAATCAAGATGCCTTTAACCTTATTTTCTATGTAGGAGTTACTGCTAAACGGCTATTTATCACTTGTTTTTCCTCCTGTAACCCGCTATGCCTTGAACTTCAAGCATTTGTGCCCCAGGGTGCAGTTTTGGGAAATGCAGATGGACAACCTTGACTCTATTAGTGCATATGCTAAAGCCATGCAAGATTAATAAATACATGATAAAGTAACTGAAAGGAGGTAGGACAGAACTGAAATTACTGAATTACTGAGATGGTACTAGTAATTCAGGAGAGAGGAAAAAAAAAAAAAAAAAAAAAAAGAAAAAAAAAAACCATAGAACTGGCTGTGGCAAACCCTGTCCCAGAAATCCAAAAGACAGCTGAGTACAGCCAACACATCCTTAGCTGATAACTGCCTGCCAGCAAAGGCCAGCTGGGTATTGTTGTAAGGACACTGCATGCACCAACGTTTAGGCTGACTGAATGTTAACTCTAGCTATCAGATTTGTAAGGATGTAAATTCTGTAAACAAAACTTGTCTATGCTTTTGTTAGGGCAGAGAGTGAAGAGTAGTAGAAGCAGCAGCAGAAAAGTGATATGAATTTTTACAATACTCTGACCCCAAAGAAAACTTAATTGTAACCAACATCGTTTAACAAGGAACTTGCTAATATCCAAATTCAAAACCGTGATAGATAGAGGAGGAAAAGGCTGAGCAGCTTTCTCCAGGTTACAAGTACATGGCAGAGCTAGGGAGAAACTAGACCAGTACACTTCTCTCTGTGCAGAAGATCACAGCGTTATTTTAGTAACAGCATTAAAATGCAAGTAATATTGCCAAGAGTTGACATAGCATGTGCAACATTTAAGAACACACATATATATAAGGCAGTACTTAAAGAAAGCCTTATCACAAACATATAAATATTAACATATTTTCCTTAGTCCTTAATTGCCTCTTTGCTTAAATTCACAAACATACCGAACAGAGGCAAAACACTTCACATGCTTATATACCAAGAAAATACACAAGCAGCATATAAATGACTTTGCAGACTGGATGGGGCAGTGGGGAAAATTCTCCCATACAAAAATAAAAATATTGCCAAGTGTACCAAGGCCAAGTTTTCAACAACCAGTATAGAAAAACCTCATTACTATATCTCTCAATTCTGTCTTGTTTACCACATGAATCAACCATGACCTTATTGATTTCAAGGGGTGCTTGTATTACCCCACTACTAAGAAATTAGAGCACATACTTCTGTGATGTCTGAAGAGTATCTGCTACAACAGCACAAAATGGTTTATTAAAATAGGAATTTAATTCAGTTACTGTGAACAGCTACTTAGTAACTTTGAATCTTTTCCAATGATCCCTTTAACAAATTTATGTGGTCGAGTAAAAACAGCTGTAACTAAATCCTGAATGCTTTAAGCACATTTTACATGTTGATATATCATCATCTGGTTTATGACTCAGATAAAGTTCTTTTATCAGCTTTCAGTAGCCAAAGTATAGCTGCAATTTAGTAAAATAACCATGCTTATCTTGAAAAAAAAGTGCAAGAAATGATTGTTATTAGCCAATATACCAAAAAAAAAATGCAGAAGTTCTTTGTTCAGAATCTATACAATCACATCAAGACAAAAAATTCAGGTTGAAAGAAACTGTGCACATCCAGTTTATGCATAGAATTCATGCTACTAACATGTGCACTGAATTTAGGGTTCCTGTGATGAAATCAAAGAAAATGTGAATCAGGAATCTTGCCGCAGATTAGAGACGTTGATTCAAACAGATTAGGGTTTTCTTAGTGTAAACATCTTGTCCTTTGATACTAAATTTGTTCTGTGAAAGTACCTCATAGACACTAAGTACATGTTTTTTTGTTTGTTTGTTTACTTCATTCTCAATTCTCACTAGAATTTATACATTCTTTAAACTTTGAGATTGTATATCTAAGTACTGTTGGCTCAATTACCATAGGCACTACAGTTTGAAGCAGTTAAGAGACTGAAGTTTCCCTGCCACTACAGGCATGTAAATAAATAAATAAATAGATAAATCCAAGGAGTCCCAGTAGTTCCAAATCTGAATGTGATAACCAACAAAGAACAAAAGATGACCTGCTCATGGAGGGAGCACAGTCCAGGACATGTGGGTGACTCTCAGGTGCACTGCTGCAAAAGGGACCACACTGTACTTCATGCTGCTGGCATGTGACCCTCTTAGTGTTCCTGTTCCAGCTGCTACATCTGAGTGCGCTGATGAGGGATTTTCAGTAATTTCTGCTTTTCTTGCTAACTTTTGCAAGCTGTATTTTTGTTTAGAGCTCTCACTTAACTTGCACAGAGATGTATTGCCAAGCATTCTCTGTTATTTGGAAATTGTCTATACTCTATGTGAAGGAGAAAAATTCAGATGTCTGTCCCCAGTCAAAGGACTTTCAGTGGCTGTAAGTCCGCAGATAGAGGACCTGCTTTTTGTGTTGAAGTTTTGGAGTGGATTGTTCTTTTACTCCTCGAGGATCTCACAATGTTGCTACTTTACCCTTTCTGAATAAACAAACAGACTTACAGAATAAATAAGATTAGTTCCTCCTGGCAGGAAAATACCATAAATGCAAAATAGGTTTCTCTATACTTGCTTATTCCCACAGCTTGGGTCTTGCTTAGAAGTGACTAGTTCTTGAAGAGTACTTCTTGCTCATCTTCTTCACAGGCAAATGCCTTCACTTCACCCTTTTTATCCTGCAGCATTCCTGAACCCTTCAATCTGAGGAACCCCTTCTCCCCTTCCTCTTCCTTCCTTCCCATTTCCCTCTACGTCTTCAAGCCATCCACAGGTTGTAATACCACTTGTGTCTCATGGAGCATTCTCAATCTCCTGAAGGAAAAGGACAATCCAGACTTATGAGCAACTAGCTCTTAGGATAAAGGTGGCTAGACATAAAGTGCAATGTAACAATATCCAAAGGAATTTTGTTTAAAGGTTATTTTAACACTGCTACCTGTTTTTGTTCTATTCAGACAATTTTCTAGACACTATATCAAAGCCCATAAATACAAGGGCTTAATGTATTATTATTTTTGACCAAACATTCCATTTCAGCTGGGTTTGCATATTGATTAAAATAAAAAATAGCTTCCTAATGTTGCCTTAAAAACTGTTCCAACTTCTAAGTTATTTTAATTACATACTCCGATACACGTAAGATTTCACCTGATTTGAACAGTGTCAGCTCACTAGTATTTGGTGCCAGAACTGAAAAACATCTGGACAGATTAATGTTCTTTGAACTGTACAGACACTGTATATTCATAGAATACTTGCATTTTAGTGTCTAGCTTGAACACTTTGTTTAATCATGAGTGACCTTGAACTTTGAATTCTTAAGAATGAATATACACAAGTTAGCAGAAATCCTTTTAAACTCAAAAATTTAAAAAGAGAGACAGACAGGGAAAATCTGTTTTGAAACAATATTCAAAAAGTTGATTGTGAGACAATTTAAAATGCCACAATTTTTTCTTTACTGACAAACAAATGTCCAGCAAAGTGCTAGATGTCATGTAAAATCATCTATCTGCTTCTGTAGTATTGCCAAGCTGGTTCACTGAACTCCCTTTTCCAGTTCCACATGTTAAATAGCCAAGACAAAATAATGGGATGTTATACCATATTTCAAGACTAGAAGACAAAGAGATGACCTTGTCACTGGGAAGCACTGCATGTTCTGGCCCAGGACAGGTCTTGTTAACTCAGCCACTGAGCAGGAGCTAAGCACCACCAGGCTGGGAATAACAAATGATGTGGTAAATGAAGGGCTGTGTCAGTGCATGGGAAAAACAGAAGAGCAGTTTAAACTAAGAAGACTTACCTGGCTTTATTAAAATACTGATTTAAATCAAACACTGAGCCAGCTGGTTGCTAATTCTATAGAGAGATTTTCTAAATATCTTTGGTCAATCAACAACTGGTATTAGTCAAATCAATCCAAGATTTCTTTATTTAGTTTTGTTCTGTTTCTTCAAATATCTGACTAGTTGCAGCATTAAAATACAGACTGTGTTCTGTACAATAGATCTTATTTTTTAAAAAGGATGCTCCCTATGTAATTCAAAACTAAACTGATCAGAATTATCTTGGTAGGATACATGACAATTTATGGCATCTTTCATTGTCTAGGTTTTGTACAACAGGTTTTTTTTTTTTTTTTGACTTTTGAATGTAAATCAGATAAACTACTCAAACAAGTTACTGAACAAGCATAGCTGCTGTTTCAAAACACTTACTTTTACTTACAACCAGCAGCAACACCTTGAACATATGCAGATACAGAAACAGACCTGTAATGGTACTGCATGCTTTTTGGCAAGAGAAACTTTCACTCCCACTATTCTTTAAGAG
This sequence comes from Heteronetta atricapilla, assembly GCA_011075105.1. Taxonomy (NCBI): domain Eukaryota; kingdom Metazoa; phylum Chordata; class Aves; order Anseriformes; family Anatidae; genus Heteronetta; species Heteronetta atricapilla. The sequence goes on along the minus strand of CM021763.1, from coordinate 21,550,800 downwards.
AAAAGTAATTCCTTAGGTTTATCTACTAAGTTTACTTAAGCTGAGTGCTGTTTGTGCCTTGTGAAGACAGCACTTAGTTTGGGCTCCTGATGCTACAAATGAGAGGCACACAAGCTCTGTAGTTTTAATCAGTAACAGCATAAAACTTGCAATGGAAGTTTAAAGCACTCTACAAACAGTGTGTGTTGAACCAATATATTAGTTACAAGTAGATGCTTTAATAATAGCCCAGTATTTAGTTTTAAATGCAGTGCCATATTGACTACCAAGTTAAATCTGTTAAATTCTAATGAAAATTCACAGCAATTTTTGTGTAAATCAAACCTACGCTGAAGCAATGGTAGCTATGACTGAATTACTGTATTGTTCTTCCTGAGCTACAGAATAACTGGCATGGGCTGAAGGTGTGTGGCACACACATTTGGCAACAATGTTATAATGAGAGGCAGAAGAAAGAGGAAAGGCACAGATATGGGAATGTAAAGTGTGTTGAAAACACCTGGAGTAAGAAGGGGTTTGCTTCTGACTTATTTTTGCAATACAGCAAAGATTTCTGTACAGAAGCACAGAAATGTTCAAGACCACTGCTGAAACTATGTAAAAGCAGCTAAAATCACAAACTAGCCTGGCACCAGTGCAGTCTGCCGGGAATAAAGGGCAGCAGCACATAGCCTTGGTGCCTACAGAGCAAACAAGGAACTGTAGCTGTGACTCAGTCCCAGTTTGGTGCTTGCTTTCCCCTTACTCTATGCATGATGCAATCTGTACCAGCCCTCTCCTGGTACACGTTACTTTTCCCTCCACCCCCATTCAGCTGTGCTGACAGTGAATTACGAGACAGATCCAAATCAATGCTCCATGCACTCCCACCCACACTGACAGGAGCAGCAGAATGGCAGCAGCTCTCTCCCATACAGACTTGTGATCTGCAACATGGTCAAGTGGGAAGTATGGGGACCTTCTGTGGATGTTGACAAGCACCTATGTTTTGAACCTGAAAACAAAGTTAAAATGAATAACAGGAAAAACTCTAAAAGATGATGGCTTCTTCAAATCTCACCCCCAGCAACTTCTCTGAACACTCGCTTTAATTTAGGCTTTGTAGCTCAGCTCTATGTTGTCAAGTACAATGCCCTTTCACACTGAATAATAATCCTCTCTGGGATCATGCACAATTTACTACATAAAATACTATTTAGTGCAAGTCAAAACATTTGAATATGTCCCAAATTTTCAACCATGGTTGTGATCCCTGACAATAATGGTGGAAAGTATTTTGCTCAGAAGAGCTGTTTATCCCTTTGCTTTTTTAACAGCATTTCCCAGAACTATAAGTCATATTCCACATCTTTCTTGTGGCTTCAGGAATAAAATACTCATTTGCTAAACCCTATTCTCTGAGTAAGAATGTACAATCTCCACGTCAGTGCTCTCATTTTGAAACTTCTCAACTGAAGCATCTGAAAGAAGATAAAAGCAAACTATAATGTGCAATCCACACAGTGTCAGACAATGGATTTTTCTAAACTGCACCCCATTCTGGTTAAAGGAAGGTGAATTCTGTATAAATGAACCTCCATGACTGAAACTAGCTTATAGTATACCATCTCTCAAATAAATAATTCTCATGGTCAAACAAATGGGAAAAGTGGGTATGCACTGTGGCAACCAAACAGAATGCAATTTCAGTGCAGTTACTGGGGGTGGGGGATGGACAGGGAGGGACAAGCATTGAAACCTGATGCTTATTACAAGTCACTAAAGTACATTTTTCCTCCCTTCTTCTCTCCCTCTCAACATTTCACCCATTATAAAACTACACAATTCAGAAGCTACTGGGTTTTATTACTATGTAACAAGTACATAATGCATGAGAAAAGCACTCCTTCACTATGGTACTTCTTATTTCAAACTATTTCCAGGTTCTTGGCACTAGTTACAGAAACATGCAATTCAATTTTACCTCCCATGAAATATTACCGTACATGCATGCACACTACCACATATATACCAATATTACCATGTATTACCTGCATACAAAGCAACAGTGAGGTTTTGATTTCAACTGGGCATACCTCTAGCTATGCAGCCCTGTACGGACACCAAAGAAAGCAGCACCTAGGTTACAGTGCAGTATCTTCAAGAACAAAAATGTGTGTTCACAGAGTAGTTTTACTACAGGTAGGCATCTGGCAATTGTAGGTCATCACACTGGCAGGTTCAGAAATGAACCACATTCCTGTCCATAACACTTTCTCTAAGGCACTGCCATGAGAACCTTTTCTGTGATTTTAGTTCATACATTCTCTGGCACCTCAAGATTGCCTGTAACCTTATTTCTATTTCCATTCTACCAACAAGGTCATAAACAATGCCAAGCTACTCTGATGCTTTTGAACCTCAGAACATTGTCAGGAGTAGTGTGTAGCTGCAAGGTCTGTTGCGGGGAAAAAATAAGGCTTAAATTTCTCAACATATTCAGGTACTTTGTGTTACAGACATCAGGATTCTTTAAAAGTCTCTACAACTCCAGTGCCCGCTGAAATCAGAACTATTAAAGAAACCAAATAGAAGTTATGCACAGAAAAGATTAAAAACCTTAACTAGATGCCTGATCTTTTTAAGGTTTGCTTCATCCTTAAAAATATCTCTCTTAATGCTTTATCTTCAGTTTAGAAGCTGAAAACTCAACATGTCTTAGATACAAGATATCTAAACCAATTTTGATGATATGACTCCCACTATCTATGTTTCCCAGGGGGAAACCTGGCTATGTGCTAAATATCATTGATCATACTCAAGCTTAGAAGTATCTTATGCAACCAGCAACTATCTCAGTTAGGAGCTGTAACAATGTAAGCTAGTATTTTGCATAAATGGCCCAGAATGAATATAGGAGATATAGAATGCAGCAAAGCTTGTGAATGCCATGCAAAGTTGCTTCATCACTGAAGTCTCAGTAAGTTCTTGTCAGCAGAACTTTGCTTGGACTTCATGAGGTGTGTAAAAAGAACCTGACATACCCACACCAGTCCTAAAGGTGCTACACTATTTAACATCCTTTAAATTTGCTTTGGTGATGGAATACCAACATGAGACCTAAAGGGAGTCCTCATGAGAAGGATTTCCCCCCTTTCCTCTGAGAGCAACTTCTCTTTCCTTTAGAACTGAACTGTGAAAAATCCAAAATATGAAGATGCCACGTTTTAAATCAGGACTGAAGTCCACAGCAAGAAGGAAAAATGAGAGCTAGGAGTGTATGTTAGACAGCATATTCATGTTTACCTTCCAACTTAGTGGCTTTGATGAGTCATACTGAAAGAGAAGTTAACTATAGCTTGAAGAATGAGAGTAGCCTCTTAAAGAAATAATTTCCTTTCATTAAACATCACTTCTATAAAACAAGTGCTATATCCAAAGACAACTTTTAGTAATAATTTCAGACATGAATGCTTTGTAGGTAAACAAAGTTCAACACAAAGGGATAAATTATCAAATCTGCTTCCACAAATAGGATTTGATTATTTTAGTATTTGTAGTCTTTAAATATTTTCATTTAAAATCTTCTCTAGACAAGAAAGATTTCCTGTTTTCCCCAAAAAGGCTACACCCATCTATTTTTCTATACAGCCAGTAAGGAAATGTGATACTCCAATTATTCATCAATTGTTAAATTGTTTAAAATATGATTTAGAGCTGCACAGGAATGAATGTAAAGACAATTTATTTTCAGACAACCATATATGATCGTACACAATATATGTAAAGGGAGAGGTGACAGAATGATATAACTATGCAAAAATACACATATACAAGCTCAGAATCTCATGTATTATAAAGCAGAATGTATATATGTGTATATGTATGTGTATATATGTGTATGTGTATGCACACACATATGCTTACATAGGGTACAGATGTGATGCAAAGTTTTCTATCAAAATGAACACCCTAATCACCATAGGAACAGGGTAAGTTTAAAAACAAGAAACAACTTGATATGCATTCACTTGAGAAGTTTTCATCCTCACCATAACCGAGAATGAGATTTGGCATATTTCAATCTGTAATAACAACAAAAGGCAAGCAGCTGCTTTCCATCGTCCCAGAAGCTTGCTTTGGCTTCTATTGGTGGTCAGATTAGAAATAACCAAGGCAATAAGCACTGTTATTGGGTTGTGACTAGCCTAGAGCACAAGTCCTGCTCCAAAAGCCCCCCCCCCCAAACCGAGGGGGGGGGGGGGGGTCGGGGGAATTGCAGTTGGGGAAATGAAAGAAAGAAACTGCATGCATGTGGAACACTCAACACTGAACAAGTTGTCTTGTGAAGTCACTGTAGTATTCTTTCATAAGGAAAATTAAAATCTAATGAGAACGTGTGAAGCCATTTCCTCTGCATGAAAATTAATGCTTTATAATGACAACAAAAAAGATGTTAGGCATTTCTGGAAAAAAGAATGGCCTGATTACAAAATATTACTAAGCCTTAAGAACAGTGTCTAATAGCCTTAGCTGGTGTCATAAAGTCAATGTGTTGACCAGTGTAAGGATAACTCACATTCATTCTCACTTCAGTAAGTTTGCAAATGACACCAAGGTGAGGGAAGTGTCAAGGAGGGTAGGCTGTGCAGAGGGACCTGGAAAGGATGGGTCGATGTGCAGAGGCCAATAGGATGAGCTGGGTCCCTGCCTAAGTGCCAGGTCCTGCACTTTAGCCACACCAACCCCATGCAGCGCTACAGGCTTGGGGCAGAGTGGCTGGAAAGCTGTGCAGAGGAAAGGGATCTGGGGGTGCTGATTGATGCTCGCCTGAACACGAGCCAGCAGTGTGCCCAGGTGGCCAAGTAGGCCAACAGCATCCTGGCTTGTGTCAGGAACAGTGCAGCCAGCAGGACCAGGAGGCGATCGTCCCCCTGTACTCTGCTCTGGTGAGGCCACACCTCGAGTACTGGGTTCAGTTTTGGGCCCCTCACTACAAGAAGGACATCGAGGCCCTGGAGAGTGTCCAGAGAAGGGCTACGAAGCTGGTGAAGGGCCTGGAACACAAGTCCTATGGGGAGCGGCTGAGGGAACTGGGGTTGTTTAGTCTGGAGAAGAGGAGGCTCATGGGAGACCTCATTGCTCTCTACAGGTACCTGAAGGTTAGTTGTGAGGAGCTGGGGGTAAATAAAAGATAAGCCTAAGATAAAAAAAGATAAGCTGAATAAAAGAGAAGCCTAACAAATACAGAAACAAACAAAAAACATAGTAAACAGGGATGGCAGGCAAACAGAATGAAGTAAGGGAACAGAAATTTTAATAAAGTTTAACACATGTCAAATTTGATATGAAAAAAAAAGATGCAGAATGAACATTGGAAAAAAAATGGAAAATAATCAAAGAAGTGTTAATACAAATCACAAAGGTAGGAATACTGGCGTAATTGCAGAAGCTTATGTTTCAGGAACTGTAATGCTGTTTTGTGGTGTTACAATATGATGTTGACAGTAAAATGTCATTAAGGCACAAAATACAAAATCTGTGGGCTTTGCATTCCTTTTCAGAAATAGTCTAGCCCCATGAGAAATATATGAAAGAACAAGGAGATTTGTTATACAGGGTTTCAACAAGAAACACGGTCAGAAATATTCCCTGGTTCCCTAGCTGTCAAATAGCAGTTTACCATATCAGCATTACTGTCAAAATGGGAATACGACACAGAATAGCAGCCAGTAAAGTTTATGTACCTAAAACACTAAAGCCAATCAGTCCTACATATGTGGGCAAAACAATAATCTGTATGTGCTTCACTACTATAATTATATTGCGATATATGGGTTTCAAATCCGGAGAAAAACAGAACATGTTTATCACCCCCATATTACAGAAAAAAAATCAAGCTGCATATCACATTTCAAATGTGACTATAATATTTTTGAATTAACAATAATTTTTAATATACATATATGTGAGCTAGCTTTTCTTACATAGGAGGGGAAAAAAAAACACTGCCTTTCAAATTCCTGGTATATCACTTCTGCTTTGATAAGGTCAATGCAGTGCCCTGCAAGTAAAGTACCTAGCTGCTAAATAATTTTTCGGATTATTCATACCATATGAAACTGAAGGTATAAGCAGTCCTGTTACTCTGAATGCACCACTGTTCACAATAATGTCTGATCCTGCATAAACTGCTTTTTCTGGAAGAAAAATATTCAGAACACCATTGATCCACAGTGCTCTCATCAGCAGAGACTCCCTTTGGATACAGAATGAACAGCTCCAGTGCCAGAAGGAGCTTTATTGCCTGAATTCTAAAACCAGGGCTGTCCATGTTCTCTGGGCCAGGTTCATCTTAGCCTAATTAGGGCAGTCTGGCTTTTGAAAATGACAGGATAAAACACATGAAATATCCCATGTCCTCAAGTAACACATGAGGTGATATGTTCAACAAATCAAGTTACATGTATACCATTAGCATGAGCCACAACTACTTATAAGGAAGTCAGCCCCAAGCTTAGACAGAACACCTACTGAAGTATCCCTTCTGCACAGATAACTAGGATTAGAAGGCAGAAGGAAAAAAAATAATTTAAACAACAAAATAGTACTTCTCTGAAGGTTAATGCAAAGCGTGTTCCTTTGTTTCAGGTCCTAAAAAGCTTTGAGGAGAAATTTTACTTAATTTTCTTCCATTCATGAGTGTATTATAGCCCTTATTGTCTCTAAAACCTCAGTGGCAAATGGGAAAAAGAGGCACAGATAAATGTTGAAAAGCTTGAAGTTGTATGGGAGGCTCACTTCTGTGAGCTACGGCTTGTATAGATCAATGGACAAGCTTCCTGAGTTCGTACTAACATACAGGTAGGCAGAACAACTTCTTACAACCAGTGCACTTCGTAAGACCTAAGTGACCAAGACCTTGGCCAGAGCATGCCAGCGTAGCTTCACTGCATTCAGTGCAGTTTACTTCTACTGATGCAAGCCAAGAACCTGCCCCTCTGGGTGTCAGTTTGAGTCTTCTGTAGTAATCCATGCTTCATCTACTCAATCACTCTAGCTGGCACTTAGCGACTTGTAAAGCAAGTCAAGGGTAAGGAATGCATGTGTGTGCATACACAGATCAACAGTTAAACTCATTCCACTCTTTACAAACTCATTAGCATGAAAAATGGTAGGATATTTCACTGCATTGTTCCATTAGAAACCACTTATGGAAGAAGTCATGGCTGTTACTCCCTCATCTCGTTAGCACTGTAAAATATTAATACATTTTATTTTCTTGTACTGATGAATACAGTGGCAACTGAATTTGAACCCACAGTTTCATGCCAACTACCTTGAAATAAAACCCTATTATTATGTAGAGGACCTGTTTTAAAAATTCACAGCAGTGATTTGAGAATTCATCTGATTAAAGAAATTCTTGTGTGACCATGATTATCTTAAAGACTCTTATTTCACATAGATAAGAGAAACAACTAAAGACATTGGAGTATGTATTCCCATTTCTTTTTCTTTTTTTCCCTAAGAATTAGACATCTAAATTTCACAAATTAGGCAAGCAATGTACTAAATTCTCTCCATAAAGTGATAAATTACTGGACAGAGAAGCTCACTTAAAATGCATTATCATAGTTTAACTACAGCAATTGAAAACATAAAGACGATTAATCTCTTACTTCAATGGTTGGTGGATCCTTTCTTTTTTTTCTTATCCAAGCTGCAAAAGAAATAAAAATCCAATTGATTATATCGAAGACCACAGCCAGTTTTACAACTCAAAATGATAATGACTTTGTAACAGAAAGTAAATATTTATACAAAAATTTGCCACAACCTAGCATGCCATAATATAATTTCCCAAAGTTCCAGGATGTTATTTCCCATGTCAATACTCAGTCTTCACAGAAGGGAAAAAAGGCACTCCTATTATGAGAGCTTAAGCACAGTTCACATACCACCCAGACTGCCGAAACAGGACTTTAAGCAGGGCTCAAGGTCCAGCCTTTTGTTGAGCTGGCTATACAAAGCAGAGCTTCACTCTGAGAAGATGACAAGATGACTAATAAGAAGTATGAAAAGCTTTAGACCACTCAGGAGAAAAAGGATTCCTGTGTATGCCCCAGGCATTGTTAAACCTGAAAACCTCTTATTGACATTAGTGCTGCCTGGAGTTCCTTTACAAGGATGCAAGATACAGACCCAAACCTGCATGAGCCCTGGTTGCATCACATCAGATGGATGCACAGGATTACATGCTGCATCAAGGAGGAGGTACTGTAACACAGGGAAGGAAGGCACACCCCCTCCAGCTCAGTAAATAAATGCTGGAAAGGACAGCAGAGGAATTGAAGCAATGTCGATGCTGATTGTCCTGTGATTTTGGTTTTCCATCATGAAACAAAGTCAATGGATGTTTGCCCACTCCCACCACAAATTTGAAGTCAGTGTGGAGCTGACATGATGCAGCAATCCAAGGGATTTGCTACAAATGGAAAAGTGGCACCATGTCCAATCTTGCTTCATTCGGTCAATGAGTTATAATTATGAGAGCCCCAACTCTATTACAGATGTTATCAGAGAAACACATACCCTGACTGTGACCAATTCAATATCCATCTCTTTAAAAGTACCACTACTGTAGCATTTTCTCACAATTGTTCAAATCCACGGAATTGCTAAGTGCCAGTTTGCATATTTTGTAGACATTTGTTTTTTCTGCTTGTATTTTTCAGATGAATGAGTAGGAGAATGCAAGCGGCTACTAATGAGCAGAAGGACAAACATACGGAATGCCAGTTCCAAGTGCAGAGAAACAGCAAAATGTTCTTTTGTAGATTTGAATAATTAAGATTTAGATGCTTGTCACTGTGCTTCAAAATTAGAGCAAAAATAACATTTTGTTATCCCACAACCAACCTCCTGCTCTGATTTGACACTGTCTTTGAAGTTTCGGAAATGCTTTAAAAAAGAAGTATTTCAAATTTTAATTTTCCAATGCCATTTATGCCAGATGCTGGGGGGAACTGGGAATGGGGTCAGGCAGCAAGTCCAAAATACTACAAGCTGCATGGAGTCATAATTTCACCTAGCTACTGAAAGTGCAATTACCCATACGATGAAACTCTAATGCTATTCTGCTTCAGCAACAATACGAAACTGGTTTTTGGAGAAATAGCTTCCAATTAATATCAGAATGGAATTAAAGGAGGCAAAATGCCATTACATACCTTAGAAAAAGTGGCCAGGCCAACAGCCTTAATTAAAGGTTAACAATGAAATATCTTTAATGATATGAAATGAAACAAGGTCTTACTTTTGTTTCTTGCCTATCAGATGACACTTTCAGAAACATCTTATGAACACCACTACATGGCAGCTCTTCTCAGTAGTCTTTTGATACTAACAAAGATTAGGCCCAAATACACCAATGTGGGGAAGTAACTGATTACTGAACAGTCAACATCAGCCTTTCTGCAAAAGTTTTATGTTACTGGAAAGCAAAAAAAAAACATTATGATAATGCAGATGCAACCATATGACTTCATTAAATTCTACAGAGTTAGAAAAAAAATTGCACGTATCTGTAGCACTTTCAAGCACTTCAATTTTATTAGAATTTCCCAATATAAAATCTGGCAAGACCAGAGGCTAAACTGGCATGATTGGAGACTGATACTTCTCAGCTGACAGCCTTGCAGACACTCTTTGTAAAAGCATCAACAATGTTATTAGAGAAAGTCGTAACACACAAGCCTTTCCTCCTGTCAGAAGTAATCTTTGCTCATACTTAGCAACAGTTCTAACCACATACAGAAAAACAAGAAAGTGCTAGAAATATCAAGTATAGAGAAGTTATGTCTGCTGTCTACAGTTTTCTGGTGGTTCTACTTCAAACAAAAGTTTAAAAAAATCCTTCCAAATTTTCTATAGTATCAACAGTATTTTCAGCACCCAACATAGAGTTGTAAAACGCTGGACGTCAACCCTTTGAAAAAATGAATGTTGAAAAAACGTGTCATCGGTGATACCTTACTAATTTAGCATCAGTCTTAACAAAATCCAATGGAATGATAACTTGAAATTAATACACTTTTATCTCTCTTTTAAAACCACTGCCAGTATATATAACTTTGAGGTGGATAGTCAGTATATAGCTTTCCCAGCTTTCTTTATGCTCTCCATTACTCTTCTGGTCAATAAAGGTTTAAACTAGAGTAAACAGATTTATACCTATTTGTTGGTGGAAACAAGGCAGGTGTGTACTTTATTGCATTTTATTTGAACACACATACACTCATACACTTAATTAGTGTCCAGTGACACTTACAGATGGAAGGTATTTCTACATTTAACACTCTCATCCTCTGCATCAACAAAGCGAAATGTTCTCTTGCATTATCAGCCATGACGCTTTAAACTAGCTAAAGCAATGAAGGCTACATGTATGTACTGACTGCAACCAAAACATGCTTCCCTGACCCCTAATCCCCACAATACTTTAGCAAAATGAGTTGATTGCCTCTATTGTCAAACTAATTACAATGCTGCTTCTAATGTCATCCGGATGGCATTTCCTACATTCTGTACACATTGTAAGGCGACTTCTGTCTAAAAGAAATTTTAAAGTTAATTAAGCAAGATAGTTGGACGCTTCCTACCTTGCAACCCTAGCATTCTTTCATCAGTGCTCATTTGCATTCTCATTGGTATGCATGAGATTTTCATTGAACTTTAAAACTCCTACTGGCATATAACACACTGTAGTAAGTGTAAAAGTGAGCATGCAAATTAAGACTCCCATTAATCACTAAATGTTACCAGAAAAAAAAGAGAGGACTAGGAGCAGACAAGCAATAAAATGCTGCAAGAAGCATGCAATCTCATGAATCTCTGTAAGTATGTAAAATTACTGATCTCCTCTCAGGAGCACTATTGACACGTCCTGAGGAGGTAACTTACACGTTCTACATTAGGGGAACGTTCAGAACTAATGTCACAGAAACGTTATATGTTGGCTGCCTAGGGAAAAGAAAAGTATGCACTCTCACCTTGTACTAAAATATAAGAGCCCTCATTTAAACATACGTACTGCAAATACGTACTATTTGCATTGTGTGCCAGAATTACTTTCTAAATTCAAAACTACAATGTAAAAGGAAACATTTTTGGATTTTTGAAACAAAAACTGACTTTATATGCTGCACACAAATAGTTAACACTAAGGAGAACACAAGGGATTATCTTTCTATCTTTATAACACTGAAAATGTTTCAGTTCTACAAAAGCCTTGATGGACATTTAGGCATTTTGTAAATTTCACAGGTCTGATAACTTAAGAAACTTAATCCTGTTACGCACTTAAAATTAGTATCTTCAGGAGAAAATTCCAGTCAAACCCTTCGGGAGTGATCCCTCAGCCCTATATTTGGTAAACTACCAGGAATAACACACAAACATCCCCTCCCAAGTCTGAAAAGCAGCTTGCACACATTGAGCCTGTAATCTGGATGATTGCTTGCTTTATAGCTTCCTACTTACCCTATTTCGTGTTTATAACTTGATAAATACAGCACCAAAATCAGCCCCTTAGTTGACCAGCAGTACGGGCTGTATGTCTTAGAAATACAGTGAGATTTATCTTAGACCCCCTTCAAATTTCAATGCAGCCTGCTCCCACTCCGTAAGCAATCCCTTTGCCCCTAATTTCATGCAGGTTTTCCTTGGACAGCTCCTGCCCTTAAGTATTTCCAGTGACAGTACTTTTATTCATTTAGGTTACATCATAGTGTGATGTAAGGAAAGGGGAGAGGGAAAGGGAGCCTGGGTAAGTGGCTTTACATCAGATAGTCACTAAGGATTAGTCAGAAGTAAAAAAGCTGAGCCCTGGTAAAACAAAGGCAGCTCAGGTGAAAGAAGCTCTCTGCAGCTCTCCAGAAAAAAGGAGAGGAGACTTTAGTACAGTCCTTTAACTGGAAAGAATGAGAAGGCTAGCAAAAGAAAATGCTATTGATGAACCAGACAAAACTGAAGCAAGGAGGCTGCAAATGTCAGAGTGCATATGCAGTATTTGGAGATATAAGCATGTGCCCAGCAGATAGGATTTAGAATAGTAACCCCCCCCCAAATCCATCAATAAGGAAAAAACAATAATAGGAAGAATTATACAGCCTTCTAATCTTATATTAATCTTCTACTGTTCAGAGATAAATAGCAACTATTTTAGAAGTCCTCCTGCGAAGGCTCAGACTATTTGCTGGAATGATCAGTGTCCACGACAGCACAAGTTATCAAATGAACACCCAAAGGAAGAATGCACTGAGAATTTTTCAAGAGCCTGGACATGAGATAACAGAGTGAAAGTGCAGCACAGGTCTTTTGGGCCTGGGAAACATTGGATTTCTCCTTTCCTCTTAAAGAGGAAAAAACACAGGGAGAGAATTGTAATGAGCCTTTCAGTGAAGCATGTCTTAAAACCTTGTGTTAAACTTTTCCCACTCAGTTGACTGTATTCTACAGTCATTTACTAGAATCCTCTACTCTTTTCATTCTTTCCCATTTCTTGCTAGGAAAATTTTGCATTTTATAGGAAGCAGAAAAGAAGTAGCGATGAACGAAACTTCAGAGCATCCCACACCAGTAGTTCATATCTCAATATGTAGCAAAGACAAGGTAATTCTCTGAAGAGCCTCTACAAACACAGCAGAAGTTCCAGTTTGGGCTTTTAAAATTTATTTTTGATTTCCACAAAACTGTTTATCTAACTTAGATTGGCATTCAACAGAAAAAAAAAAAAATAAAAAACATAGGCTACCTTTTTTTGTGGAATTCCCATGTTTCAGATGATCCTTGCCTACCTCATAGAGTCCATTTGGCTCAGTTGACCCCATTCTTGGCTCAAGCTTCTATAGCCTCAAGGACCAACTCACGTTCCTTCTCTCCTTTCTCTCTTTCTCCTTTCTCCAGGGGCTGCTCAGTTAATTTTGAGAAATTTCCCCAGCCTCCCAGAATTTGTCTGAAACTTTGGGACATAGAGATTTTCACCAGTACTGGTGGAAAAATGCTTAATTATTTACAGGCTCTCCAGCTCTTGTAGAGAGATTGTGCAAGGAGAAATAGAGGAAACCAGAGGGCAGAAAAACAGATACTACTCTGAAAACAACAGCAACTACTAACATTACTGTGCCACCAATAATTCAACTGATATACAAATTAACACTGCAGTGAAGTCATCATTAAGAAAATTAATGTTTAGTTTTGGTTATTCTATCTGATCCCCCCTCAGGCTCAATTATTTTCACATTTAATAGGAGAAAGTCATGATCACACAGGCTTTATTTACATTTTTATTAAGTACCGATTTCCTAAATGTTTATCCTATTTGTAAAGGGGTTATGTTAAGAATTCTTAATACCTAAGCAGTTAAGTGATAGTCTGCATTACTCAAAAGGCAAGGTAAGAGAAAGCTTATTCATATAGTCAGGCATTTCATTAAAAATACTGAACCTAAATTTAATGGCAAAGTTATATTAAAATAAAACCAAAATTTTCAAGATTTACCTTCCCATTCTGTTGGAAAGTCACCCATCTCATACTGATAAGCTTGCCGATTTATTGCTTCTACAAATCTTCTCTCTGGTATAATCTGCCCTATACAAAAAAAAAAAGGCACAGTTAAATGTATATATATGTATATATATATATATATATATACACACAATATTTCATTGCTGATTATGCTATTGTTTTGAAAGAGTTCTTCTTACACAAGTATAACGATGGCTGCATGATAAATATGAAGGATTAAAATACTGAGAAGACCATTACCATCTCCCATAGAAGCCTATCTGAAATGTTAGCTATTTTGTTAACTTTAACAGAAGCTTACATGTTTTACAATTCACTTGGATTACTAATGACAAATATATTTCAAGTCAAATTGTCCACCTCAGTCTATCCCTCACTTTTAGAATGCTTCTCTGAGGCAAGTTTCCAATCAGTTTTCCATCACCTGTTTTCTCCTTCAGTTGGACATTTTCCACACCTTTTCTGGTGAGGAATCAGAAACTTGAAACTGCCCTAGAGTGAAAAACCAGCACAGATGGTTCACTGGCGAGCTTTTCCCAGCAGCCAGGCCACATCAATCCTATTGGTGGCAACTACTCTGTGCACGAGTCTTTTTGCGTGCACTTGAAAACTGAATATTTTCTGTATTAAAAAATGAAAACCATCAGATTAGGCGTATCTTTGATAGTAAACATTTGATACATTATAAGAGGAGCCATTCTGGAGAATGGATGTGTCCACCCTTCCCATAGATTCTACTATACCCCAAAAGGAAAAAATAATGTTTGACTGATGATATAGTATACAGCAGATGTACTGCCAGATACTATGCTACTGTACAGAAGAATATATGCTGTATATTTCAGATTTAAAAGAATATTTAAAATATTTTTAACCACTATGCCTTTCACTCGAGAGAGCATTGTAATGTTTTTAAATTAACAGATACTGGGAAATATGTGAAAGTTCCCCGTTCTTTACAGACAAAAAAATGCCTAACATTTCCCAGGCTTTTTCTCCTAGCACTGAGGCTGCTATAGAGAAATTTGACATCAGGAGGAAACAATGAAAGAAGTAACTGTATAAAATATGTATTTTTCGTATTGAAAGTCAGTAGTTACAATTAGCTCACCACTGATTAATATGAAGTGTATACTATTGTTCATTATCAAGTATTTAATACAGCAAAATATTAAGAATTTGTATGGATATTGCTATTCCTTTTCTAAGTACCTTCTTTAACTTATAGTATCTCTTTTTACTTTTAAACTATGTATCAGTTTTGGTGACTTCTTATAACATTTTTACTGTTTCAGAGATGCATCATCAGGTAAAGAAAATACAGTGTTCTGTGCTTTCATCACCCAGATTAGATTCTTTGATCAGTGTTAAAAGATGTATGTTTTATATTTACTTGTTTTATAAATACTTTGTATATGCTGAATATATTATACTTCATATACTTGCTTAAAATAATTTATTTTCAATAATACTGTGGATAAATCATTTTAACAGCCTTTATATAACCTATTAAGCAAAAGAAAGATGCAGACTTATTTTCTCCCTACTGGGGAGATTTCCAGAAAAATTGAAGGTATATTTTATTAGGCCAGATCCTTTAGAAGTCTTGGAATTAACACTCTTCTCCATTGTTGGATAGTCACAACATTTTACTGTGAGCATACTATCACTTTAAAAACTGTCCATTATTTCAGCCCTATGCATGTATAAGAACACTGAGTAAATTAACGTAAGCAAAAGTAAAGAAGGAATGTATTTTTCTACCTGCTACCTCAAACTGTGATTAAAGTTACATCTTTAGTTAAGAATATATTTTATTTGAGAATGTATAATCTACTTTTAACATACAATGCTTTGCATTGTGCTGCATGCTTTTGTAAGACATGTAAAAAATTAATTCCCTGTGTTCTACAGTCAAATCACATTGAAGAGCCAAACTCACAAAATTATTTCTCAAAGATGTTATTTTGAAGAATGATTGCATAGTACTGCTGGTGACTTTTACTTTTCTCTGCATTCATAATGCACTTACAACACTGACTTCAACTGTTGGATTTGTCTTGTTGTATTTGTATACTTTCTTACTGCACATATTTCCTCTAAGCCTTTCTGTCCCAGTTGTCTGAAAGCCAGTGTGGTGACTTTAATTTCTATTAAAGCCTGAAAACAAAAATGTTTAATAGGCATTATGAAGCCTGCTGACATGAGGGGCTACCAAATGGCTTAATGGATTATCTTCTAAATTTCTACAGCCTTCTCTACAGACAAAAACATGGTTAACTGTAGACGTGCAGATGTTATGGAATGAATATTTTAATAGTTCAATATATTCTAGGGAAGGGTGCCTCTCCAAGAAACAAAAAGTCCTAGTAATTTTCACTGCAACCACTAAACCACACCTATACTAAAAAATAAAAAAAAGGAAGGACCCTCTGTATCAAGATACAAAATGAAGTTAAATAATGAGTAATATCAATCTTGCATTTTTCTGTAATTGAAGGAAAATTCTTTCAACACCAGTTTCTTAAAACAATATGTATATAATTTGAAAAATACCTAGTAGTCCTACTAGACTGGATTTTCACAGTTTATAAAATTGTTATTTGAAAAAGATTTATCTTCTAAACTCCAGATAAGTACACCTAACATGTACAACAAGGACAAACTATGGCATGCCTTATCAGTTAAGAAAGAAACTGGACCACCAGCAGGGACCTAGATATTTTTGATACCTGAAATAAGCAAGAGCTCCTCATAGCTGCAAAATACCAGGATGTTTTGTACTCAGCAGATGGAAACGAGATCATTTGCTTACATGTGTGCATGCATGGAGCTACCACATTAAAGCAACAATTCACAATTTCTAAGCAAAACAAATAAATCTCCGACACTCAGAAGAACTCAAGACCAGGACTCTTTTCACTCCCTGATTTTGCACTGTTAGAATAAGAGTCCATGGAAGAAACACCATTAATTGCTTAGAGAAAAGTAATGTTAAAGAGAAAACAAACCAACAAACAAAAAAACCAACACTCAGACCAAATATGCAGCCTTCAATTTAAGATAAAAAAGACTAAGCAAACTGAATTTCAGTTGCACGGCATTGCTGTAAACATTTTGAAGAAACAAGCAAACAATTTGAAAGCATACCTCTTTACAAAAGTGCTACACACTTCTAAGAGATGATATTGCATAGCTCATTTACTGTCAGTACATTATGTCATCAGTAATGCAACATAAACTTTGCCTAATGAAAACAGAAGTTTCTGAATTTTTTTTCTAGCACTACCTTAAGTAGCTCACTGAATGGGTCCCCTGTTTCTCATCTCATGCCCAGTAAAACCTCAATAAACTCCACTTGTTTTGCTAGTTAGCAAAGCAACTGAACTGTCATGATTTCTTTCCAAAAACCAGAGAATTACTTCTCTAGGAACGACAAAAAAAATAAATTATGTCTCTCCTAGCTGTGAAAGTGATATATCACCTTCAAACTAAGTAAATTCTCGTCTCTATTGGAGAAAAAAATGTTGTGAATAAAGGGAAAAACAAACATTTTAAAGGTGAAAATTAATTTGTAAAAGCTTAGATCTCTTATTGGCATAGATTTTTAGCTAAGTGACTGAAACAGAAGACAAGAATTTTAGTATTTGTATGTCACGTCTATTTCTAACCACAATTTATGCATTTTCTCCAATACTTCATAAACTTCAAGTTAATTAAAGCTCTTTATGCTTTATAAAATTATATTGGAAACTCATTTCAACTTTTAAGAGTAGCAAGTGAGACCACAGGTTGCTTCATTCTATGGTTTCTATTACCATTAACTTAAGAGAACAAGGATCAATGACTTCCAGTTTTACAGTGGTACAGGACCAACCAATACTAAACTTGTGTTGAATGAGCAAGTCCTGAGATGCTGGAAGTACCTGGCACTCAGACTCAAAATCGTGATTTTAATGTTTGCTGTTTTTATTTTGCTATTTATCTTACATTTAAAACTATAAATTTGGATTTATAGAGTTGTCTGCAAGTGCTATTTTCATTGCAAGAGAAGATGGGTTTCTTCATATTTCTATTGAAGGTATGAAGTCAGGACAATTGTGTCTGCTTTTGGGAACACGATGTCCAAGGAAAAGGCTCATAGGCAGTACATGCTTGCCAGTACCTTTTTCCTAAAATAAATGCCAGATGACAGTGTCAGCACCATAACCGTGCTGCCTTAGTATTACTTCTTATTTTATATTAACTGCAACTCCAACAATCCCACACTGTGTATCAAAATTATTATTCCTACATTGCTCTGATTTCCTACCGCACTTTCAACTAACATCCAACAAGGCAGAAACAGTTTGCCATGTTTAATTCACTTAGTTTTTTCCAATAACATTCATTAAGTATTATTAATATCCCATAAATAATGTGTTTGACATTGTACAGAAGTATTAAAGGTAGGTTCATGTGGCAACAAAAGCTAAAGATAGCCAAGCTAGTTTTAAGTGACTTCTCTTACATACCAGAAACTACCTATTCACAGCAAATTCAGAGCTTTGATCATTTCTCCCATCTTCTCTGAGTTTGACAATCTTCAAGACACCTGACCCAGCAATTAACACTAGCACAACTACTCTACATTTACTGAAGCCTCTGGTCAATATACCTTAAAAAATATGGCCCAAGTAGTTTAAGACAGATGAAATCAGACTTAGGGACTTACGGTCTCTTGCAGTTGAGAAAGCTTTTTGCTTTTGTTTCCATTGTCACAATGCACTTGCAGTCAACAGAGAAGACATCAAATTTTAAAACTGAATTTAGATGAGGGAATGCTAGCTTTGCCAGAGACATGTGCCTACATTGTATGTTTTGTCAGAAACAGATATGAGTGTAATGGCAGCACACAGACTTTACTTCTCCATTTAAATTTCCATTGATGACAACTTTTAACATCTTGATAGAATTCACTGTCAGTTTCTCAATTAAAATGATATGTATATAAATAAACTTCAAAAGCTTTTCTAGGATGGACTGTTGGTACTTCAGAGAAGTTCTCACTCTTGTAAATGTGACCAACGCTACTACTTCAACAGCATTATAGCGTAGTTAGCCTGACTGTCCTAAATTTTAATCCAAGATGTTAATTTAACAAACCCAACTCTAGGTATCATCGAGATTTTACCCTTCTTACATATGCATATGCTGAAAATTGAAGTTTTTGCAAACAAGGTTTACTGTCCAACAGTCCACAAATTCGTAACTGATCCATCACAATGTTTAGGTACTTAGCAAGGAAACAAAAAACAAACCTCCATCAAGAAGAAAGACCACATATTATTCTTGGAAAGAAGAGCCATACCATTTATTTCTGAGAAGAGAGTGCAAGAAAATTATTTGCTGGCACATAGAAAAATAGCTTAGTAACATTCTTGCTGGAGTCATGTACAGCTATAACAAAATTAAATGTCTTATTCTCTTACATAGCGCCTTACAGAACAGTGCCTTCCAAGCGGGCAAAATCTTTGAGGTCTCTTCCAGCCCAGATGACTCTGTGATTCTGTGAAAACTCGGTCCTGCACTCTTTAACCCAATCTTAACATTATTAATAGTGTAAAGTGAATAATACTGTAAGGTTTTCTACCTAACATGAGTAATACTGTAAGGTAACCAGGTCTACAGGGAATCATTCCAATTTCAAATACTAATTCGTATCTTTTGTCCACTAATCAGAATGATTTTGACAGTATTAGCTTCTCCGTTTCTCTTTTTCTCTGTATTTAGCTTCTCTGTTTCTTTCTTCTTACTGTCCCTATTTTGCTTAATAGGGAACAAGCTCTTCCCTAAACTCTTTAGAAAGACAATCTGCTTTCATAACATCTTTCAAACACCTATAGTGTTAGGCTGCAATTTGATCTCATTTACCAATTAAAAATGTTTATGCATATTAAAACTTTCCAGTTTGACACAAACAGCAGACTGCGTTTTCCCCTCTTAATTCAAAGGTGCCACACTTGTATCAGCCCACCCTAATTACGTTTTTGCTTAGTAATTCCCTTGCATGTATACAGCCATTGATATACTCAATATATGTATATAGCTATACATTTTTTCTATGACCCATTGTCTAATAAGTCTTTCAGAACAAATTAAAAGTTTCAGGAGCATAAAATGTGTAGTACAGATAATACCAATGTTCAAATGAAAGTTACTCAACGAAAGTGTTGATAATAAAGACATAGAAAAGATCAATAAATCTGAAAAAAATACTTACAGAATCTGAAAGGTAGGGCTAGGGGGATGGGAATGAAAATAACAGATCTCTGAGTTTAAGTATATATTTGCTATAGTTAAAATGTGAAAAACAAGAAATAGCAGAAAACAGACCCTATGGGGGGGTTTGTTTGCCCTTTTTTTTTTTTTTTTTTTTAAATGCCCATATATGTTTTCTCTCTTTTAATTGTAAATCTATGGTTTTTTTGAAGACCACTGCCTGCCTAGTCTAGGACTCTACCCTGAACACATCTGTTAAGTACCCAGAAAACTAAGATTACAAACAATACAAAAATTTGTCTGGAAGCAACATCTTTGACAGAAAGAAATATGCACATACATGGGTTGTAAGGCTCATTGATGTATCACTGTAATTTCTGGAACTGGTAATGGGGCAATTATTCTAATAGTGGTGCAATCAACAACTGAACAACAGGACAACAATTAGACAATGTGCAGTGCTAGTAAGTACTTCACTATCCATTTTCATAAGGTGATCTATAACCACAGATCTGACAGAAGTCAGAAGGTGTTCCTTAACACACTGCTCTCTGCATTTAGTTTACTCAGCAAGACAATATAGTACCATGTCACTGTTAATAACGTCAGTCCCTCACAGAGACAGCTTGCCACCTTTAAGAACTGAGTCCTGTAAGGTGATCCTCATAATATTTTTTGATTTAACCTTTATGCATAAGTTAATACAAATAGTCTCCCAGAATTCATTTTATATTAACAACTTTATAGTAACAATTAATTCAAAATGCTAGTGCATACATGCACTCCTTTCTCTTTCAAGCTGGTCTCTTCTTTACCCTACAAACTGTATTTCTGTCCGAGTGTTCTAATTGCCAAAAGTTTAACAATTTCCATCAGGACTATGGTAGCTGTGTTCAAGCATCTCTAAACTGTTAAGAGAAAACAAAACAAAAAAATGCCTAAATTAAAGCAAGTTTTGACATGGAAAGTTCAAGTTTTTGAAAGACTTTACAATAAATGTTTTATTTAAATGATATTGTTTTGTTTTACAAACATAATCAAACAGCATAGAGAATAATCTATTTTACTAGATCATTAAAGGGAGATGCAAACTTTTACTTTGGTCTTGGGAAGGGGGCAGGGTGGTGAGAGCACTTGCTAACAACAATCTGACATGAAAAACAACAAGTTTTCTATTGACTCTAATGGTATCAAGCTACAGCCTGAAATACCCAGTATAAAACATTTGTACAAGAAAAGTCACTGCACAGATCACTGAGCTACAGAGAACCTTTTGCAAGTTTGCAAAATACTCAGTGAAAACCATGCACAGTTTGTGCCAGCATCACTTGACCCATCTCTGAATGGAATCATTTCAGAAATGAAAATTAGAAAAATAAATACACATGTACACATGTATATCTACATACATACACACATTTATATAAATGCACCGGGGATATAACACAGCCATTTACAAGCTATTAGAAAATACGTTACAGAGTATACTGCCAGATGTGAAGACAAGTTTAGTAAAACATCACTTTAAAACATTTGCTTGTGGAAGGAGAAAAGCTTTGCTTGCCATTGGTATGACATTCTAGCTGCATATTAGATTTCAAAGTACTTCTGACATACTCTTTCCATTGGTGATGAATATTGCTTTGAAATCCTTCTGGATGGCAACCATGAACCCTACCCTCTATAGCCCCATAACATCCTCCAGGCTGAGAGAAGGCTTTAAGACCAGTACGCCAAAAGATGCTTTTACATCATCAACCTGCAAAAGTCATCTTGTAGGATGTGGATTTATACCTACATGCTGAAAGATCCAAAGATGTGGCACCATCTCCTACGTATGAACCTAAACTGCCTTTGTTCGTTTTTTTTTTCCTTTGTATACTCTGTCACAGACGTCAAGTAATCTAAGGCCTTGGATAAACTTGTTCAATCTGTATGTCTGAAAGTTACATTGCTATTAATTCTCACTACTGGTAGAAAAATCCCAAATACATCAACATACATCAGCATCCATTACAGTCACTTCTGGAATGCAGTCTAGACATACCCCAACTTCATAGTACCGGTCACCTACTGCCTTTTGGTAAAGAGGCTATACTGCACGTTGTTAAGCAGCAAAGCTTATTTACCCATTTCCTTTTATTCTGAGGACATCTACTCTTCTGAGGTATTAGTTTATTGGATATGATGTGCCATGAATTGTTTAAGTACTCCTACAGATTTTGGCTGCTGGGCTGAATTTGAATTTGTTAATGGTTAGTACATAGTCCTTGTCTATTTGTCCAGAACCCTGACTCTTTAATTTTATAAGTAATTGTTTCTGTCACATTGTTCTTGAGGATGCAGATGCCATCACTGTTCTTGAGGATACAGGTAACATTACCTATACCATATCAATACCTTAGGAATCTATGTCATAGACAATGATAAAACCATACAGCTTTTTATCTTTGATGTCTGTACTACTGAAGGAAAAAAAAAAAAGGAAAACAAACAAGCAAACAAAACCAAACACACAACAGAAAAACACACACACACACAAGTCTCACAAAAGGGTAGTTAATTAGCTGTAAAAATATACAAACTCACTCTCTCTCTCTGGTAACCAGAGTATTTTTTTGGAGCACTTAGGGCTAATGGGATTACAAACCAAATGAGGTATTGGTTCTGAGGTATCACAAATTCCTTCTAAGCAGCAAAACTAAACTCACATAATAATAATAATTAAAAAAAAGTCACAAAATTCTACGGATCCAGGTGCTCTACAGCATCTTCTTTACAGACAGAAAGGAGAAAAAATACAAAACTAAACTACACAACAACAAAAATACCACAAAAACCTTAGCCCTAGGAAAAAAGACAAGGGCCAAATGGTGCATTTTCACTGCACTGTAGGTGTTACACTTGGGTAAGCAGACAAATGCGTGCAGACTTTAGGAAGTCCGCAATATGTAAACAGAATGTAACACTCCACTGGTGCACTGGGAGTAAGAAGCTGGTCCAGTAAATACATAAAAAAATGCATTATAAAACCAGCAGGAAGGGAACTGGAATGCAAAATATGAAGTGAGAATATTAAGCATTCGGTGCAGCTACTTCACATTATTTCCCCGAAAGATTAGAAATCGCTGTGCAGTCAGGGATTTGCCTAGGGCTCGTGCACACTGAGAAATATTTTACTTCCACAAAGACCAAACAAGTGATTATCATGACGATTCTATTCTGACTGTCTCATTCTTAAAATAATGGTCAAGAGCTATACACCGTGCCAGTATCTGCTCTAGCAAAAGTCTCTGGACAGTACAATTTGCCCAGAAACAATTCAAAAAAACTTATTCATGTCTGACTGTCAAGCAGCTAATGATGAGAAGGACAGTTTCACAGTTTCTATGCATGCACATGCTCTCTGGCAAACTAGTAGTTGCTACTGCAAGTGTCCAGAGAAGGGCAACAGAACTGGTAACAGGGCCTGTCCTGTGAGGAGACCCTGAGGACATTTATGTTTCCCAGTCTGGAAAAGAGGGGGCTCAGAGGTGGCCTCATTGCTCTCTGCAGCTTCCTGAGGAGGGGACGTGGAGAGGAAGTGCTGGTCTCTGCTCCCAGGTCACCAATGCCAGCATGCAAGGGAACAGCTGAAAGCAGCACTAGGGGAGGTTGAGACTGGACCTGAGGAGAAATGTCATTATTGTGAGGTGGTCAAATACTGGAAGAGGCTTCCTGGTGAGGTGGTTGATGTGCCTGTCAGTGTTCAAGAGGTATTTGGATAAGGCCCTCATTAACACAGTTTTAATTTTGACCTCTCAGAAGAGGTTAGCCAGTTGAACTAGATCATCTTTGAAGGTCTCTTTCAACTGAACTGTTCTATTCTATTTGAAAGCACGACTAATAAATGTAAGCAACAGAAGAGCCAGAAGAGAGCCTTTCCTTCAGCTCCATGAGATTCTGCTTCAGATGTGGTACTGGTATCCTTCTTGGCCGTGAATATACTTTATCCTTTGGTACTATGGACTCAGATGTTATACAGAACTACCAACAAATCTTGCCTTGCCTTTCCTTACAAATATAAGTAAGAAATACTGAAACTTCACTTGTGACATCAGCCTGAAAGCTCTTTAGGAAAGAAGTCTGTTTTTATGCTCACTTCAGGTCTTATGTAAATATGTGATAACTGTCCTCTGCTTGAACTGCATAGATTCATCCTGTTTTCTGTTTATAAGGACAAAATTAATTCAGACATTCTCATTTCTCTTCTCAGTCTACCATCTTGTTTTTAGCTTTTTTATTACTTTTTGTCATTGTAGGACATACAAACTGCTCAGAGGAGATGCTAGAACTGTGTTTTTCTCTCTAACATTAAACAGTTTATGCTAATAAAGTTACAATGCTATGAACAATTATAAGCTGCTGAGCAGTCAAGTTGTATTCACCTACTTCTATGTAAATATATGAAAAAAGCATCCTGTGTTTTATGTTCTCTTTTCAGGAATGACAAATCTAACAATCTGAAAAAGATGAACCTGTAACTGCACTAGGGATCAGAGTGCATGACTTTTATACATATGTTTTGAAAGCCTGCTGTTAACTCCATTAACAACAACTCTTATTGCAGTTTGACTGAGAGGCAAGTTCCTGCACTGGACAATGAGATTTAAAAGCTCTCTGCTGAATGCCCATTGTCACTCTAGTCCCCCAGCATGACATACCAAAACCTGGCCCCCATTTCTTGCTCATTAAAAGCCTTGCACATTGTACCTCATTAAAGCAGCACAAAGCCCAACAACTTTGTATGACATCTTTAAAAAGAACTTCTGTTTTGTAAAGGAATCTATAATAAACCTACTAGAAATATGCAACGTCACAATTGTTTTTGCAACAAAAGTCTAAATGATCCTACTTCCTTGAATAGCTGATCAATGTTCAGTGCTTTGGCATGCAGAAGATTTCTCCCAGCTGTTCTTTAGTTTTGCTTTGGTCGATCAGACTCAAGAAATCATTTTCTACCAGTTACTGTCAAAACATGAATAAATCCAGGAATAAAGTACTGAATATTTTCTGTAAATATATGAAGAATGGCTTAAAATGGGAATTTAGCATGTATAAGGGAATTTAGCAAGCAGACAGAAAGTGTACAATAACTTGTACTCTATAAATAAAAACATAACGCAGGAAGATAAATAAAAAGGAAGTCATGCAGGGAAGAGAAATGGACAAACTACAGCAAGGGTATGAATTGTAAATGAAATGAAAAGAAAGTTACAGCTGTGGAGAACATCAATTAAGCCATATGACCCATCACAGCAGTGTTATAGTTTGTTTTGGGTGATTAATTATATTTCACTTGTAAGTCACTTACAAACTCTCATCTGTCTTTTTTTTTTTTCTCCATTAAATGGAATTATTACAGCTAGCTGCACATACACTCTCAAGGAGCTAATGCAATTGCTGCTGTGTTTTGTTTTGTTTTTTTTTAAGCAAGTTTTAATAAATTTTACAAAAGTATTATTTGTTTGAGATTTGCAAAGCAAATTCAGTCACATACAAGGTCTGAACACTATTACAACTAATAGTGTGCATAGTACTTGAAGGATTAGAGAACACTTGTATTCCACTTTATTTTGGTTTTCACTGCAGAGTATAGGGGAGTCAACATGAGCACAACTTCTGAAGGAATGTTAGCCAACAGAGTAACTTGTCCTTTGAGATATATTATCCATATCAGATACATGCCTATCATACACGCATTTCTTTTACATAGCACTAAAAATGACTTTGTCCTACAATTTACATGCTACATACTCTATCATTTAAGTTCCAAAATTATACTTTGCAGCTGTGCTTGCACTATTCATGTTCTCTAAGACAAAACATTTGAAAACACAAGACAAGGTATATGTAAGGTATATTTAGGTCAGGGGTTGGACTTGATGATCTTGAGGTCTCTTCCAACCTAGAAATTCTGTGATTCTGTAAAGGACCTAGCACTTTGACCAACAGAAGTCTCACAAATACAGACTCAGACCAAAAAAAAGGGGATGCAGATACATCAACATAACACAACAATAAATAAATAATAAATAATAAACTCCTGCAGTAGTTAAGTTGCTTATTCTCAACTGCAAAGTAATTAGACAACTCCTTCAAAGTCTGCATCTCAGCTAGATGTGAACAGAATTCCTAATATGTGAGGCACAGAAGGTGGAGGTGGGCCCCATCTGAATGTGCCAGTGTGACTCTGAAGTTGATGGTAGAGTCTGAAATCTGTTTGAACTGTCTGAGTACAATCTGACTGAGCTACTGACCCTCTTTGCAAATGCCACTGTCAGCTTGAGACACACTGAACTCTGAAAAAACTCTCTCAGGTGAAGAAAGGTTACCGCATCCAGCAGGTCATGTAAGATTCTTCATGAGTTATAATACGACTTTGGGGAGAAAATAAGAAATATTTACTGCTGTGAAAACCTGAGGCTTTGGGAAAAAAGGGGGAGAGGGAAATCAGAGAACATGGCCTAAACACAGTGTGGTCCTCACACAAAACCAGCTAGGGGATTGCTTCTATTTGTGAGATGAGGAAACAATTTCTAGTTAGAGAAGTGAATGCAGCATGACCCTCATCAAGCAAATGGTTTGCAGAAATATCTGCTAAATGTAGCCTACTAGAGTCAAAAGGAAAACCATACATCTTAAAGCAAGTTAGTTAACTAGCAGAGACTGAAATAAAAGCAGATTAATGGTAGAGTCTGCCAGGGTTGCCCCAAAAGAAAACACTTTCTATTTCATCATGCAGCTGAGTCTAACAGGAAGTTTTATACTTTTATAAAATAACTCGCATGGCAATGAAGTGCCTTGTGAGATGAGACAGTCTGGATCAATGCAACCAGGTAAAGTGACAACACTGACTGCCTTTCCCCGTCAGCTTTGGACAAAGCAGCCTAGAAGGCTCTGAAGAGGTACATACTGACATGAAAAATGACATTACTCCACCAAATCCAGGTGTACACACAGGGGCATTGCCACCTGAGAATACAGCCACTGTATTAACAGCTGAAGAGCGAGATCATACAACCATCTTTTGCACATTTTATTCATGTTATATATAAAATATTGAAGTTCATTTGAAAACAACGTACATTGAACTAATAGCTCAAAATGCTATCATCCAATTTTCCATGCTTCAAACTACCAATGTTATGTAGAACAAATGTTGTAGCAGTGAGTTTAAATACAAGCTACCATTGCTTATTTCCAAATTGCAAGTTTAAATTTTTACTCAGGTAAACTAACTGAACCTTACACAATAAAAAAACATATACTGTAAGAAAACAATTATTATTGAAAAGGGCTTAAAGACAGTATAATACCATGACATTGATATACAACTTAAATTCAAAACTGTTATCTCAGTTCTAATATACAGAGGATATACCCCATTCTTTGCAATTTATAATAATTATAATAGCTTGACCCTCAGAATCCCTAAGAAGCTGTATAGACAATTAATAGGCCAGAAAACTTCCCAGTTTTATTCTTGCATCCTAATTTACACATAAAATGTATGAGTTGAAAAAGAGATGCTTAAAATATCTAAAAGAGCATGCATGCAAGTTTAGAAACAACTTTCTAAATGTATTTCTGATTCACTAGTGTGACACTTGACATGAGTTCAATATGATTTACATTCACCAGCCCTGTAGCTTGCTTTATTTTCAAGTTTGTTTATACTTAAATTTCTTGAGTATTTTTTCACATCTTCACTATACATACTCAGCTACAGAAGCCAAAAGGAAAAATAGGATTGAAAGCATAATTTGTAATATGTGATTAAAAGAATGCTATGATAATGCTTATAGAAGCTTAATTATCATTCTACTTCCATACCTTTTAATGTTGAAAGTCAGCAGTTTGCATAATATAGTCATATGTTATATACAGAAACCAAAAATCTTTACTTGGTTAGAGTTGTAAGAAAAGCAAGTGTTTCCAAGGTAACTGGTACCTTTTCTTGGTACCTTTTAAAATTTTTAATTAAATCAAATAATGCTTTCTAAAAAGTACAGCTGTTTAGTGGATAGGTATTGACATTGCAGGATCTTTCAAAAGCTAAAAAAAAAAAAATGCCTTACTTAAATCTTACTGTATGTTTTTAGATTACTTTAAAACCTTGCTTCAAAAGTTTGTCTCTTTAAGCTGGCCTGTGTACATCTGTTAGTTAATGTGTTTTGCAATAATGCTAATTCAGGAAAAAACAAACATTTTAGCTACTTTTGGTCAGCTCAGAGTGCTGTAAGTGTTTAAGAAGGAAAAAAAAAATAAAAAAATCACACAACCAAGGTACTGCAGCAATGTCTCATTTCCTTTAAAAAGTATTTTGAGCATGAAAAGAAAGGAGTGAAACAGGGACTAAGGATTAGCTGAAAACCAAAAAACTTTTTTGTTAACCCAAGAATTGTATTTTTCTATTCAAATTTGGAAGTTTCTGTGTTACCTGGCAAGTTAGAAAAAAATAAATAAAGTAACATCCATTCCCCACTGATCTGTTCTTCTACTTCTACTTCAGTAAAGAAACTTTACTGAAAGTTTCCTGAAACCAGGAAATACAGAGGACTATGTGCTCTCACAGTATGTAAGTACCTAGTCAAGTACCTAAATACTCAATTGTGTGCCTGTTGATTTTAGAGTATCTTGCTGTTATTAAAGGTGAAAGCGCTGATTGCAACTATTGCAGCTAATAAGTATATGTAGAGGTTTCAATGTGAAAACGTTTATGCTTATGCCAGCAAAAGAAAATGCAAGATTGCCTTTGGATGGCAAACTTTAGAGTTTATGATCACCTGAACAGAAAAACAAAAACAAACAAGCAAACAAGCACAAATAAAAATAAAACAAAACACACAAAAAACAAGCTTTCTTGTTGATACTTATAAACTCCACTATCAGACAAATTCATTTCCAGGTACTTCAAACGCTTGTAGGTTCCTAAACTGTACTTTAATTTAAAAAGGTGAAATTAAAAATATACTTCACTAAATTTTCCCAATTCAATCTCTAAAATGTAAACTTCCAGTAATAATGATGTTCATAGAGACTCTCATTACTGCAAAGTTACTGAATTAATCTCATTAGAATTCTAACATACTCCTTTCTGATTTGAGTACCTAAGTTACATGACCTCTATGTTTTTAAATTGTGATGACACACTCATTCTTAAAGACCTCAGTATATGACGGAACTGTACTGATACCATGATGACACATGACCTATGTCTCGTACTGAAGCACAACTCTGCAATGAAACAAGGGAAATCTCCTAACTGCTTAGGAAAGTATAACTAATTTTTTCAGCATGTTCAAATGGGACTTGTCATGCAAGATGTAAAGACTGAATATAGTTTGGAGACACTTTAGAACAATTAATAAAACAACAAAAAAACAACCCTTGTCATAATAAGTTGTACAGTTAAATCATTACCTGCTTTTGTCTTTAGCACCAAAGAAATTTTATCAGCTATAGAAAACTCCCTTACCAGTTTCTGGAACATTTAAGTGTCTACTGAAAAATATTTTTTGTTGACCTTGCTTAGCCTGCAAGACATGATGGAACTGCAGCATAGGATGGTACAAATGCAGATTACTCACTATGAGGAAAAGGCTTCTGAATACACCTTGGTGGGTATAGCTGCCCTGGTATGCATTGGGAGTTACATGCATAAATCTCTAAGCACTGAGATGAAAAAAGGACATCTAAACACTCAGCTTTCCTGTAGTCTACAAGTATTTTGAAACATGGATGTTAAGGAAGCTGTAGTCTCTCAAGGATGATTATAATAATGATAGTGTTTCTAGAAAAAAAAAGAAGATATTTCTACAACATTCAACATTTTCCCCCACACATTTCCTTCTGTGAAAACATGTATGGAAAGCAAGATACAAAGCATCATAAACAAAAGATCAATTATATTATGACATTTGTCTCAATGACATTTCTTACTAATTGTTTTGACAACATCAACTTGTTTTTGCAAATGCATGTTTGCTTTTTAAATGATCAACATAATGAGAGCTGTTACTCAGAAAAATAAATTCAGATCTTGCACATCCTCTCATATATGTATGTGTGCCTATGAATGAGAGGGAGCAACTGCATTCAAGAGATGAGATGAAATTTTCACCCCTAATAAAGACGACCTACTTTTGTACATCTTGATATCATTCTATCTGTGTCCTGGGAATTTATTATAAAATCAAATTACCTGTATGATACACCATCTGTAATTACCAGTAAGAATCTTATTTTTCAATTTAAGGACACATTTGATTTGTAGTTGAATTTTACATACCATACACATGCCTAAACGTGTATTTAAATATCAAATTCAGATGTTTTTAGTTCAAATCAATTAAACTGAGATGTCATTCCCTCCTGGCTGCCTATATTTTTCTTTAATCCTGGTCAGTGTAGGACCTTATTACAAGTAATTTGCTACTATAAGACTGAGGAAAAAATGCTAGCCTCACAATTTTTGTCATTTCCCCCCCACTTCCCCTGCAGGCTGCTACTGTTGATAGCCTTTATGGAAATATAAATTCAATCAGCAGCTGCAAATTTCATGAGACGTCCATCTTCATGGTGAATTTCTAACTGAGTGTCAAAACAATCTGTGGATTTCTCCCTGATGAAACATACTTTGAATTGTAAATTTCTGCAATTTTCTCATGTTAGAATTTGAGCTGCACTAAAATAGAGCTAGCCTAGATACAGTGTCTAGCAGCTTGAGACAAGTCATTTTTCTCCTCATTATCTCTCTCTGTGTTAGTGAAAGGGTTAAATAATAACCCGTATATATATATACCTTTTATATAAAAATATTAGTTACATTTTCTATTCCTTTTGCTAGTAGAATTAGAGAGGTCTTCAGTATATACCAAAGGGTTTTCAAGTCAGTTATTTGAACTCTCTATTCATTTTAGAGTATTTTACATAGATAAAAGTGCAGAAATTAGCTGCAGTAAAAATGAGAAAAATTCCTGTAGTGTCAAATTGTCAAATATTCAAGGAGAGCAAATTCAGTCTGCAGAGACAGATTCTGTTTTTTCTAAATCTTCACTTACATTAAAAGTTGATGGAAAAAAAAGAAAATATATAAGTAAATATCTAAGACTGGAACTGTTTGTACAGTTTTGAACAGTTCACTGTTGTCTTAAGACCATAAAGCAAAATACAATTTCTCATTCAATTACCACAGTTTAGAAAACACACACAGCCTACCCAGTGTAATATACCAGCCCCCGTATTTTGTTTTAAAAGACTGTTTCTCTTCTGTAGACATTAACATGAAATATGTAAAACAATACTACTTTTCCAAGTTGTGAGCAGACTAAACAATCTATGGCATATCCTTCTTTATGGATAATTTATGAATTTTATGTACATTAGAATGTAGTGGATAAATTATGTAATTTATTACATATCCTTCTCATTTCCTTTCCATATATAAGAATATTATTCACTATGAGAAAATATATAAGAATACCATTCACAATGATAAAAAACAATTTGTATATTCATATAGTTCAAAACTAGCTATCTATTTGTTTTCTCCTCTCCAAGGATGAAAGTGTGTGTTGGGACCAGGGGTTGGGGGAACATACTGAGAACTAGCGGAAGAACTGGCCAAGCCACTTTCCATCATTTATCAGCAGTCCTGGCTATCAGGGGAGGTCCCACTCGACTGGCGTCTAGCAAACGTGATGCCCATCTACAAGAAGGGCCAGAGGGTAGACCCACGGAACTATAGGCCTGTTAGTTTGCCCTCAGTGCCAGGGAAGCTCATGGAGCAGATTATCTTGAGCGTCATCATGCGGCACTTGCAGGACAAGCAGGCGATCAGGCCCAGTCAGCATGGGTCTATGAAAGGCAGGTCCTGCTTGACGAACCTCAACTCCTTCTATGACAAGGTGACATGCTTAGTGGATGAGGGAAAGGCTGTGGATGTGGTCTACCTTGACTTCAGCAAGGCTTTTGACACCATTCCCCACAGCATTCTCCACAGGAAACTGGCTGGTCTTGGCTTGGACTGGCATACGCTTCTTTGGGTTAAGAGCTGGCTGGATGGCTCAGAGAGTTGTGATGAATGGAGTCAAATCCAGTTGGAGGCCGGTCACTAGTGGAGTCCCCCAGGGCTCAGTGCTCGGGCCAGTCCTCTTTAACATCTTTATCGATTATCTGGATGAGGGGATCGAGAGCACCCTCAGTAAGTTTGCAGACGACAACAAGGTAGGTGTGTGTGTCGATCTGCTCGAGGGTAGGAAGGCTCTGCAGGAAGATCTGGATAGGCTGCACCGATGGGCTGAGGCCAACTGTATGAAGTTCAGCAAGGCCAAGTGCCAGGTCCTCCACCTGGGGCACAACAATCCCAAGAGCTACAGGCTGGGAGATGAGTGGTTGGAAAGCTGCCTGGCAAAGAAGGACCTGGGAGTATTGGTTGATAGTCAGCTGAATATGAGCCAGCAGTGTGCTCAGACGGCCAAGAAGGCCAACAGCATCCTGGCTTGTATAAGAAACGGTGTGGCCAGCAGGTCCAGGGAAGTGATTGTCCCCCTGTACTCGGTTCTGGTGAGGCCACACTTCGAGCACTGTGTTCAGTTTTGGGCCCCTCACTACAAGAAGGACATGACATCGAGGTGCTTGAGTGAGTCCAGAGAAGGGTGATGAAGCTGGTGAGGGGCCTGGAGAACAAGTCTTACAAGGAGCGGCTGAGGGAGCTGGGACTATTTAGCATGGAGAAGAGGAGGTTGAGGGGCGACCTTATCACACTTTACAGGTACCTTAAAGGAGGCTATAGTGAGGTGGGGGTTGGTTTATTCTCCCACATGCCTGGTGACAGGATGAGGGGGAATGGGCTAAAATTGCACCAGAGGAGGTTTAGGTTGGATATTAGGAAAAACTTCTTTACCGAAAGGGTTGTTAGTCACTAGAATAGGCTGCCCAGGGAAGTGGTTGAGTCACCATCCCTGGAGGTCTTCAAAAGATGTTTAGATGTAGAGCTTAGGGATATGGTTTAATGGGGACTTGTTAGCATTAGGTCAGAGGTTGGACTCAGTGATCTTAGAGGTCTCTTCCAACCTAGACTATTCTGTGATTCTGTGATACTGAACCGTACTTTATAAACACTGAAATGCGTGATTCTGTTTTGGATGTTTCAGTGAAAACCCTACCTCCCCAAACACAAGCCTGTTATTCAGTTTGCACAAGAATTCAATAGGGCATCTGCTTTTTCTATGTCTCAAACTTTCTGTTAGTTCTCAGAATGAGGAAAGCAAGCTAAATATGTGCAGTTGTAGAATGATGCCCTTGAAAAGGTACTGAGGTTTTATCACGCTTATTGTCACTGAAGCACTAATTTGGTCAAGTCTCTCACCTGCCGCAGATAACTTGTAACTGCATTCTGGTTTATGTGAACCAGAATGACCTGAGTATGACTTGTATGACTTTATTTATTAGAAAAGAAAAGTGAGAGAACTAGTCTGTGTCAAAAAAAAAAAAAAAAAAAAAGGTTTGCAGGTAAGGTAAGAATGTTGGCTTGCAACTGCTATGGGGGCAGTTCGATGAAATCGTATGCTCTAACAAATAAGCAGGTCAGCAGGCCAACTCACTCAGAGAAGAATACCTGTGCTTCCTTTTAGGTCATACTCATTAAACTCACTCTTATAAACCTGCTATTACTAGAATGCAAATTCTCTGCTCAGCATGACACACACACACACACGCACCAAAAAAAATTCAGCAGGTCTCTGTTTTTGCTTCATTGAGTCACAACATCCCAGATTAAATAATGCTGGGATTTTATTTCAGGTTCACATAGTCCAATGTTTATTAGTTCTAGCAGCAAAAGAAAAGCACATACCAATCTATTCTTTAATGCCAGTCACTTTGCATAGTCAAGCAGATGTTCCATAAAAGTCTTCACACACGGGGTTTTAGCACCTGAGTATAGCTACAGATTCTGTTAGGTAAGATAGTAAAAATGGTAATTACTGAATGCATTAAAATAACTTTAATTATAACAGCTTCTTGGATATTGCATTATTTTGTTAAATTTACCTATGGAGCCTGTCAGAAAAAAAAGGAAGGTACAATAAAAAAATCAGGGTCCACTTCTCAAAGTATCCAGGGCTCTGCTGATAGTACTCACTGCAATATATGCAAAGGACAGGCACCAGGAATCCACTGTAATTGTACTAATCCACCACCATTTGGCACTTGTTACCATTCAGCTTAAGATCTAATTTTGTCTTGCACTATTTCAAAACCTCACAACAGTTTATCAAAAACAATTAATTCCATTTTATTCACCTCTCAAGTCCTAGGCCATGATGCTTTATTAAACCACAGATTGCTGCAGCCAGCACTTTCCATGAGGAGATGATTAAACCTTCATCTAACACATTGAAATGTGGTTTTTTTCCAGTTTCAGTGCAGACTCGGACATGCCAACTGCAAAGCTTCCTCCCAAAAGTGTAAACACCAACTCACTTTAAAACCTAGGCAAGAAAAATGAACCCTACAAAATCTAAGATGTGCTATGTATTTGTTCAGTGCCATCTTCTAGCACCATAGTTATAGTTACTAAGCAAGTGTAATGTTTTCTCCTTCCAATATAACCTTGAAAGTCATTATCATATCAACTACGTATGTATGTTTAGCAAGAATAGTAAATGTACGCACTAGAAACGAGCCCTTACCCAGAGTGTAACAGTTTTAGAATTTTATGTAATAAAAAGTCGTATTAGGAGAAGAATTCAGTCATTTGCCAATATATATAAAAGAAAATGCACAAAGTAGTAATATAAATAGTGGTAATAAATAGTTGTAATAAAACAAGTCACATAAACCTAGAATGACACTAAGCTTACATTTGTGCAAGGTGTCAGAAGTATTTCAGATGCATAAAAATTGTAATTTTTATGGCATTAAGGTTTATCACCCACAGATTGAATTGATGTTCTTCCATATGTTCCCAACTCATATGTTTATCATTGAAGTAGTTGACTTAGGACCCAAAACCTGAATTAATGTTTCTTAGATCAAAAGTTGGTCTGTTTATTTTTTCCTTAAGATATATATTGGTTGTGTTAATAAAAATGTTGCCTTCTATCTACAAACTTTGCCTTGCTCATGTCTTTTAATGATCATGGTTAAAACTCCACCACAATATTTTCCCTGACTTTTCTGCTCAATAGTCAATAACATTAGAATACAATAGCTCAGTTGGAAAAGGCCTTCATAGATCACCTAGTGCAACCGCCTGACCACTTCGGGGCTAACCAGAAGTTAAAACATTATTCAAATGCACCTTAAACAGATCTGGAGCAAACACCTCTCCAGAAAGCCTGTTACAGTGCTTGACTACCCTCACTATAAAGACATTTTTCCTCAGGTCCAGTTTGAACCTCCCCTGGTACCCCTTTGTGCTGTTTCCTCACATCCTGTGACCAGTTCCCATGGAGCAGAGACCAGCACCTCCACCCTGCTTCCCCTCCTCAGTAAGTTGCAGAGAGCAATGAGACCACCTCCGAGACACCTCTTCTCCACATTGGACAATCCATGTGTCTTCTGAGGAGAGACAGGGCCATGCCTTCCATCCTGCTTACCAGCTTTGCTGCACCCCCTCTGGATGCTTTCAAGTACCTTAACGTCCTATTTGCATTGTGGAGCCCAGAGCTGCACAAAATAGTCATGTGAGGCTGCACCAACACTAAATATAGCAGAAGAATCACCTCTTCTGACTGTCTGGCTGTGTTGTGTTCAATGCATCCCAAAATGGAGTTTGTCCCCTTGGTTGCCAGGGCACACTGCTGGCTCACGTTGAACCTGCTGTCGACCGGCACCTGAAGGACCCTTTCTGCTGAGCTGCCCCCTGGCCACTTGTCTGTATCTGCGTCCAGTATTACTCTGTTCCAGGCACAGAATTCAGCATTTAGCTTGGTTGAATTTCATATTGATTGGACATAGTATTGATTTAGTTTTGTTTTAAATTTAATAACACATGCACATAAGTTCATGAATATTTCCTTCCCCCTTCCCATCTTCTTCCTAAAGCAACTACAAACATTTGTAAATGGCATGAGATCTAGTTTTTTCTTAGAAAGATTGATAGCACTACAACCTTGTGAAGCTAATTTTTGTTTTAAAACACAGAGTAATCAATGACAAGTAATAGAAAGGGGCAGAACCACAAGTGAAGGGACAATGAAATGAATAATAGGAATAAACAAAAGGGTTTATTTTGCTCTTTGTTTATGTAACTGTTCATTACTTTCTCAAAGGTATTTTGTAACATAACAATCCCTAAGCAAGAGTGAGGTAAATTGTTCCACTTTAAAAAAAATCATAAAAAATATCATCATGAAAATTGAGATGAAGCTTAAGCAAGCCTTATAATGCAAATAACAGTTTACAAAATAGAAAAGAAATACAGTGGTCAAATCTATTATTTGCAGGATTGTCACATTTATGACATGGTATGAAAGATATGCCCTCCCCAGGAACATCAACTTTCAAAAACTCTGTACAGTTTCCATCATTTATCTATCACATGTTAACAAGGAAATAGAGTGATTTACAACAAACAGCCGAACACTGCAACAACAGGAAGTTGTGTGATGGGATATTCTCCTCCTTGACTTTTCTCTGGAAGACTTTGCAGACAATAACTTGGATATCAGCAGTAATAGAGAAAAAACAACATCACAACTTGAAAAGCTATGACACAACAAGCAATGATGGCTTTAAACAAATTAGAGTAAATTTAGATTAGATAGAGGAAGAAATTCTTTAGTGTGAGGGTGTTGAAATAGTGGCACAGGCTGCCCAGAGAAGCTGTGGATGCCCCATCCCCGGAGGTGCTCAAGGCCAGGCTGGATGGGGCTTTGGGCAACCTGGGCTGGTGGGAGGTATCCTTGTCTACAACAGTGGGTTTGAATTAGATGGTCTTTAAGGTCCCTTCCAACCCAAACCGTTCTATGGTTCTATGATTTTGTGAAAAAATATCTGGTGCTTCCAAAGACAGCTGAGTTCATATGTGCTTGTATTTTCATCTCCTTTCTGCATCTATTTCTTTCAATAGCCTCTCCTTTTCCACTACCCATGAGAAAGGGTGCTTCCATCAGCTGTTGGATCCTTAAAGAAAAATTGTCCTATTAGCTGTAGTGTAGACCCTCAGTGAAATTAAAAAACTGAATGGAAATGCTTATTTTATCCTTCAGGCACAAACTGAAGTATTTCTAGATTTTTTTAAGCATTGCTTAAATAATGTCAGATTACCTTAGATAAAGGTAATAGTGCATATAATATATGTACTATATAATATACTCCACTATATATATACTTAATGTAATATAATATACTCTA
Organism: Heteronetta atricapilla; assembly: GCA_011075105.1. Lineage (NCBI taxonomy): Eukaryota > Metazoa > Chordata > Aves > Anseriformes > Anatidae > Heteronetta > Heteronetta atricapilla. Next base: position 21,513,564 of record CM021763.1, on the reverse strand, counting down.
CTATACAATACCCCCAATATACACAAGGTTCATCTCTTAATAGCAAACATGGTCATTCTACAGTCTCTCAAAACTAGTTCTCAGTATATTAATGTGTACGTAAAACTGCTGTAAAAGCTCGTGTTCCAGAACTGTTGCACCTTTTGCAAAGCAATGTGAATAATCACGTTACTCAGAAATAATAAATATAATTAATTTCTGATAGCCTTGAAAGCCTTATCTGGAGCGCACTCGTTTGAAAAATGAAAAAAAAAAAAAATCACAAAACAAGACACTTTTCTTGCTATGGTTACATTTGTCTCTCTTATGCTACCTCATTGGCTTCCAGATCTTTCTGTTGTGTCAGCATTTTGAACAGCAAGAAGAGCTAGAAAGCTCCAGTGCACTACAGGATTTGTGGCAATTGTTCTAACAGCTGCTCTCAGGGATACATAACTAATAATTATTTTGCAGTACTTAAAAGGCTACTGCCTCCTGGCACTAGGGAACTCCTTGTTCCCCTCTTCTCTTTCTGTATTTCATCTCTGAATACACTGCAATCTTCGTAACACAAACACCCTTCAGACAAGTATTGTATAACATAGAAAGCTGAAGCATAACGCCAATCTCTCTCGGAGCTGTTTTCTGATGCATGTTACTGCTAAGCACCTTTCCATAGCTGTTCAAGTTTACTGTTAGGCTTCTCCCATCTCATACATAAACACAAATTATTCTCTTCTAAGAACTTTAAGATGTACCTCCCGCCTTCTGCCGTAAGATCTGTCTCTCCAACACCTCCAAATAGATGTCTGATCTTTATATTTAAACCAGATCTTAATTCTCCTTCCTTTCCCCACAATCGCTATGAAAAATGCCATCACTCGCCTTCTGTTTTACTGGTATTGTTTTAGATTTTGAGCTCTCATCTCTATATGTGGCATATAACTCAAACTTAGCAGTTCCTTCTGCAAAAGATTTTTTCAGCAAAACTTTCCTGATTTTCCACACCGCTAAATCTGTCATCCAGGCTCAATTACTGCAACATCATTTCCTCCAGACTTGGCATATGCATTCTATCCTTCTCATGAATTTATAATACTGCTGCAAATATTGCTTTTCTACTCAGAAACTGTGAGCACTTCACTTCTATCTCTAGGCCCTCCACCAGATCTCTGTTTTCCACCCAGGATATGAGTTGTTTTCAAACTCCTCTGCAAACCGTCCCTTCCTCTGCTGTCTTTCTGTAGCCTGAGCCAGGTGGACTCTTATCAAAGACCAGTCTGTATCAGACAAACTGAATTTATCTTCTCTTCTAACATTGACAAACTAATTTCAAAATTTTCCTATACATTCTACTTCGCCATGAAGTCTAAAACAAGAATTCCAGTTAGTCAGGCTACAAGTGTGTTAAATATTTGCTAAAATTTTGCCCTTATCATCCACATTTGTCTTAAGTGTCTTTTCTTATGAATCACCTTCAAAGTTTTCTGAAGATTATCTTTCTGTCTCAAAAGGTATGCAGACACTCAGAGGCAAGCCACAGTCTGTAGCTCATAAGCATAATACACTTACAAATAATACACATACAAGCAATACTTGTAAAAAAAAATAAACTTCATGGATGGGAAAAATAGTGCAGCAATAGCTAGCAAGATAACAAAAAGCTACAAACACCTCAGATACAGAAAATATTGAAGTAGTTCTATAGCAGAGTGTTCTCCTGCTATAAGGTCAGCAATTTGAAAAAACTGTGCATAAACAGATGTATTTCTCCATGCAGAAACTGAACTTATTTTTGCTCTTAATGTGGTTCTTTTGGGTTCTTCCAGTTTCAAAAAATGAGACACTTCAGTTTAGTGTTTAGTAGAAGAAACAGAGCAGCTCTCTGTAGATAACGAAATTGCAGTAAGGAAGAAATAGCGTATTTGAGATTTTCTAACTTTATTAATACTTGAAGGGAGATATATAGAGGCAGTCACAGTAAAACAGGGTTGCCAGAAACAATGATCAGTTATCATCAATCCCACTGCATTACAGTGAGCAATGTCATTGTAACAGTAAAGATGTCTATAATCCACTTAGCTGCCTATATAAATCCATACCTGATCAATATACAGAACATATGACCTGGCAGCTGTAATTTTAGCATTATGTAATGCCTTGCAATATTTTGTCTAGACTCTTTAATAAGTCTATTCTGATTACCCAGCCAGGAAAACAGCCAGTGAGTCCACCCCTGGTTTCAGGCTATGCTGGCCAACTGAACAAAAACATCTAAATGAAAAGGTAAGAATTATCCTCTCCTCATCCCTCAGAGCACCTCCATTTGTGCTGTATACTTCCAAACAGAACAAAGCATTGTGCAAAATTTGACTTCCACTGTGCCACAATTACCAACTTCATTTCTTCTAGCTCACACAATTCAGCTCCACTTAACTTCCCATATGCACTTAGTTAGTTGCAATACTAGTTCAAGTTATGCCATCTCTCCCCACACTAAGATTCCTTCATGAACTCTTGATAACCAGAATGATGCATTTACAGGGATATAAGAACACTTGAGGGAGGAAACACAATCCCTTTCAGCTCAGACATGGTCAGAGCCTACAAATAGATTTTTTAGTGGATATTTTAAATCACCAGCTCTTTTGTCTCAGTTACCAGTGGTAATGTAGCTTTGTGTCAGCGTACTACTACATCCCCTTTTAAAGAGTAGTGACCAAGGTGGAAAAAATTTCCACAAGCCAGGGATTACTGAATGTATTTAGCCCACACGGTAAGTAAAAGTGCATGGATGTTGGCAAGCAGAGTCTGAAACAATCAATTAACATGCACTTAAACATCATGTTATTCCAAACGTTTAAGCCAGAGTAATTCAAATCAATTTTTTCAAGTTGATTTGAATTTCAAGTTGCAGTTGATTTTAAAAATGCTTAGAGAGAAAAAAGCATTCAGAATAACATTTATTCCATCAAAAGAGACTGAAGCTCTCCTAACAAACAGCACCTATTGACAGTTTCCATCTGCACCCACCATCTGATTCATTCTTCTTATCTGAGAGGGTGACAAGGTTAGACATAAATTCAGGTGGGACATAAATTCAGGTAAGTGCAGCTATGTCTTCTTACTGATCTTCATAGTAAAGTCCATGATCCACTGCAGTAAGATTTTCATAGCAGCAGACCTCCAGGGTGAAAACTTAGATCATTCTTTAGATGTAGACATCAAACATAAAAGTATCTTAGATAATTCCATCTTCCCTTGCATAGTACAACATGGGGTTTTGCCCCTTCCCTGTCTCTATTCCGAAAGTATACTGGTTGTGATAAATGATTTCCATGGTAAACTAGTAATATTTACAGCTATGCAACCATGTGACAAAACTCAATCCAGAGCCTTTTTTGGGTCCCAAGACAGTAATTCATACTAGAAGTCACATTTTCTGATGTATTTTAACAATTCACAAATGCATTACTACAAGATATTTTGATGATGGCTTTTCAAACAAAGCTTACTACATGTATGTAGATATACTCACACAAAGCTTAGAGACGCAAACAAAGTCACTATTCATAAAAGTCAGACAGAGAGCCAAGTGCACAGCTGTCACTCAGGAGAGAGCTCAGGATGTGTTGCTGGTTGAAGCTCTTTCTCTCCCTGTACACGTGGTGGATAGAACTGACTCTGAGGTGCTTGGGTGACTCGTTCATTCCTTATTTGAATTGTCTGCTCACCAGCTGTCTCGACGACAGTAAAGCAAAATACTAAATACACAACAACTAGGACACAGAAGAGATCCGGTCAGAGTTATGGGCTGTAGTGAACAGCCCTTTTGCACAAAATAGAGACTGCCTGTATCCGTTTCAGAGCACTGACCTCAGAATACGTTGGGCATCCTTTCCTGCTTCTCCAGATCAGAAGGAAGCCCTGTCCTACAATCATCAAGAGGAGTTCCTCAGAAGCATTCACACAGGACATGCACAGACCATGTAAACCCATGGTACACCTGAAGGGAAGTACAAAATTCATAGAAATTGCACTGACAGAATCTTTAACTTTGTTAAAACCCTCAATTTGGCAGTCTCTTCTGGTGAGAGCACTAAAATGGCTTCTTCCAGGACCATAAAAATGTTTAATATACCTGCCATACATCTTCAACCAAACCAAATCACACTATACTTTCCTATTCTAGCAACTACTACCACTTTTTTTCATTTTTTAAATGATTTATGCTTTGTTCTAACACTACACAAAAATCCTATAAAAACACTGAGTTAAACTGGCTCTGCAACATGTCTCACAAGTGCCACCACCAGCTTGAGGGAGAGAGGGTAAAGAAAGAACAAGATTTGTCCCTTTCAGCATCATCAATCTATTATGCACATCAGTCAAAACAATCTCACTCCAACTTTGGGTTCAACTAGAGATCATGGCTCCAATTTTTTGGACTTCATTCCCTATTGCTACATATCTGGGTCAGATCCAAACACAGGAGGTGCCCATTTTCAAGCTCTGGCTCAGAAACTGCTTACATGACATGTCTTTTATCTGAGATGACAGAAATTTCACAAAACCAGCTCATTTCACAAACTAACATTTTCTCACAATTATTTCAAGAACAAACTAGGAAATCTTGGTGCATCACATTGAAGCAATATCATGATTTGCTTATTAAAAAAATTGCTATTGCTGTATTCTTGAATCTCAAATCAGGAGTAGACTAAGAAAACTATTTTATTGTTTAAAGGAAAAAATATCTACATTACAGTACCAAATAAATTCTATTAGATGAAACAGATACTAAATGAATCCTTACAGAGATACAAAACTACTATGCTTAACTAAAAAAAAAAAAAAATCCTAGCCAGGTAAGACTATAACCACAACTTCTAGAACCTTTGATTTTTGAATCTTTTTCCTTTTATTCCTTTATAATCATTATACAAGCTTTAATTAAGAATTTTGCCACTGTTATCTTAGTGTACAAAACAAAGTTCACAATGCTCTTACAAATATGAACTAAGAAAAACCATACGAGTACCTTGCAAATTTCTGCTTTTACAGATAGGCAACAGTGAGCAGCGCAGCCTTGATTCTTTAGAACTGCCAGAATTGTTCCATTGTGAATGTGGATTGGCAAGCTGTACAACTGGCATTTGAACTAGAAGAACCACTGAAAGTAGCAGACCTGTCCTGGTCTCCTCCCTGAGTGCTTTACTGCCTTACAATGTTGTGTTTGTATGGCTCATACCATGAACTAGACCAGGTAACAACACTTCCTGAAAACAGGAAGTACACTAGGTTACACAGATGACAGACAAAGCATGAGGCTGCACAAGCACTTGCAATAGGAGAGGGAGAGGCCAAGATACGAATGTAAATGTAAGCAGCTTGACAAAGGAAAAAAGACCATGTGCTTTTTTTTTTTTTTTTGACAAATACTAATTTCTTCTCTCTATTCCGAGATCTACTGTATCATGGACAAAAGCTCAAATGTTAATTTTAGTATAGCCACATAATTTCTCACAAAATTGAGCCATTAAGTTTGTTTTCAGAAATTTTAGAATCTCCTGTTTCTAGAATATTACTTAAATCAAGTATTTTTAGTTTTAAATCGGTTTAAACCCCAATACATGCTACATGCATTAAATTAAAAATACATTTATGTACAGAGCTCTTTCAGTAGCTACTTTGCAAAAATGGCAAAAAGATTAAAATCTGCAAGACAGCAGAAGCTTTGTCATTCACTTCAATAGAATCTATTTCTTCTCATATCTTTGAGAAGTCCAAAGTCATCTTTAAAAATCTGATGTAGTAGAAGAGATTGACACATGGTTTTGGCCATAATCAAGTCTTACTCTATTAACTAATATTTCTTGACTAACTAAAAATAGACAAAGATACATTATACACATTTATGAAGGTCTCATCACTATAACCGCCACATTCACAGTTTCACAGTTAGAGGCTGTTACCATCAGTACAAACTTTTATACTTTTTTTTTAAGCTTTTAAGGAATATCAATCCATCTGAAGTTTAAAATAATCCTTGGTTGTTTCAATATTGTAATGATTGTGCCAACTGGAATTCAGTATTTTAATTTCGTCCTAGTATAATAGAAAAAGTTGCTACTTCCCTTATACAAGAGGGCAAGATGAAATGACCAAACAGGAGGGTTGAACTAGGTATCTTTAAAGCACCCTTCCAACCCAAATCATTCTGTGATTCTGTGACTTACTTCAGCCATAACATTGGAACAGCTTTTGTAGAGTCGCCCGGTAACAACAAACTCTAAACTTATGGTCAACCTGAACCCACTACAGTTCTTGTACGGCACGAAGCTCTTCTTAACCAGACTTTTTTTTCCCCTTTCTGTTACCACAAAATGATTGCTTCTTGATAGTGCAACAAGCAAAGACAATAAATTCAAACCGATTAAGCTAACAAAACTCATTGGGCCCTGGACCCATGCTGGTCTGAAAACGTAGCAGCAAGGACCATCTTAAGGCACCACCAGTATGTGATGCAACACAACATAAAGAGAGGTGGTTTTCCATGGACCAAGCAAACAAAATCATAACATGACACTCCCCCCAAAAAACTACCAATAACATGGCTCACCTTATACAACTATCCTTGAAGTCCTTTTAAATTGCAAATAAATTTTAAATTCTTTTTATATTGCCTGTGTTTTCTTCCCCACACACAACACTACTGTGAGCTGTGCCTTCCAAATGTCTTCTTAGAAAAAAAAAATCTTCTGCGATCAGTTTGGTCGTAGGAGCAAAAAACAAATATTCCTTTAGTACCTTGCTACTTGATGCATCTGCCTCAAATAACTGCCTGCAATCCTACAGGAAGTCACAGATTCTGCCACTCAGCATGACTGGGAACTTTATACCCCTCCTATCCAATTCCTAATCACTAAGTCTCCATTACAGTAGCTGAAGCAGATCATAGAATCATAGAATATCCTGAGTTGGAAGGGACCCTTAAGGATCATCAAGTCCAACTCTTGACACCGCACAGGTCTACCCAGAAGTTCAGACCATGTGACTAAGTGCACAGTCCAATCGCTTCTTAAACTCAGTCAGGCTCGGTGCAGTGACCACTTCCCTGGGGAGTCTGTTCCAGTGTGCAACCACTCTCTCAGTGAAGAACCCCCTCCTGATGTCAAGCCTAAACTTCCCCTGCCTCAGCTTAACCCCGTTCCCGCGAGTCCTGTCGCTGGTGTTAATGGAGAAAAGGTCTCGTGCCTCTCGACGCCCTCTTACGAGGAAGTTGTAGACTGCGATGAGGTCTCCCCTCAGCCTCCTCTTCTCCAGGCTGAACAGGCCCAGTGCCCTCAGCCGTTCCTCGTACGTCTTCCCCTTCAGGCCTTTCACCATCTTCGTAGCCCTCCTCTGGACACTCTCCAACAGTTTCACGTCCTTTTTATACTGTGGTGCCCAGAACTGCACACAGTACTCGAGGTGAGGTCGCACCAGCGCAGAGTAGAGCGGGACAATCACCTCCCTCGACCTACTAGCAATGCCGTGCTTGATGCACCCCAGGACACGGTTGGCCCTCCTGGCTGCCAGGGCACACTGCTGGCTCATATTCAACTTGCTGTCTACCACGACCCCCAGATCCCTCTCTGGGACTTTTGTAGTCTGACAGACTACAAAACACAGTCTTCCCTGAACATAAGTTTATTGTACTGAAGACACCGAATCAAAAAGATGTTCAGTTCCTTTCTTGTGATAACTCTTTGGGAGAAACTATACTAACAGTTTAGCTCATTTAACAGTGCAGTGATAAGTATCAATCTACATGATTTAACCTTTATACTAATCCAACATGAACAATGCTCCTGAGTGGACTCCTCCCTGCTTCAGTGGTAACCTTACCTTCACTGCAGTCAGCCTTTGGGATGGTGCATCTTGATCCACAAAACAAAACATGATAAATAATATTTCTGACCAAACAGGGATGTTGTAGAAGATGCATGTAATTTTCCATACAAGAAAATAGGAAATAGCAATTGATCTCAATTAATCTCCATTTCTTCATTACATAGTATCTTCCTGTTACAACTGTTAATTTCACCATTCTAAACTGTAACTTCTACACACTAATCAAAAAGGAGAAAAACACGAATACTGGTGAGGATGAAAAAGAAGTAGGCTAAGAAGCACGAGCAGTATTCTGTTACTCCAAGCTGCCTCATTAGATCATCTTAATTTAAGATTCCTCAGTGGAAAATAAACAATTATTCCATGGCACTGGAAGGTTAAGACTCAGTTTACGTCCTGAACATTTTTGCCATCTTACAAAGAAGCAAATAAATGACTGATGGGAATAAACAGCTACCACTGAGGGTATGGAAAATCTACACACATCTAGATGCTTATAAACTACGTTGCTTCCAACACGCTTCCAAACAACACCCCTATCCAAATACTGACCATATTGAAGCAAAGACCCTTATATAACTGTGCTACCCCATTCTCTATATTAACCATAACATTCAAAAACATTTTGGCTGAGGTTATGCCATTCTCACTGACACACATCTTCACTGTCTTTCTGAGTAACAGTGACTCAGTATGACCAGCTTTCAACACCAAAATTGAAGTCTGCAACGATCATTCTCCTGTATGACGTTGTCATTCTATCTTTCTGATGGTAGATCGGCAGGCTAGCTTTTCTTCCCCTATCCCTGCCCTAACCGAAGTTCAATATCACTCTTACAGGTAAAAAACGTCAGGAAGTCCACATGCTTCATGAGTTCCAAGGCTTGTGGCATACTCTAACTCCTACAGCATTAGTCATCACCTGTCAGGCATCTGCCAGAATTCATCCATTCTTTCACTTTTCCTGACCAGACTCAAACTTCATACAGACTGCAGTTGCTCTTGATTCCCTTTTAGATCATCTAGACTGAAGAAGTTAGTGACCTTAGTCCTTCACTTCAAGTGAAGAATGGTAACACCTTGTGTTTAATACACACGGCCATAAACAAAGGACATCTGAAAGTTAAGATTTTACCTCCCTATTTCATTGTTTCCATTTTTTTCAGCCTGTTATGCTCATCTTTAAGTCTTTTTTCTTCTTTATGCAACTCCTGTACCCAGAGGCAGAACATGAAAATGGTTCTTCCCTCCCCTCAACGTAAAGCTGTTTGTATCTCTGTAATCTGACCTTAAAACTATCAGGCCTCTTATGACAGCAACTTTATTTGGTATTTTGATGATCTATAAGGAATACAAAAAACTTATTGTACAAAGCTGAAGTCAGACCTAATTCCTTACCACCTTCTCTATTCTTCAGGAGAAACTGAAAAGGTTACAGTGGCCCACAGGGTAGCATGCCAGCCTTCCTCAGCTCCTTTTATTTAACCTCTCTTTTACTATGATTTCTCATCGGCACTCTCTTCTTCAGCTCTTTACTCTTTCTATTCTATATTTTCCTTTTAAAAAAATAATAATATAGCCCCTCCATTTTTAAAACGTTCTAGTTTTCTTCCTAGTCTTATTTCACATTAATAAACCACTATATGCTATAAATGGATATACCAAATAAACTACCTGCAGAAGTGGACATCAAAAATTTTCACGTGACTATCAAAATGAACAAAGCATTTGGACAGTTTTTATAATTTTGTTCACCCAGATTCATGTAAGTAGCAAAATTAAACAAGGATATTAGAGAAACGTTTCCTATACCAGCTAGATACACTTCAGGTCTCTGATGTACATTAGATCTGTTCTGTAGCTTACTAATACAATTTCAAACCCTAGAGCTTTATACAGAGTAAGAGACTTTTTCTTATTTTTCTTATTTTTTTTTCTTAATTTTTTTTCCTCTTTCTTCAGAAAAGTCAAATTCTCCTTTTTTTTCCCCATTAATCTAGAAGTGACAGACTTTAGCCATAAAGTGGATATGATAATATGATGACAGTCACAATTGATAAGATGATCGTGCTTGCAACAAACTCGTATCTGTGTAGTGATCATTTTCCAAGGATGAAGTATGGACAAGGTTGCTGACTTTTTTCCACAGGAAAGCAACAAAAACTGTCCTTCTATTCTTGGACAGCAGCCTTTTCCTGACACTTTGGACTCAAAACAGGCTCACCTGTGCTAACTTACAGTGAGTGGAGTGATGTAGTGGTGAGTCACACTACTTTGAAATATACAGATAGGAAAGCAAAGTGCAAGCAACTTCAACAAGTCAGCACAAGTTAGTTATTTTACCTCTTAGAAAAAATATGTCTAGAGAAACATGTTTGTAACAACCACCAGAAGGGCTGTTTTTAGAACACTGCAGGTGGCAGCTGTTTAAGACAATGTGACTAACAACATCAGCTAAGATTTTGTTGATATTAAAAACATTTATCTGCCTAGTACTCCACTGTTTCTTTATATATAAAAAGAGAAAGTTATTAATGCAAGAAAATTTAAAATGTATTTTTCCTTTGACCAAACAAATCTCAAACAAACAAAAAACACACACTCTGCAAGTATGAAAATAGGCTCTCAAACCCAAACCAGAATAATTAAAAGTAACAAATGTTCAGCATATAAAACTAAACACTGGCAAGCACATTCAACTAAATCAGCATCTCAGTAAAATATCAATGTACATACCAGAGATCCAACCCAGCCAAGTTGCTGCTTGTGCATACTACTTATTGCTATTTGTGGTTTTCAAGTCAGCAAGATTAACATACCACGCCTGTTGTCAATTCACTTCTGGCAGCTGACAGAAAAACATATCCCTGCACCCAAACACTGTTTTTCAAATATTACTGCTTTTATAATCTGCAGTAAGCTCTTCACAATGTAATTGCTTTGCAACATAATGTATCACCCAGACTGAAAAGCTATTTTGTCATTCCAGAATTACTGTCCTAGAAGCTGGCAGTCTGCAATGCAAGTTTTATTTCTGTACAAATACACGTACACACAATTATTTTAGAGCTAGGTTTCTGTTATGCAGTCTCAATGGAAAGCTCAAGTCCGTGAGTTTCCAATAAAGCTTGTTTCTGAAACAACGGTTGCCACCATCTGGACAAACCTGTAACTTTCTACCAGACTTGAAAAATTAGCTTGAATAACTTCTTTTTGGATGTACACCAGTAATATTCAATAATCAGTTTGCAAATGCTTTGTACTATCAGAATCAATTTCTGCCTCTTCCTCAGATTTCATTTCTGTTAGCAAGAAACGCAATATTAAAAAGAAAAACATTAGCTCTAACCTCAGAAGACAAGCTTTAGTGATGAGATATTGTTCTTTCCACTCTATCCTGTTCATTACAAAACATTACAGGAATGTTTCAGTCTAGCCTTCAGCAACAGATTTATTTGATAGAAAAGTCTGAAAAAAAGTAGAAATTCTGCTCTATGCTTCTGATGCATAGGAAGGCAACAGACCACTACTAAAACAGAAGAGGAAAAAAATACAAGAAACACCAAAAACAGTCACACAGGATTCATTTAATTCCATCAGAATGTTTTTTTATTTGTTTGTTTTCTTTAAATACATGTACATATTTCTATTGAAGTCAGGACATCCTACATGTTTCCCACAATTGAGCAATTATTTCTTTTCCTGTACAGATTCCTTCTTATTTGTACCTTTCTGTTTTATTGTGAAACACAATTCCTCGGAAAAAACACTTTCAATGTGAAGTTGAGAGGGTATTCCACATGCAGAAAGGTTTCCCACAGAAACATTGCCACTATTGTTTTAGATAAAATTTACAACAATAGTGAAAAACTTGTCTTGTGTGTGAGCTTCCATCTTAAAAGCTCAGATCATCACAAACTCAGGCCACATATGCCCCCTAATGTGCAGTTTATGCAAGACATAAAAACTTAGGTACACTTCAGGCTTTTTCCAGCTATTCTTGTCACAACGCAGCTCCAAACCAAGTTTAACCTTAGTCTATTGTTTTCTACAATAGGGATCTCTAAAACTAGTGATCCATGCTTTTAGCACTGATACATAAGCATTTACAGAAACTAACCTCTGTTGCTAATCAACTGTTCCTGTAACAGCTTGCACATGGTTGTTATTTTATGGAATGCTCATTTTAACTAATAGTCCTTACAATAGATTACATGAAAAAGTTAAATATAAACTGGTCGTTAATCAGCCTTTAGAAAAGATAATTCATATATACCTGATCTTAAGTTATTCAGTGACTCTTTATAGCAGTTTATTAATAAAAATGCAGGAAGAGTCTCTATAAACTTTTTCAATGGAAAATGGAATTGGTTATTTCCTAAAAAAAAAAAAAAAAAAAAAAAAAAAAATTTTGTCAATATAAACTGAAGAATTTGTTTTGTAATTAATATATATGAACATTTTAAGAATCACTCCATGTTCCACAGCAAAAACAATTCATCATGTAGCAATGCCATGGAAATGCCATGGCAGTGTTTTATACAATAAGAAAAATAAATGCATTACATTGATAAATTTAGTCTTTTTAGTGAAATACTTGTCTGAAATACCAAAATGAGTCATTAATCACCACTACCCAGTTGTCTACTCCCAGCTTCTATTGCATCTGCTTTCAGGACTGGCATCTGAAGAGTCATCTCAGAGTTAATGAGTTATGCTTGATGCTCCTCTCATGACAAGCACAATGCAGTTCTAATACTTAATCATTGTCATCACTTAAGGGTAATCTTCTTTAAAAAGATGCACAAAAACATCTATATAATGTTATTAAAAATAGAGCCATTTTTTCTTCAAAACAAACCTACTTCACCATAGCATCGAAGGTTTGGCTTTCCTTAGAAGATGAGTTTCTTCCTACATCAAGTCCCTTAAAAATACCACATGATGTACCATCAGTCCCACTGCATCTGAACTGAGGTGCGAGGGAAGTCAACACCAAGTACTTAGATGCACTGATCTGCTACAACCAATCCTTACTAATGGTAGACAAAGCCCCAAGGTTCAAGAGAGTCCTGGACCTAGAACTCTGTCTAGGAGAGAACAACCAGAAGAAACTAAACGTCAATTCTTTGTATCATAGACTCCATGTATTTCTATTCTAACTTCTGTAAGACATTAGCACAGGCCAAAAGAAAAGTCAGCAGCTAGCTTTTAGTTTTATATATAGTACTACAAACAGTCTATCCTCACTTCCAGTTCAAGGTAGAATCTCTCTGCTTGTCTGAAACAGTCCAGCCCCAGGTCTGGGACCCAGCAGACCTACCAAGCACAGGAAACTAAAGATAAAGCAGCAGCTGTCTGTTTTGCACTCTCCTTCTACAAGAGCTTATTTAGTCAGGTACCATACAAAGGCATAGAGTACATTAGGCCCAGCACTGTGCGAGAGCTATTTAGTCTCTCCAAATCTGGAGAACAAAAAAGCTTGTGTCATGGTTTTGGCTGGGATAGAGTTAGTTTTCTTCCTAGAGGCTTGTGTGTTGCTGTGTTTTGGACATTTGATGGAAATAGTGGTGATAACGCATGCATGTTCTAGCTGTTGCAGAGCGGTGCTTGCACAGAGCCCAGGATGTTTCAGCTCCTCATGCTGCTCTGCAGCAAGGGGCAGGGGGTGCAGGAAGAGCTGGGAGGGGACACAGCCAGGACAGCTGGCCCAGGAGGGCCAAAGGGGTGTCCCACATTGTGTGGTGCTGTCATCAGCAGTAAAAACTGAGGTTAAAAAAGGAAGAAGGTGGGGAGTTTGAAGTAATGTCATTTGTTTTCCCAAGAAACCATTACGCATGACAAGTCCTGCTTTCCTGGGAGTGGCTGAACACCTGGCTGCTGATGGGAAGTAATAAATGAATTCCCCATTCTGTATTGCTTGCACATGTGGGTCTTGCTTTACCTAGTAAGCTGTCTTTGTGTCAGCCTATGAGTTCTCACACAGTTACATTTCTGATTCTCTTCCCCACACAACCTGGGGAGAGTGAGAGAGCAGCTGCATGATACAGAGCCACCTGCTGGAGCTAAAACTCAACAGTACGGCACAGACACACTGAAGGGATCGCTCAGTGGAACCTGTACACAACAACCGAGTTTTTCTATGGTATTTGCTCCAGAATTAATTTTCTTTTCAGTGCTGTTCCCATCCCCCACCAGATACGAGCTGTATATGCTGCAGATGTTCTTCATGTTCAACAAACAGTGCTCTTCAACACAAAAAGAGCACTTGGATACATTTATCCTCCACACCTAAATTCCTAATTTCTTTGAAAATGGAGCTTCAGAAAATTTCTGCATGTACACATTTTAGTTTCTATAGACAAAAATAAATTTCCTTCCTCATGATCCATGTTTTACTGGTTTTAAAAGCCCACAAGTGCTGGTATGATCCTGTGGGACTTAAGTGTGACCAACTCAAAATGCTCATCACAAATTCTGTAAGGTAAGAGCATGTTAGTGTTACTAACAACCAAGGCAGTTGCTAGAACTACCTGTTACCACTTCCCTGGAGGAAACTGAGTGGTAGTGAAAAAAATCACATTATCCTCAGCCCCAAGATAATACCAACATGAGGCAAGACCAGCATAATTTCCTGCTCTGGATCAGACCAAGCCTATTACCTGTTCTCTTCTTGTACCATATGAAAAATGAGTAGGATCTTTACCCACAGAAGTAAGAAGATACTACTGCAGAAATAAGTCTCTGTCATTTGGGGAAATTTAAGGGATATAAAATCTCCTACATTCAAATAATACAAAGTTACATTTTTTTACATTTTTACAGTGGTCTGGTTTACAGACCACTGCAAGAGGCTAAGCTAAGGAAGACTAAATTTCAAAAGAAGTAATACTAATGTCAACAAATACCCCGACTCAGTCTGCTTTGTGAGGAAAATGGACACTGGCCTACAAGTTGAGCACAGAGAAAATTGGTACCCAAATTAAGAGAAAATGTAACTGAAATTTATAACATTATTAATATCGTACATTCTCTTTTACAGATAATTCGTCATTAGAATCATGCTCTCAGAAGTCTTTAACAACTCCACTATATGCTTTTTTTTTAAAGAAATAAACAGTTTGACCTAGTTGAATTCTAGACCTGTTATAAGATGATCACAACTTCTCCACTTCCTTCTGCATCCTTAAAATTTAATTAAAAAAACAGTTTCTTGTTCTATATTCTTATCGTTAATAAAAATTTTGAGTAGTTCAGAACATCACCAACAACTAGATTATCTCTCTGGATATCCCCCTCCAACCCACAGGGCAACATTTCTGACTATTCTGAAAACAGTTTCCAACCTGTTGTGCACCCACATGGCACATTCATAATTCAGAGTTAAATTTTACATACAAAGTGTTCTAAAAAAAAAAAAAAGAAACATCAAGGCATTATCAACTTAGGGAACAATTCCGATTAAGAACATACCTTTTAAAAACAATTTACGTCAGTTTTCACTCATAATTTTGTCAATATATTTAAGAGTTACTATTTGTTACTATTTGTTACTATTTGTTACTATTTGTTACTATTTGTTACTATTTGTTACTATTTGTTACTATTTCTCCAGCACCCATGACAGTTAACTGGATTCATGGATGGTTTTGTCTTTTTGAGGTCACTAAAAATCCATGATTTGGCCACGTTAATTTATTACTCAGCTTCCAAGCCACCATCCACAGCAGGGTAATGTGTGCAGGGTAATGTGTACTGGCACCTTAACAGCTGGAGGAGTTGTGTCCTACGCACCTTTTCACCTACACTCTTCTTGGATATTCACAGAATCTCTTCTATCCACTTTCTGAAAGTACTGAAGGCCGTTTTTGTAGAGCACACTGCTGAGCATTCTGCTGATGATGAGGGATTTTTTTTAGATCATCTAAAGCCAAGATTAGTGCCCTGCAAGCATTCATCAGTAAGATAAATATAAAACAGAATTATGAGAAATATTTTCACACAGACACCTAGTAATATTTTTCCACGTACACTCTAGTGTACTGTAGTTACATAAAAAGGACAAAAAGAGAGAACTCTGTGAACTAAGACATTTATGAAAGATGTGGTATTACTTTTTAGTATCCCAAATTTCAGTTTGTAGAGCAAAATTATAACCCTTCCCTTACTTTCATTCTAAAAATAGAAGAGAAGCATGGGAAGAGTGAATAAAACATTAGCCCCTTGCCAGATATTTATTCATTGTTATTTTTTTAATATTATTTTAAAATTCCTGATTTAAAATTCCTCCAAAAATATCCATTTAACTAGGTCTGACCATGGGAAGTAGAAAAGAGCTTAACAGCAAATTTTCTAATAGAAAGTCAAGGAAAACTGAAGTAAACATGGAAAAGAAGTTTGTATGGTGAGACTGTAAATATGATAGCTCGACTTCATTTCAAGACAACTTGTATAACCTTACCCTATCTAACAGCTCATCGTCTTCATTCTCTCTTCTGTGCCAGCTCTAGCCTGCAGCTTATTCTTCAAGTCATTTTAAATCATTTTTCTAAGTTTTCTGCAGGAAGGTCAAATAAATAACAATGAAAAGTTAGCAGAAGTGAGAAAGAAAATAGGGAGAAGAGATCTCTCCCTTTTGGCAGCAGTAAACTCTGTATCTACCCCTCTGATACTCATGGATTCTTTTTTGGCTCTCTCCCTTCAGCATAAAGATGAACACTTTCGTAGCAAAAGAAGTTTTTTTCTTGCGAACATCCACCTGGGATCTATGAAGCCCTCTAAACCTTAATACAAAGCTGTACAGAACATAGACTGCTTTCCTTAAAGTCATTTTGTATGCTCCTCAAAGTTACCATAAGCCCCAGTAGTGAGAAGACCAAAAGCAAAGCACAGGAAGCCTGGGACTGTTAAGTTTCTGTATTAACCCAGAAGAATGATTGCTGACAAAACAGCACGCGTATCATCTTCCCAAACACTTGTCCAAGCAGGCCTGCTTTACGTCACTGCCAGATCTTCAAAAGCTGTACAGTAAAACAAGTCAGAGAACCACATGGAAGGCACCATTACTCCAGAAGACATTACATGTATCTGAAGGGGTGATGTGTGCCATCCCTACCCCCTGCATTTCAGGAAGGGCACTGATTTCAGTGACTGCACAGCCTCAAACCTTCTGCTTCCACTTCTAGTCCTCTGTTTTTATTCTGAAGAATCTCATATGGACTGAGTCTCCACAGCCTTGGGGTGTTCTGGTTGAACTGATCATGTAAAACATATGGAGTACAGCAAACAGATACATAAGCCTGTGTAGGAAATGAAAACATTGTTGCACGTACACCCCCCCACACAACTTCAGGGGTGACACCTTCAGTCAGTTACACGTGGTTGTGCAGCATTAAGCATTGAGAATGCTGGGAGGAAGTGCTGTAAGCACACCTACGTTCCCCAAATAGAGTCAGAAACGGAGATAATCGTTTTTCCTCAGAAGCGCAGTGAGGACAAACGCAGGAGTGCACTTTAAAAGAGTTCAGAAGTAACGAGAAGAGCCTGTTGCAGCCTACCTCCCCGCTCCAGGCTGGCAGCCGTACCCTAAAATCCCTGCATAAGGAGCTGCACCTCCTCCTCGCCCTACAAAAGCCGCCCGGACAGACACCCGCTGCGATCCCCACCACACGCCGCGAGTAACGGCCCTGCCCCGCCTACCTGCGGGGGACTTGTGCTCGGGCACGCGGTAGTACTTGTTGCCGAACTGGTCGGTGCCCGCCAGCTCCTTGCCGGGACCGAACAGCCGCAGGCGCAGGGCCCGCAGCGCCTGACGGGCCCGGCTCATGGCGCGGCGGCCGCTAACGGCCACCAACGGCCCCCAGCGGCCACCAACCGCCACCAAACGGCCCCACCGCCACCAAACGGCCCCACCGCCGCTCTCCACCCCGCCCCTAGAGCCGGCGGCGGGCATGCCAGCAACGCCACTCGCTATTGGCGGAAGCCCGCCCGTCCCCGGCCAACCCCGGCGAGCCCGGTCCCAAGATGGCGGATCGGCGGCGTGTGTCGCTGCGGGGCCGCCATGTTGGGGTTCCTGTCGGGCCGTCAGGCCGGGCTCGATGACCCCCTGCGGTTGCGCCGCGCCGAGGCCACCCGGAGGTAGCGGGGCCCGGGGGCCGGGGCCGCGGGCGGGGAGGCCGCCGAGAGCCCGCTGAGGAGAGCCCGGCGCTGTCCGCGGGGCGGCGGCGGGGCCCTCACGTGCGGTGCCCTCACGTGAGGTGCGCTCGCCGCTGCCGGTCGGCAGCGCTGGGGCCGGCGGAGGAGCGGTGACGGGACAGAGGGGCTTGTCGGGGCTCCTGCGAATATCGCGATATTATTTGATCAGGGAATAAGTTTCGCGGCTGTTTTTCAAAGATAAATCTGGTAGGGCCATCCGCAGCTCAGTTCCTCACAGCATCCTCATAGCTGGGAGGACTTGTTCCGCTGATTTACCCATCTGTGCCTCCCCACTTGGGCTTTTGTGGCTCTATCATCACTGTAAAGGAAAATAAACTGTAAATGGTGGAATTGCTATAATTCAGGAAGATCGTTTCTCTTGTGTATCTTGACAAAACGTGTGCTTTCTCTTCCCTCACATATCATTCAGCACTCAGAAGCGCTGTGTGCTGAATTTACATTACTCAAATAACCGTTTACCTAACCGTTTTTTTTTCTTTTTCTTTTTTTCTTTTTTTTTTTTTTTTTCCTTCCTAAACGTTTCCGTTTATGGTTTTGAAACAAAATATTTTATATTCTTCAGCAGATGGTATTTGTAACTAGCTTTTCAAGACATGTGCTTTATAACATTTCTTGAAGGGGTTTTATCACTTCACTAAATTCAATCTTGAGCTCAAAAGTTTTTCATTAACTATCTTGTACATGTCAAAAATCTAGCGTAATTATGTTGTTTCCCATATTTTAAAAGAGCTTAAAGAACTTATTGCTCTTGAGGCATGTCTATAGGCATATTGTTAGGGGTCTGCCTGCAACGTTTTAAGTTTCTCACAGAAAATATTAGAAAATACTAATCACGGCTCCAAGGTGTTTCAGGGAAGCTTCACCATGTGGAGAGCATAGTTTTTATTTGATCCTGCAAAAGACATAACACAAAAAGATTGTGCCGTGACAGGCAATACTCTAATTTGTTAAACTAAACCGATCCGTCCACTAGATGTCCATAGTTCCAAGTAGAAATGGTATTGCATGATGAAGCTTCTAAGTAACTAATATTTGTTGCAGCTGTGACAAATACTTTGTAATGTTTACGCTATGTTGTATTGTTAAACTACATTCCTGTTTTTATGCTTCATAGGTTGACCCCAAGTACAGCTTTGGTATTTTTTGAGGCTATTTTACATACATACTTCCATTTTACCCTCCAAACAACACAGACTATGAAATACTTTTTCTGTCAAATTTTCAAGTCTTATTTCCAGCATTGTATCGTGTCTGCAAGTTTAATTTTCGGGAGAAAAAAAAAAAAAAAAAAGATGGGAATGGGTTAGATGCATTGAGGAGGTGTGAAAATATGCTCATAGCTGTTTATAACTACATAGTATCATTTTAAAGATCTGTTGTTCTTATTGTTCATCTATGCTTTTCTTCTTTTTAAGGGTTCTAAGTTTGGAATTAAATAAAGATAGAGATGTGGAAAGAATACATGGGAATGGTATTAACAGCCTTGATATTGAGCCTGTTGAGGGAAGATAGTAAGTATATACTTTAGTTTGGTAAACATGCTTTTAAGCACTTCCCTGTCTTTTGGTAATACCAAATTGTTTTATTTCTGAACTTATATTGATCAAATTGAGATCATACATATAACTTCACTGCTTTATTTACCCTTTCAGCATGTTATCAGGTGGCTCAGATGGTGTTATTGTACTTTACGACCTTGAAAACCTGAGCAGAAAACCAAGTTACACATGTAAAGCACTTTGTTCTGTGGGAAGGTATGTACTCAGAAATTCCTGTAAAAGTTCATAGTGATATCTGTTGAGAGACTAGCACTAAATTCACAGGTTAACGTGCATTCGTGCATTCTTATCGCTCTCTACAGGTACCTCAAAGGAGGCTGTAGCGAGGTGGGGGTTGGCCTGTTCTCCCACGTGCCTGGTGACAGGAGAGGGGGAATGGGCTTAAGTTGCACCAGGGGAGTTTTAGGTTGGATGTTAGGAAGAACTTCTTTACCAAACGGGTTGTTAGACATTGAAACAGGCTGCCCAGGGAAGTGGTGGAGTCGCCATCCCTGGAGGTCTTTAAAAGACATTTAGATGTAGAGCTTAGGGATATGGTTTAGTGGGGACTGTTAGTGTTAGGTCAGAGGTTGGACTCGATGATCTTGAGGTCTCTTCCAACCTAGAAATTGTGTAATTCTGTGATTCCTATTTCTAGGATATGGAAGACATGAAAATAGTGCCAGAAATCTTTGAGGACTGGATTGTGGCTTATGTTTTTGGCATACAGGGAAAAAAAAAAAAAAAAAGAAAAAAAAAAGAAATGTTGTGATGATTTGTGTGATTTACTAAGTATTGAGATTGTTGTTGTTTTTGTTGTTGTTGTTGATTTTTTTTGTTGTTGTTCTAAGAGCTACTATGCATGTACAGTGATTCATCATTGATACTGTTTGAGCAGATCTCTGGTAGTTTGACAGTTAAAATTGAGAGGATTAATTGTGCTCAAATGGAAACCAAAGTAGAGAGGTTTGCATTGATGTAGACCATGGTCAGAGATAGGACTCCAGTCTCATGTTCTAACAGTAAGAAAAAAGAAATCCTCTTCCATGTCACAATTCTTCACCCTTGAGATTTCTTACTAGTTTATATTAAAATCTGCTGACTTAATGCAATCAGCTATGAGGCAATCACTTCATGAATGTTTTAGAAATATTTCTTGCATTAAAAACATATATGCATCTTGGAATAATTACGTGTTTAAGTAAAGGAAAAATAATCTTTGCGTAACTTGTTCAGCTAATTGAAAGAAAAATATTTACAGTTGTGGGCTTTAGTTAGAATCGCAAAATAGTTTGTATTGGAAGTGACCTTAAAGACCACCCAGTTCCAGCCCCCTGCCATGGGCAGGGACACCTCCCACCAGACCAGGTTGCTCAAAGCCCCATCCAGCCTGGCCTTGAGCAGCACTTCCAGGGATGGGGCAGCCACAGCTTCTCTGCGCAACTTGTGCCACTATTTCACCACGTCTGCGGTAAAGAATTTCTTCCTTAGATCTAATCTAAATCTGCCCTCTTTTTTAGTTTAAAGCCATTACTCCTTGTCCCATCACTGCACTCTTTGACAAATTTTCCCTCCCCAGCTTTCCTGCAGGTACCCCTTTCTGCCCCCTTTAGGTACATTAAGGCTGCTGCAAAGTTTCCCCAGAGCCTTCTCTTTCCAGGCTGAACAACCCCAGCTCCCTCAGCCTGTCTTCATAGGGGAGGTGCTCCAGCCCTTTGATCATCCTCGGGGACCTCTTCTGGACGTGTTCTAATACTTCTGTGTCCTTCTTGTGCTGCCCCCAGAACTGAACGCAGTTCTCCAGGTGAGGTGTCATGAGACCAGTGCAGGGGCAGAATCACCTCCCTTGCCCTGCTGTCATGCTTCTTTTAATGCAGCCTAGGATAAAGTTGGCTTTCTGGGCTGCAAGTACACATTGCCAGCTCATGTTGAGCTTCTTGTCAATCAACACCCCCAGGTCCTTCTCCTCAGGGCTGCTCTCAATCCCTTCTCCACCCTGCCTGTGTTGGTGCTTGGGATTGCCTCTGTCCAAATGCAGGACCTTGTGTTTGGCCTGGTTGAACCTCGTGATGTTCACACAAGCCCACCTCTCAAGCCTGCCCAGGTCCCTATGAATGGCGTTCCTTCCCTCCAGCTTGTTGACTGCACCACACAGCTTGGTGTCATCAGCAGACTTGGTGAGGGTGCACTCAATTCCATGTCAATGTCACCAACAAAGATGTTGGTGACATCTTTGCCACAGCACCCATCCCAGTACTGACCGTTAGTGACCCAATACTGACACCACCCATCACTGATCTCCACCTGGACATTGAGCCATTTATCCCAACTCTTTGATGTGACCGTCCAGCCAATTACTTACCCACTGAGTGGTCCATCCATCAAATCCATGTCTCTGCCATTTAGAGACAAGGATATCATGGGGAACGGTGTCAAAGTTCCCCTCTCCCTGCTCCCAGATTTACAAGTAGTTATTTTAAGTTCATCAAGTCTAGTAGTAATTAATGCAGAACTTTTTAAGAACATGTTTGAATGAGGACAGATGCATTACTGACAAATATTGGACATAGTATTCTGAAGACTAGGTACTACCATAATGCTTGTATAATCAGTATAAAAACTCAAAACTTTTATTGGTGTAAGACCTACATGGGAAGGTCTTAAAATACTGGCTTTGTCCTCTAGCAAAAGCTGTTTTTTCCTTGTGCTTAGATATTAAGGTTTTCCCATAGGCTAGAACTTTATCTGAGGGTAACAACAAGATCTATCCAACTCTGTAAAAAAATCAGTAGCTACATTTTTCCCTTATTTTTCTCTAGTCTTCAGATTAGTTGAGGTCTAAGAGCTACATGAGATCAGTAAGAGTGGAACATATTTGTAACAGATAAAGAGTCCTGGATTGGTATCTTGGACCATAAGAAAGAAAAAGGCCTTTTAGAACTTACATCAAAACAAATGGGTAGGAAAAGAATCTACTGCAAGTAAGCTGTATTTGGTAAGTGTTGATGGCTGGGACTTCTTTAAACAAAATAAATTAATATTGTAATTAAGAACAAATAATGACTGTATATCCCTGAATCCCAAAACTAAAATAAATTTTGAAACACAGCATACTGAAGAAATGTATGCTGTTAACACACAGCAAATATATATATATATATATATATATATATAAATCTGTGCTAAAATCAAGCCATTGTTTACTTCTCAGTCTGGTATGTTGAAGCACTCCATACTTTAAAATTATGTTTATGAGTATAGCAAGTTGGCAGTCTGTTTCTTGAGCAGGTATTTATTTGGGTAGATTTGTTTTTTATTTCTCATCGCTTGTATAGAAGTTTAAATCATAGCAGCAAATCAAAGTGTATGTAACACAGTATGCTAAATGATGGGGTTGTTGTTGTTATTATTTCTTGAAGTAACCATAGCAGAGTTTTTGCCTCAAATTATTTATTTCAAGTATTCGTATAGCTTTCTGGTATGTCTTAAGTACTTACTGTAGCTAATTAGCTACAGATACAGCTTCAGATATTAGAATACCATTCATGCAGACTTCATGACATCATAAATGAATTTATAATTACCAGTGAGAAATACTTCCCATCTGACTATCTGGCTCCTATCTTTGAAACATATGATAATTACGTATTGCAAAGGTTTGTCTGTGCTCCAAGTTTGCAGGGCACAAGGCAACTCTGGTATGAAATTCGCTTAAAGAGTAAGCTCTCTTAACATGCTCTTTGAAGCTATTTCTTAATAGCTTCTGACCTGGGCTAGCTGAGGGTCCAGTAGTTTAGACCATTAGAGGAGATAATTCCATACAGTAGACCACAAGATGCACAATGTTTCCTATCTAGAATGAGGGGCTATCATCAGAATAAAAAAGAAATTTTTACATTTTTCCTTGCTCTGATGGGCAAAGCACATACTGTGCTTTTACCTGGTTTCATAAATTGTTGCTGTCATGTAGCAAAAACTGACACTTGAGAGCAACTGAACAGTACCAACTTCTAGATAATACATAGTTTATGTAGGTCTTCTATATTTGAAACCTATCCAAGATGAATGACAGTGACACTACCATCTGTAGAATTATTTCTATATTTTTCTTTTGTATCAAAGGTTGGGATATCCTGAGTAATGGGGAAAAATACTGCATTTAGATGAACTAGAAACATACACAGCCTCGAGAGATGAAGCCAAGTGGAATGGCACATGGCCATGACTAAACCTGGCCAGACAGAGACGATTTCTGCAGAGCTTCTCAAGAGGGAATATGGGAGAACCAACTGTTTTGGTGCAGTACTGAACACAGTCCAGGGCTGTACACGTGTATTTACTGCACCAGCATAATAAGTTCCACAAATTTATTCTTTTTTTTTTTCTTTTTTTCTTTTTTTTTCTGCACAGTGAATTGATATTTTTCTGCATGGTGTGTACAAATGCCTCTGCAGAAGTAAGTTCACACTGAGTCAGGCCTAATTTCCTGGCACTACAGGTACTGAAGATACTTACCCCGGTCCCCTCTAGACAAGGTGCCCAAAATCAGGGTAGACTAAGCAAAAGGTAACAGGCTATTGTAGGGTTATGGCTTAGAGATAACCAATGAGGAGTTACTAAACTAAGCTCAATAATTACTCAATGGTTCTGAGTATTGTCAGTGCTGGCTTCAGGCTGACTCTATTTAAAGACATTCAGATACCTTCTGTGCTTTCTAGCAACCTAAGTAAACAGAAATGTTTATCAGCTTAGGTGTAGTGCCAGATCTATACAGAAGATCTGGATCTGTATTTACACAATGATACCCCAGCAATAGTTGTCACTTTGGAGGCCAGGAGACTTGAAAGAACAATATGCAGATAAGAGCTGGAGTGAAAAAATCCTGTGAGCCCTCCACTAGCTCCAGAAAGAGCCAGTTGGACTTTGCATGTGTACTGGGTCCAACTGGGACAGAGTTATTTTTCTTCATAGTAGCTTGCATGGTGCTGTGTTTCAGATTTGTGATCAAAACAGTGTTGATAGCACACCAGTGTCTTTGTTGTCATTGAACAGGACTTACACAGCATACAGGTTTTCACTGTTTTGCACTGTGCTCCCTTGGTGAACAGGCTGGGGCTGGATGAGAGGCTGGGAGGGAATGCAGCCTACACTCTTAATTTGAGCTGAACAAAGGGGTATTCCATATCATATAAAGTCATATAAAAGTATATAAAGACTTCGGGCAGGTGTGGGGGAGTAGTTTTCCAGAGGCTGCTGTTGCCTAGGGACTGTCTGTTCATCGGCCTGTTTGTGGTGAGCGATTGCTTTTGCACTGCTCATTTTTTGTTGTTAATTCTTTTTATTCAGTTGTTTCTTTCTTTTGAGTTACTAGTCTCTTATCTCAACCCACGAGTTTTCTCATTTTGCCCTTCCAATTCTCTCTCTCATCCCACTTGGGGAGAGTGAGTAACTGAGCAAGCAGTTCTGGTGGTGCTTAGCTACCAGGGTTAACCTGCAACAGTATGGTGCTTCTGAACCTGGGAGCAAGGTATTGGGCCCTGAAGCTGAATCCGTGTGGATGCAGCTCAGATATGAGTGGTCTAGCAGGTATGTGGAACTGCCTGTCCTGTTCAGAGTCTGTCTGGTTGAATCATATCCTGGAGCTGTAAAAATATTGGCTCTTGTGTCCCTTCTTCCCAGCACTGTTAATGTATTATTAATTAGATTACATTTTGTTACTATGCATTGTTGAGTTGAAAGTTTCATATCATTCCTCCTTTTATATTTGTGAATGCAAAAAAAAAATAACTCTCAGTAACTTAATCTGCTGCTGTGTGGTGACTTTATTATACCTGAATTTCCAATAACTTTAGTTGTAATTATTAGCTAATAATCATGATTTTTTTGAACCATTTATGTGATTGTCTTTTTCAGTGGATCTGGTTCTAAGCCAGTTGGATGTAGTAGTGGGATGTTTGCAGTGTTAGGCCCTAACATTAAACTTAGATTTTTAAGCGTAAGAATTGAAAAATTTCTAAATACATTAATGCCTTTTATGCCTTAGACTGAGTATCTTGATTTGAGATATGCTACGGATAGCACATTTTGAAAATGATTGCTGAAATAAGGACTCTGTTAGACAATTTACATTGGTAGATTGAAATTTGAGGCATGAAAGTAACTACTTTGTCTTGAAAACTTAAGTATAAAAAGTGAATTACCAAGACACAAACCAACTGGAATCTTTTACTTCATTTTAGGAACCATCCTGATGTACATAGATTCAGTGTGGAGACAGTCCAGTGGTATCCTCATGATACTGGCATGTTTACATCCAGCTCATTTGATAAAACCTTGAAAATTTGGGATACTAATACTTTACAAGTAAGAAAGAATTTCTCTATCTTCAGGCTTCTTTTTATACATGTCACTCATTTCATATCTGCAGTTCACCCAGAGCTCGACAGGAGTGAGCGTTTAGAAGGATGAAAAACAGCCAGTTGTTAGAACTGTGGATACAGCATCAGGGTGGCATGGTTCTGGCATTCATGCATTCATTGATGCATAGCTGCCTGTTTCTGAAGACCTGAGTGCTTAAACTATATGGGAGCATGGAGCCCTTGGGACAGTTCCTTTCTGTTTTTGCTGTGAACAGGAATACAGTTAGTTTATTTATGTTACACAAATTTGTCCACTGGTCTGAAGGTGTAGCTCATTCTCTGGGATTGCTCTCCCCTTCTTCCCCTCTCTTCCTCTTTTCCTCTCCAGTTTATTTAGTTGTGTTGTGTAGCAACAGCAGCATACAGCAGGGCTAATTATTTTAAGTAACCAAGGTATAAATACTGCCTTTGAAGGACTGATCTTCTTGACATTTAGAAATAAAGAGGACAAAGTGTTTTATATGGAGAGCAATAATCACATGGGGTTGAAATGAACTCACTAGGTCATTAAGTCCAAAATTCTGTTGTTGTAAACACTATGGATACTTTTTCTAAAAATTGGTGGAGAATGAGAGAAGCCACTAAGAAAATGCTAACCAATGTAACTGACTTTAATAAAGATAACAGTTTTTGTAGGCTTTTAGGATAACTCATTAATCCTAGCACCTAACTGTTGAACAATGAATTCTGTGGAGCATTTTACTGTGCTTCCAGTATTCATATATTAATGGATTTCCAGTATTAATGGGTTTACGCTTGTGCTATTTGAATGTTGTGTGAAAGAATGAAAAATTAAAAGTATAAGTTAATGCTCCTAGGATGATAGACGTTTTTTTGTGAGGTGTGAAGATAGGTTTGCAGTCACTAAATCTCCTCCTAAATGCAGAGTTCAGTTCATTTTCCAGGTAGGTGGTTTTGTGAGCATCACTTAAAAGATGCAATGTTCACATGGAGGTAATTGATTGACCTGTTCTTCCACTAAACACAAACAACTTAGTGTGAAGATTAGTTTTTTTCTATACAGTATTTTAGACTTAGACAACAAAAGCAATGATACCTGAAATTCATTGTACTGATTATTAAAGCCAATATTATATTTCGTTAATTTTTAGCATTGAGAAAGTGGCTAATTGTTTGGGGTTTAGGAATGTAATTTAGCATGCGAGGCCTGTGCATTGACTTGGGGCTTTTAAAGCTAGGCTGAGTACCTCCTTCTTGTTGACTTGTTCTCCATATTGCAGCTTTCTTTTTTTCTCTTTTTTTCTTTGCTTACTTTTAATTTATGATAATCCATAAATCCTCTGAATTCATGTTTCTGATCAGCCAGTTTCCTTGGAATTTCTTCTGGGTATCCTCCCAGCTCTGGCATAGTTGTCTAGTGTTGTAAGCGAACTTTCTTACTTCGCAATGTTTGCATGATTGGATTTCTAACTAGGGGAGTTATTGTTAGTGTGCAAATAGTATTTGTATTAGCCTCATTTGTAGATGTGACTTGAAAAATACTTAATTGTGAGGATTTACATTCTAATAATGTATTTACAGTCTGATTCATTTAATATTTTTATTATCAGCCTGCAGATGTATTTCACTTTGAGGGAACAGTCTATAGCCATCACATGTCTCCAGTAGCTACAAAGCACTGTTTAGTAGCAGGTATGTGAGTGTTTTTTAAGAAAATCCCTATATTTAGGAGGTTATAGTAAAAAGTAAGTAATATTCATAACTTTTTCTCCTGCTGACATTCTTACATAGTTTCAGTCTTCATAAAAAAGACATTGTTGAAAAATAAGTTTCAGTTGGTTGAATAGTGTTGATGAAAATTCTCATATGTTCTTCTGAAATAATACATTATTCCGTCCACCTTCTAGATGAAAATTTGTAGTTACAACTAAGTTACCTTTAAGTATATAAGTAGCTTCTAAAGATTATTAAAACCTAACAGAATAAGTCATTTAAGTGGTTGACTTCGTATTGCGTTCAACTAAACATTACTTATTAGATAGTCAATTTACTTGCACTAAAAATGTAAATGTTACAGTTTGTTACTCTCACTAAATGAACAGTTAAGCAGCTAAAAATTTCTTCTACTTCTTTGTTACTGCTAAGATTGTTGTTTTTCTTTCCAATTATGGTATTTTTTCAGCTGTCTTTTGTTTCTCTTGTTTACAGTTGGTACCAAAAGCCCCAAAGTACAGCTCTGTGACTTGAAGTCTGGATCCTGTTCTCACATTCTGCAGGGTACTTTTAGTCTGAAATATACATGTTAAACAATAACTACTTTGAGTAAACTAGGCCCTGTAAAGAAACATCGTATACAATGTATTCTTTGTAACTAACATGACTAATGTATTTAGTGCCAGTTGGGAAAGTTGCACAGTGAAAAAGATTCTTCTGGGTGTTAGTTTAGTGGTAATGAATTGGAGAATAGAGATATTAATTAATGAATAGTTATTACGAATGTTGGGACACTTTCATGATCTAATCAATAGTGATTACTAATTATTACATGGTTAAGTGTTAGCATTGTTTTTGTATTCACATAAATTCAATATGGGGTATGCTGTTTTTGGGGGTGTTTTTATTATAAAGAACAAAAAAGTCACTGTTTTTAACAAAACATCCTTAGAGATGCTTGCATATTTTTTTATTGGTATCAATAAAAATTAAGATACTACTTACTCTTAAGGAATAACATCTTAATCCCTTGTATTTATCTAATTCAGTAAGCCATAGGTTTTTCTTATGCTGTAATGTATTACTTTTTGCACTTAATAAGAATTTGCCCTTACTGTCTAGTGTTACTTTGCTACAAAGCACTGTCTAATAGCAGGTATGTGGGTGTTTTATAAGAATTTCCCTATATATTTAGGAGGTTGTAGTAAAAAGCAAGTAATATTCGGAACTTCTTCCAAAATACTGTATTTTCCTAGTGTTTACTTTTTAAGGGATGAATACTTATACATATGGTCAAGTAATGGAAAGCCAACTAATGCAACAGAATCAAGGTGGTTCACATAGCTCTAAAATGTATAGCAAAAATGTATTTTTATGACTTTATTGTTCAAGAGTGTGTTTATATTATTATGTGAAGCTTAGTTACAGTCTTTGCATTTAGGTTGACCCAGACTTCCTATTGTCTATATTTGTTTAATGTTTCTGAAACTTTCCAATTTGTAAAGTTTACATATATATTTCTTGCCACTAAGCTGCACTGAGTATGTTACCACTAAGACAACATTTATCTTAATATCTAGAACGTAATAAGGGTTATCCCAAATTCAAGAGCAGAATGTTTAAGGGTAAGCTGAATAAAGCTTTATAGGATAAGTATATTTTTTTGGTAAATATTTTGTAAAGACTTGATGAAAAACAGAAGTAATGTTTCTTCTGCATTTGAAAACATCAGTGCTAAAATTTAATAATTATATTTAAAGTAGTTTCAACAACAGTGCTGTTTTATATTGTATTTTGCATATATAAAACCATCTTTGTTATCAAAAGTTATACATATGTAATACTCCATTCCTCACATTTGGCTCATTGCAGTCCCACATGAGGAAGAGGAAAGGGGAATAATCTTTAGCTCAAAATAGTTTGTTTTCACAATATAATTTGTTTTCACAATAATTTGTTTTCACAAAATCCAAATATATGTTACAATTTAGGCAATTTAGATTATTGTTCTGGATTGGTCTGTTTTAAAGAATTAATCATTTGGTTTAGTTTTAGTCATTTATGTAAAATAGTGTGTATAAATATTTTCCTAGAATATAAGCTTTTTCTTACTCTTTGTAGGTCACAGGCAAGAAGTACTGGCAGTGTCTTGGTCCCCACGTCATGAATATATTTTGGCAACAGCAAGGTAGAGACGCTGCTCTACTGTTACATACAATAAAAATGTCTACTGGCAAAATATGATGTATTCATTGTGAATGCACTTTACAATTCAAATGCACTTTGAAAGTTAGTCTTCATTTTTCTCTTTAACTTATTTTCATTTTTGTAGATTGTACCCCAAAAAAGCAGCCTGAAGAGCTATCCAAACTATGCTTATTTTATAGGAAGATTGTACTGAATTTTGAAAATAGTAGTAGCATTTAAAGTTACAGGCAAATTATATGGCGATACAGAGATGCTCACTTCAAACTGTTTAATGGTACATGTTGCTAATCTGTTTTATAACCAAGTAACACATGTTTAGCTCACAGTACCATCATGGTTAATCGTGGTCAGTTATGTCAAATAGCACAGATAGGTTAGCTAAAATAATTCCCAGCTTCAGTAATTCAGTCAGGATGAATTGTATGTTGATAATCTCGGACCATTTTTTTCACTCTAGTAATTTCCAATGTAAAAGATATTCTTGGCTTTCCTATAGCTTTAGCAATGGTTAGATTTGATTTTTCCGGCATTACTCAGTTTTTTGAATGGCAAGTTTTTTTTCTTTTGAATTATAGAGAGAAATGGTTGTTTTTGTTTTTGTTTTTAAGCTGAGAGTGAAATTTGAATAATTCAGTTACAGAATTCAAGTCTGTACAATTCATTGCAATGACAGGATTACATGCCCTTGGTTTGTGTTGCTGTGCTTTTAGAAGGCTCAAAAGAGTTAGGAACTTTTTTAACAGTATGATTTTGTTTTAGCAAATGAAAAACTGTTGCCTTGTCTTTCCATCACACAAATAGTAGCAATTTTTGATATTTATTAAATAGTGATTTTTTTGACATCTCCTGAAGCATTTTGCTGCAGAGTCATGGAACTGTAAAATGTATCTACCTATCTTGTTATGTTGCCTTATGGTAATTGCATGTTAAACATGTTTTTCCTGGCTTCATTTCTTGATTTACTACTGATTGAACTTTACTACTTGATTGGACTAGTATTTGCTAGTAACATAATGAAGTCTTTCTGCCTGCCAAGACAAATACGGATAAGACTTGTCAACACTGAAGTAATGAATATAGAGAGGAGAGGAGAAACTGACCAGTACTACTTTTATATATATATCTTTTTTTCTAGATGTTTTCCATTCTCTTCAGTTTCAGGCACTAGAGATGATAAGCTCTTTCTTTTTCATTAGAAATGGCTTGAAAAGGTTAGCCAATAGACACTGCATCATCAAAACTGGATGACAGGTTTTTGTAATAAGGAATCTCCTTATATGCCTTTGTCAAGCATATTTCAGTGAACTACCTGCAACTGGTTGCCCACTTTATGATAAGCTCAAACCTCAATGACCTCTATTTATGGTCCTACAATATTTGTTTGCAGCAGAGTAATGTGTTAGCTTATTCAGTTTGAATACCTCTTGGAAGTAAACAGAACCAGTCTGTAGTAGAGGGGAGCACAGAACAGATGTGGAATAATCTTATAGATGGTTGTTTTTGTTTTGGTCAGTCAGTATATGTCTACCATATGTGTTTTCACTTTGCGCAGATCTAACTTGAGAATGAACAGGAAAAGGCGTGTTTTACTTCAGTTAGAAGATGGCTTATCTAAGAAGCAGTTTGGTTATACTGTCCTTGCAGTTGTCTTTGTTTAGCTGGGGTGAAAAGTGATCTATGTTTTTTGTTGTTTTAATTGAAGAGGATGGCTAATTTGAGGGGAACTGTGCCAATCATTTTAGTAAACACATGCACTTAGTGCATGGAAAATGGCCTTTTCTATGAATTTTTCTCACTTATACTTTGGAATCTTGTGGTACACATGAAACACAGTAGTGTAGTGCTCAAATCAAGGTGCCAAAGTGCACTGCCTGCTGTGTTGCTGTCTGAATCTGTGGGGAACCTATGCAACGGTTACCATAGGTTTTGTTGCTGGTAAAGATACAGTTAAACTTGGTCTTTCCCTCCTTATTCCAGTGTGACAATGTAGACAGACCCAGTACATTCTTACAGAAGCCAGCTGTCACACTGTTTTTTCAGTCATTGTGCTGTATGACAACTAAGCATGTGACTTAGCCAGCCTACATGTAGGTAGCCAGCTTGTGTATCAGTGACACTATGCTGCTGCAATAGTAAAAGCAGTTGCCTGAATTCCCAGGCAACCGTTTCACTCAACTTAGGTGCTTAAAGGGTACCAGCTGTATTTATTAATTCATATAAACAGAAGTCTGAAGTCTGTCTTAAAATCTCTTCATGAAATTCTATTGGCTTGAATGTGACTGCATGAGGAACAGTTCAGAGTAGTTGTTGGACCAGGGTGAGTGCCAGGTGGGTTGGATAAAGTCAGATATCGACCTGGGTGAAAACATTTTCCCTAATGCATACATCAGTGAAATTTGTTTTTCTTAGTGCTGACAGTAAAGTAAAATTATGGGATGTGAGGAGAGCATCTGGATGTCTAACTACGCTTGATCAGCACAATGGAGAAAAGACCAAAGCATCTTCCGAGGCAGGTAAAACAGACCATAACTGGTAGTAATCCATATGTAATTAGATTTCTTATATTTCCTAAGTATGGAATACTAAGGCCAGCAAGGACAGTAATGGTAACCCAGCTGTTACCTACTGCATAGCACATTCCATTGAATTTTTTCAGGTACATCTGTTACAGAGACTGTGTTTGTGGTTGGGGATATTGTTTAGAGACATCTCCTTGACAACAAGATTGTGTCTGTTCTAACTGTGTTTTCCCTTAAAACGGGAAAATTTGCCATCCATTTTATGAGCAGAAGAATTCATTGCTGATGTAGATTACATTTCATAAAATCAACAATCACTTCACACCTTACGAGCTGTTCCAGTAGTTAATTACCCTCTTTTAAAAGCAAGACAAAACAAACAAAACCCACAAAAAGAACATTCCGTTTCCTATTTAAATTAATCTTGATTCCAGTGCAAGCCACTAGAATATTTTGTCTAAGACATGGTGCTATAAAATCAATTATGTTACTTAATTATATCCTATAGGGTATATAACAGAGTTTAGATTTATGATAGTATAATTTAGCTTCCTGTAAAATTAAATAAAACTTTTTTTTTCAGTACATCACACATTAATGGTGCCTAGTATCGATTCTTATTAGCTTACAGCATCAACTTATTTGTATAGCTTCAGGTCACATTCCTATGCCTAAAATGCAAACTAAAGTGAAAAATTCAGTACTGTAGATTATAGTTCATAAATTTAACTCTGGATCAACTTTGGACCAAAGATGCTTAATTTTGGAAAGCCAAAAAATTACTTGAACAATCGCTGATCTGAGGTAAAAATACATAGTAAGTGGAATTAAATCACAAAGTAGAAACTGTGGTATATTGTGTTTCTGAATAAAGCGATTTTTGTAGCATAATTCATAGTGATTAATATTGTTGGAAAACAGGTAGTACTTTTTTTATTCTTCTTAACTGATGAGGTACATCTGAATTGTGTAATGCAGTATAATGCAGACAGATACCTTATCTATTTCTCAGTGAGTTAATTTGTGGGCACCATAGTTGTGCTGTGGTAGAATGGAGCTGGATTTTAGCACTTTATCCTACTTAAGAATATGTAGTTTTTCCAGGTGAAATCAATGGAATGCATTTCTATTAAGCTTTAAGCAATATGTGCAACGAACTGTTGTATATACAAGCTGTTTATTATTGTTTTTCTTTTAAATTAAGTGACCATGGAGAGAGTCATGCTTTTATAAACCAAGAGTTAAATTATTAATTTACTTATACATTACCATTTAAACAGTACTTCAAGTACCATACCTTTAAATGTCTATACAAAAAAGAAATTCCTCTGTAGAAGTCTGAACCAGCTCTTTTTCCTGACAGCAAATACAGCTCACAATGGGAGAGTTAATGGTTTATGCTATACAAGTGATGGGCTTCATCTGTTGACCATTGGTACAGATGATCGGATGAGACTCTGGAACAGCTCCACTGGAGAAAATACATTAGTAAGTTTTCAAGAATCTGCAGTTATAATTCTACTTACATTTGATTTTAAAAGATCACTTATTTGTGCAACTGTCGTTACAACTTCAGCTGTTTATTCATTTTCATACAGTATATAGCTGCTTAATCACACTGAAGACTTTTTGAGCATTTTCTTTTCCAGAGTTCTTTTCTTATTTTTTTTCATTAAAATGAAATATATATCTATATGAAGAAGCCTGGTTCTACTTGAAGATTGATTGTTAACTTGAAGTTCATTATTTGTAAGCATAGCTGAAAATACTTCAGACAGTAATGAAATGATATACAGATATACACTTGATATACAGTGACTGTAGATTTTTTTACAGTTGCCATTGTACTATTTACAGGACACATATCCATATCAGAGTGTTTCACTAATTGACTGGCTGGATTTCTTGCAGCTCCCCTTTATGTTTTTGTGGAATCTCTCCTGGGGAGTTTTAGAACAGTATCAAAATTTTCTATCCCTCTGTATTTGTATTGCAACCAAACAAGAAGAAAATCTCTTCAGATGCTCCAGTGCTTTCCATGGCCTGTTTTAATATTCTGATCAGTAAATAAAATTGTCTCCTATATTTAAATTGAAAGAAGGACACAGCAGGTAGCTCAATTTCCATGGGATTTTAGCTAGTCATGAGAAGATGGTCTGCCATTGCTGTCAGGAAAATAAATTTTATCTTTGTCTTAGAAATGTTTTTATAGAAACACAGAAAGGTTTGGGTTGGAAGGCTCCTTAAAGACCACCCAGTTTCAAGCCCCTGCCATGGGCAGGGACACCTCCCAGACCAGGTTGCACAAAGCCCCATCCAGCCTGGTCTTGAGCACTTCCAGGGATGGGGCATCCACAGCTTCGCTGGGCAACCTGTGCCACTGCCTCACCCTGCTCTGAGTAACAAACTTCTTCCGAATATCTAATCTAAATCTTCCCTCTTGTAGTTTAAAGCCCTTGTCCAATTGCTGTAGACCTTCCATAGAGTCCCTCTCCAGCTTTCTTGCAGAACCCCTTTAGGTACTGGAAAGCTGCTCTAAGGTTTTCCCAGAGTCTTCTCTTCTCCAAGTTGAACAACCCTACCTCCCTCAGCCTGTCTTCATAGGAGAGCCATTCCAGCCCTCTCATTCATCCTTGTTGCTCTCCTCTGGGCTTGCTCCAATAGGTCTACATCCTTCTTACGTTAGGGTGCCCAGAGCTGAATGCAGTCCTTCAGGTGGGATCTCACAAAAGTAGATCAAAGGGGGACAATCACCTCCCTCCACCTGTTGACCACACTCCTTTTGATGCAGACCAGGACACGTGTCTTTCTGGGCTGCAGGCTCACATTGCCCACTCACCGTGAATTTTTAATCAACTGACACGCCCAAGTGCTCCTCAGGGCTGCTGTCAGCTAGTTCTCTGCCCAGCCTATCTTTGTGCTTGTGATTGCCCTCAGCCAGGTGTGTGACCTTGTTGAACTTGATGAGGTTTGCAAAGAGCCACCTCGTAAGCCAGTCAGTTTTAATTCTGATGCTTAGTTTCAGAACAGGGCAAAAACCATTCCCTGTAGGCATTTAAATGAAAGCGCTTTTCTGTTCCCATGCTATCCATATTGGCCAGCTTGTTCTCAGTACTTTATATACAAATATCTTTCTGTCTTCAAATCACCATTATCAAAGTAGATAATACAGTTTGTTCACCCTACTACGACCAGCTGGGTCACTGTTTCTTGTTTTTGTGTGCCTGTTAGTTTATTGACTTGTTTCATTGGCTGTTCTACTTTTTTTTTTTTTTTTTTTTTTTTGGCATTGAGTAGCATGATCCTATCTTGTTTTATAAGGTCCAGGTTTATTTTGCTCAGTTTTCTTTATTCACACACCCTATCTAGAGGTATTCTTAAAGTAATTTTAAGACACAGCAGACAAATGCATGTGAAGGTAATATGTGCTCATACCACAGTCCTTTTATTTCCCCTGCTAGCCGGTCCTTTTGAACTTTTTTTTTCCCTTCTCCTTGCTAATACCACCTTCCCCTTTCTCTTTGGCTGGACATAGAAATATATAAAGAAACCTGCACTAAAAGCAGGTGACTGTATTGAATCTGCCATCACGTTGGGGGAAAATGTACACAAAAAATAACCTCTGTATACTTGTATACATCAGTTTTTTCTACACCTCTCCACCCAAATTGCTATATATGCTTACTTGCCCAAATGTCCTGATTTTTTATTCCTGATAATAGCAGGAATTTTTATGAACAAATAGAGGTTTTGGTGGATACCTAGCTTTTATGAAGATAAAGAGAACCACACAACAGCAGATAGGAAACATGAGTACTTCTCTGTAAAATAGATTTAAATACTTGATAATTATGTGAAGTTTGGCTTGTAGTCTTGTGGGGTTGAATATGCAAGTAGGGTTAAGTGCAAGTGCTAGAAACAAATACAAATGATTTTGGGGTGGTCCTGTGTGGAGCCTGGGTGGATGTGATGATCTTTGTGTGTCCTGTCCAACTCAAGATATTCTGATTCAGTGCGTCTTCCTAGCACATCTTTCCACGTAAGATTGATTAACTGCTTGAGGAAATTGAAACAATTATATCCAAGGTAGCAAGTGCATTTCAGCTGTAATTTCATTATAACTAAGCTGATGAAATGTATCATTGCTGTTTCAAGGAATAAGACAGCACATTTTTTATACACACTGTTCTTACATATATAAAAACCACGTTTCTTCCCTATCACACACTTTAACTGGCATGCCTTTGCACCATATGGCACCCATATAGCTACTGTGACCTTTTAGTGAGCTCCTTAGAATTGATTGATTATTAATCTGTAGTTTGAGCTGTTTGATTCAGTTCCTTATGAGGCTGGGCAAGTGCCAGCCCTGGTATGAGGTGACACTGCAGTTTTAATGCAAAGCATGTTTTTCTTCTATGTTGAAAGATATATATTTGTTGTTATGAATGACCATTCTTAATATACTCTGCTGGAGTTAGTCTAACAGGAAGCATTTGGAGAAGTTTGCACAAGAAACAAGCTGCCAGTGCCACTGTAGGATGCTCACATCCCAGTCCATTAACTGCACTATTCTACAGAGTGGAGGCATGGAAGTAAAACAGGAACTGTGCTAGCAGTGTTGAGAGAGAAATACAGCAATTTTGGATCCCCTTGTGGAAGTGATACTGTAGATTTCCTGTAGAAGACAACATGATGTTCTTCCCTTACTACCCCAATATATGTGGTTAGTGCCTTTATACTTCCTTTGGGGATATTAAGCCGATTAAAACAGTGCACGTAACCAATGCATCATGTGTTTTTGATGATTGCAGTCATTCCACAGCTAAGTGACAACACAAAAACTTCAGGAGTCTGATCAAAATAAAAATTAAACTGTGAAAGATCAAAGAGAATGTACCCTATCAATTAATTTTAATTAAATACTAACTACATAGTTATTTTTGCAGCAGAATTTCAAACTGTGGTACAGAGACACTTATTCAGCTGGTATGTAATAACAGCACTGAAACTATAATTCTTTTTTAAGGTTAGTTTTTCAAAGAAGAGACCATTTTGCATGGCAGTTTTTCAATACTCGCGGTAACCAACACACGTCACAAGCTATTCAGACAAAAATACTCATATGAGTAGATGATAGAGAATAAACATTGTAATTGGAAAAAGTAAAATGTGGTTTGAATATTACAAGAGATAATGAACAGTTTTCCTTTACAGTTATAAACTCAGCGTAAAGGGAATTCTTGACAAGATTTGTTGGTTTGCATTATAAACCAGTAACAGCACTTAGTGTCTTTTCGTTCTTTTTAAGATAAGACCCCTGTGATGAATCACTCAGTAAAACATTGGCATAAAACAAACTAAAGACATGTTATTTGTTTTCCATGGAAAAAGGTGTAAGTTCTAAAATGCAATGATTCAGCATCCTATCCTTATAAAGAAATCCACTGGGCACAAAAGAGAATCAAGATGCTGAAGAATGTGTGCAAAGAAGAAAATCTGCATCACAAGTTTAAGCTGCTTCATATAATGCTTAGCAAGTCTTCACAATGGTTTTCTGAAGTCCATCTATACATCAATGATAGATATGTCTTCTTTTTCCTTCAAATTTGAATATTACTGCATCAAAAGATACAGGAATTAATCCATGCACGTGAAATTTTTGAGCAATAAGACTAACCTAGTGGATTTTTTGGCCTAGTGGATTGTTTCTGCTAGTAAAAGAAGTTAATGTTGGCATTGTTCACATCTTGTTTGCATCCTTTATCGCAAAATGGAATACAGAGCAGTGATTCACTGAGAATAGGAATAATCAAATAGGAAGAGGCAGGTTTTTGCTTCTTTCTTTACTCAAAGAACAAAAACAGTTTTAATGATCTTAATTCAGTTCTTGTTTTAGCAGCGTTCTTTCTTTTCCATTGCATCTCTACCAACAGGAGTGTTTACGCTATGTATATCCAGATTTTTTTTTCTTCCTAGCCTTTACTCCTCCCTTTTATTGTACATGCCTTTGCTATGAGTAGTGTTGTGACTTGGGAATTGTGGCTCTTAGAGCTTCCATGTTATGAAAAGGACTTTAATTGCTCTTTATAGGCACAGTAATATGCCTCTTAAAAGTGCTAGCATTAACAAGGCTTAACACAGTCAGTGTTTACAGACACTATCTTTACAAAATGAGCAATAGTATCCACAAGGGACATAATGTAATACCCATATCTCATTAAAATATTCTCTCAATATAAGAAAACCAACCTATCTGAATGCTAATAAAACTGTTTCTTTGTACACACTTTTATGACGAGAGAGATTTTTCTCTAGACTCCTTTTTACTAAATTTTTCTTACATAAGTGCTCTTAGCTATGGACACACTTTACTTAACCTTACAGCAACAAGTAGTCTCCCTCCTTGCCTGGCTCATCCTCATTGATCCTTGTATTTGCCTCAAATGTATAAAGGCAATCAATGTGGTACGGATCAAGAACCTGGCAAGGAAGACATCCATTTTAGAATATTTACCTGACAACCTTTACAAATGTGTTAGCTTAATGTTGAAAGATTTCACACTGAGAAACACAGTTTTTTTTTTTTTTCACTAAAAGTCATGGAAATTAGAGAGCTTTAAAATTAACCCAGGGAGCTTTATTAACAGTGTATATACAAGTAGGTGTGCATTTTTGCCAAAGAGCAATGGTTACAGAATGATATTATTTGAAAACAAAATGTATGTAATGCCATGTAGTACAGTGAATTTATATGTCTCAGAATATTGTTACTTTTATTAGAAAGACTATTTCTTTTAAATCATGAAATATTTTGTGAATTTCAGGCATTCACAGTTGATTTCCCCCTCTACATTAAAAATATATATATTTTTGTCAAAATTATAATAGTTTTGATTAAGTCTATTTAGGTGTAAGGTATACTGTTGTGATGATTTCATGATGATGGCTAGCTGAACTCTGGCATGCAGCTCTCTCACTCCCCTTCCTCAGAGGAACAGGGAGAAAACATGATGAAAAAAAGGATCATGGCTTGAGATAAGGACAGGGAGATTACTCACCAATTATCTTCAGATGCAAAACAGACTCGCATAGGAAGATTAACATAATTTATTGCCTATCACTAGCAGACTAGAGCAGTGAGAAGATAAAAGCAAACTAAAACCACCTTCTCTCCATCTACCCTCTTCTACCTCCTCCCCCCAAGGGGCACAGGCGAACAGGGAATTGGGGCTGTGGTCAGCCCCTGATGCTTCATCTCAGTTGCTCCTTCACAGCCCCTCTCTGCCCCTGCTCCCTGTGGGGTCCCTCCCACGGGATGCCGTCCTTCCCAGACTGAGCCTGTGGGGGCTGCCCACAGGCAGCAGCTCTTCAAGACCTGCTCCATGAATGAAGGATGAAGCTCCCTCTGGACCCCCTTTTCCTGCAGGGGCTCTCCATGGGCCGCAGCCTCCTCCAGGCCACCTCCACCTGCGCCACCGGGGGCTCTTCCACGGGCTGCAGCGTGAAGATCTGCTCCGTGTGGGCTCTGTGTGGACCCATGGGCTGCAGGGGGACAGCCTGCTCCACCGGGAGCCTCTCCACAGGTTGCAGGGGAACTGCTGCTGCCTACCTGGAGCACCTCCTGCCACACTCACCTGGGGGGCTGCAAGGCTGCTTCTCATTCCTTGCTCTCCCAGCTGCTGTTATGCAACATTTTCTTTTCCCTTTCTTAAATATGCTCTCACAGAGGTGCAAATATCTCCTATTGGCTCTACCCAGCAGCAGGTCCCTTTTGGATCCGGCTGGAGCTGGCTCTTATCTGATGTGGGGCAGCTGCTGGGCCACCCCTGCAGCCCCCCTGCTACCAAAACCTTGTTACGTAAGCCCAATACAGCTGTTCCTGTAAATACGCTTCTGTATTTTTTCATGAATTACTTTTGATGTATTATAGAGAACCTACTTAGACTGATGTTTCCAACTACAGTGTTTCCCAGTTTGGAAACAACGCTTTTAACCTTCAGGAGCTTTTTATCTGTATAAGACTTATCAAGAGCTTGACAGTATAGATGCTAATAAGCTATTCTTTTTAATACTACTTTCATTTTCAAGGCACTTCACACAACTCATAAGCCAGAGTCACAGAAATGTGGCATTTGTTCCTAGCTCAGGTGTTCTTACAGTGAACAATATTGAATTTCTTGGTGGTGAACTCCAAGTTTCAGCTGCTGATAGAAGACAGGCATTTTTCCTAGAATAGCATGGTTTGGATTGGAAGGGACCTTAAAGATTGTCTTATTCCAACACCTCTGCCATGGGCAGGAACATTTTTATGTGGTCACAGAATTTTTGTTTATAATTCTTAACTAGTACATACTATTTTAACAAATTGTTAAGCTCTTTAATCTTTGACATCCTTTACTGATGCCATCCTTCTGCTTGCCCTTCAGTTGTTTTCAGGCTGCTTATTATCTTCTATGATTTCTTGCTAACTCATGAGGGAGAGATGCAGAATCTCTGTGTTGCAGATGCTTTTCCTCTGTTCTTTCTTCCTACAGCAAAGGATGACTTACTGAGTAACCTCTTGAGAGCTAGTTCTTGTGTTGGCTAGACTGGCGTTTCTGTTCTTTGCTATCCTATCGGTGCATACACTTCAGAAGTTTAGTTCTCTGCAGCACTGGGTGACTGATAAGCAAAGGTTACTTACAGAGTAAGAAAATAATGGCAGGTCAGTTTTTCTTCAGGCTGTGGACAAAAGTCTTGCAGAAAACTGCTGGGATTTTAAATATCTTTCCGACATGAATGCACTCAATAAAAGCTAGGCTGAGACCACTAATTAAATTTACACTTTCTGCTGAAATTGTAAATAAAATCCTGTGGCTTGGCCTACACCCACTACCAACTAGAAGAAATATTGTTACCTTCTACCTTATGTTCCTATTTGAAAATAATATTTAGATATCATGTATTAATGTTTTTTGTGTGTGTGCACTTGGCATATTGTAAGGAGAACTTGCTGTGAAAAGTTAATTGCTATATCTTTAAAGCTTTAAATTTTAAATATCCAGTTGTTGGAACCTAAGATAATATGTCTTATAACTGTATAGTGTTCTGTGTAATGAGTTCTTTTAATGGTTTCAGTATTTGAGAGAAAGCAATTATGTTGGATCATCCAGGAGTATATTTAAGGAGGTAATTCCTGAACCAGTTCTGATTTCAGTGGTAGTTTAGGTACTCAGTGTAGATCTGGCACATAACAACCTATGCAAATTTTATTTCTAAGTGTGAAATTACTGTTTTTTAGGCATATCTTTCTTTCCCTTCCTTAAAGTTAATACTAAGGTGAGAGTGAACATTAATAAACAGGACAAAATTATTCTCTTGATACACATCAGTAATTGGGAATCTCAAGGGTTGAGTTAGAATTGTGAAGCTTACTAAATTAATTTTATTGGGTATTTATGAAGAAATAAAATTTACCTTTTTATATAAAGTTATCTCCTGTCATTGTAATTAATAGCTAACTACATAATCTTTTATTTTGCAGGTGAACTATGGTAAAGTCCGCAATGAAAGTAGAAAAGGACTCAAATTCGCCATTTCTTGTGGCTGTAGTCCAGAGTTTGCCTTTGTACCATGTGGTAGTACTATTTCTGTTTATACAGTTTTCTCAGGAGAACTGATAACTATGCTTAGAGGACATTATAATACTGTTGACTGCTGTGTATTTCAACCTAACTTTCAGGTAAGTAAGGTATTGGAGACAACCAGGAATATTTATGCAGATTGACAAACCATATGCAGAAAAAGAAACATTTTCAGGGAAGAACTTTAATCCAAAAAAATGACTAAACAGAGAGTTCTGTGGCCTTTGTGTCCACTGAAAAAAGGTTTGGTTAAGTTCCTGTGATGACCCTTTGTATGTTGGGTTACGTCCACTATTCATTTCTTCTCACATAGGTAACTTTCCATATTCCTACAATAATTTTTGGCAATAGATTGCTATTAATACATCTTATGCGTTAAGACTTTTTTGTGTTTTCTGTAAGAGTCAAGAGGAGGTATTTTCCTTTCTCTGAAATACTGAAGAATATTCACAGTAAAAAAGAATGTGTTGTCGTTGAGTTGAAGTGCATTAGTATTACTTGCAGTACTGAGAAACCTTTCAGGTATTTAGCTAATATAATCTTGTTCAGATGTCTGTAGTTATACCCATCACTGGATCTACAAACAGTTTGAATAAAGTCATTGAGAACCTGATAAGCTTCTTAAACTAATCTGAAAATGTTTCATCTAAGAGATAGCGTAGCATTACAGGGATTTTTGGCCCTGCCAAACTCTTTTATTTTCTTTCAGACTTTTCCTTTCCTCATGTGGTATATTTTTCTCTCATCATTGAAGACTTAAGAGTAACAAAGACCAATTTGTCATGTGATATTTTACAAAAGATTGTTCTTATGGCTTGTTCTTACGGCTCTTGCAAGAGCGGAGTAAAGGTTAGCATGGATTTTAAGTCCATTGTATACTTGCCTTTATGTGCTGAGGATTGTGCCTAATGTTCCAGGTGCTCCTTTCTAGTCTTTCAGTTCTAAAATATCAGGCAGAAATATTTTTGTCAAGAAAGGGCTAGTGATACTTTTTGTGACCTCTTATAAAACACATCAGAATTTAATCTAGTTGCTCTTGCTTTGAGTCCTGTAATTTTGATTTAAACACCGATTCCCTGCCACTGAGACAGACGTCACAGAAAGTTTTAAACAACTTACAGAAATGAGTCAATAGAGCCAGGGCTTTACTAGACCTGATAAAATATTCTGGAATGTCAAGTAGTGTATCCACTAGAAGATGGAATATTCATGTAATATCTAAGATACATCTTTTCTGGATTTAGTTTCTGTTTATTAGTTCTTTCTGACTGTTCCTGACTAAAGTAAAAGCCCTTTGTCTTTTTAAGAGTAGTTTCCAAATGAAAGTGATGGTGTGCTTATATAAAGTCATTGTTGGTATTCTTTTTGATAAGCTGAAGAGATGAGACTTCTTAAATCTCAATCTATATCACATTTTCCAGTCTGGAAATGCATCTTTCTGTGTTGTGCTTCCCTTTTAAGATCCTTGGAAAACAATCACTCGTGATTTGTGAGCATGTGTACATCCACCCATGAGCTGCAGTGGGTGGATGCTCAGTCACTATAGCTGTAGGTTTATGTTGACAGAAACTTCATTTGTTTATCCTCTGTGATCCCTGACTCTCTTGTAGACTCATGCTTTACCACAGTACAGTTCTGCATTCTTGAACTGTGGATGCATTTTCTTTTTCTTTAAATGTCCTTGCCTTTAGTAGTATTAAATTGTTTCTCTGATCAAATCACATTATTATAATCTTTGTGTCAGCACTGAAGGTAGTGGCAGTGGTATTTCATCTGTTTATGTTCACACTTGTGCTTCCAAATAGCTCATTCTGTCTTGAGACAATTACATTGATCAGTCTTCATATAATTCACCTAGAAATTATGATTTCCTAGTTAAATCTGCTTTTTTTGAGAATGCAGCCAAGTTCGTAAAATATATAGTTACTTATTCAATTTTACTCTTGCAAGCAATATTAAATCAGTATGTTAGAGAAATTCACAACTGTGCATTTCTATTTTCAGTTGAACTAATTGTAAATAAAATCAATTTTGCTTGATAAAACCTGATTATTTGCAATTTTTTTTGCCTTGTTTTATTTATATTCTTAATATCTTAACTCTTCATTAACCATTTCCTTTGCTCATGTTTCGACTGTCTTGTTTAAGGTTAAAGAAATGTCAATTCATTCTTCAATATCTGTATTATTTCACTTATTTTTGTTTAGTTTTTCTGAATGATGTATTAGCTCACTTTCTGCTTTGTCATATTTCACTGTTTATTAAGACATAATGAGGCCAGAAGTTATCTGAGACAACTCTTCTAAGTCTCTTTGCAAGTTACTCACCTACTGGTGACATTTTCTCACAACGTTATTACTTTTTAGTACATCCAAAACTGGTAAACTCTGTTCGTACGAAGCTAGGTCTGCATCTGTTCTGTATAGTTTTTACCATTTCCACCTAGTAGTTGGTCTCTGTCTTTGTTAGGGTCTTTTACTTTTTTTCTTTCTTTTCTTCAGTCCTCCCAAATTGCTTTTCCTACCCATCCCCAAATTTGGTCAGTAGTTTTTCCTTTCTGTTTTTCCTATGTTCAAAGCTTTTGGCTAATACTGATTGCAGCCAGTCCTTTACTTTCTTTCTGTTTATTTAGCTGTATTTTAATCACTATCATCATTTCAACTCGTAACTGGCCTAGTCTCTAAAGGCACTTCAACATTGCACCAATTTTGTATTTGAGGTGAGAAATTTCTTTTGTTTGATCAGAACCATGTAATCAATATGATCCCAAATACCCAAGCAGCTAGCTATTTGCAATCCAATTATATTACTCTTTGTTCTTATTAGGTCCAA
The DNA here is from genome assembly GCA_011075105.1 of Heteronetta atricapilla. Lineage (NCBI taxonomy): Eukaryota > Metazoa > Chordata > Aves > Anseriformes > Anatidae > Heteronetta > Heteronetta atricapilla. The sequence goes on along the minus strand of CM021763.1, from coordinate 21,468,658 downwards.
ATTAATTAGCAGGTTTGTGTGGAAAACCCTTTGTGTTTGAGATACTGTGTGGAGCTATCTCCACAGAGTGGTAGGAGGTTTAGTTAACGTGTGTATATATCCCTTATGAGATCCTGGGAATAGAGCCATAAAATCCACTATATTATTGTTGGCCTATTTTTTCTTACGTAAATCTCTCTGTGAAGTTAATAAGATGTTAGTCTGCTTGAGTAATAAGAACTGCAGAATTTGGCCCATTAATAAGAGCCATTAATCTAATCAGAGGTAGGTAATTTCAAGGGTGGTGTGGAAGAGGAAATCCTCATTGTGAAATCTTTTAGATGATGTTTACTGTTCAATTGAATATGCTGGATACCATTGTGCGACATTAACTGCTTAAAATAATTTAAGTAAACAAACAAGACCTACGTTTCCCTCTCAGAAAAAGAAATGAAGTAAAGCCTCACGCACAAATAACATGTCATAAAATATTAGCCATGTCTCAGGAACTAGTGTTGTTCTAAATTATAGTTACTTTTATTGTTCAGGAAATGCCAATGACATCTGCAAAGGTATTTGGCAAATACAGCATAGTACAACATGTAAAGATAACTAAAAGTTAGATTCGGTCTTATTGCAACCTTTCCTCAGAGTTTTAAAGCATCATATGGAAATATTACACTATACTGTCCTGTAAACATGAAAGGAGCTTTATCCGCTGGCACTTATTTTATCTGACTTTTTGTGAGTCACCGTTTCACATTGTAATAATTAATTGTAAATATTAGTCAATGAAGTGTATATTAACTGAAGATCTTGCAATCCCAGGATCAGAAAATGAGACAAGTATTAATAAAGATTAAGTGGAAGTATGCTGATGTGCCCATTACATTGCTTACAAAGAGGATTTTTTGGGGGGGGGGAAGTCAAGGGGAAGGAGTTTCTTGTTTTAAAGTTCAAGTGATATTCTGCATCCTGCCAAAGACAGGATGATTGAGCAGAGTACTGCTGACAGGATGAAGTGAGATTTGACCTGTACCTGTACCTTGGTGTAACTTTGACCTGTAGTCTTCTATTAAGCAAGATAAGTAGGTTCTTTCTCTGTCATAAAACTATAAACTCTAAAGTTGTATGTGTTTTATGTGTGAGTAACTTCATTCATGGGAGTGGCTCACTTGAATAAAACTACCTAGTAATACCCAAGACTAAATGGGTATTTTGAGGCATTAAGTTCCGACACCACCAGTGTAATTCAGGCAGTTCTAGAATTAAATATAGAGAAGAATACAGAAGGAGACATTCTGCAAAGATGGAACTGAAATAATTTATTGAATTTATGTTGAATCAACATGTAATAATTGTGCACATATGCGCAGAGTTATTATCTTGGGTTCAGAAGCCAGCACGTTTAAAACAAAGCTTTTTTAATGTCGGCTTTAATACAGAAAAATTATTTTGTGTATCTCTCTTGGGCAGTTTAAACACATGACAACACTCAAGTGTTGTCAGACGTTTTATATAATAAGCAGGAGCATGACTAAAGATTGAAGGCATAAGAGAATAACTTTGTGCTTGTTCATTTGGAAAATATAAGTATTGTTAGTGCAAAATGTAATGCGAAGGTGGTGCAGTATTTCTCATTAGCAAAACATTCTCAGTTTACAATGACAGAGAAGTCCATATTCAAACGAACTACATAGATAAAGCTGTATTTGACTGTTAGCTGTTCAGTGCAGAGACTGTTTGCTTCCATGTGTTTGCAGGGTGCCTTGCACAATGGGATCTCAATCCTTTGTCATTACCATAATAAATAGGGTTATTTATATTAAAAATAATAAATCGGTCTTTCTGATCTCTGCCTTACCAGCAGGACACAGGTTTCATATTGTTCTTTATTTGTTCTTTTCCTTCCCTAGGCATACTGAAACTATGTTTACTTAATACTTCTTTGCTCCATACTTATGCACTCTGCTGACATGTATCTTTTTAGATGATTTTGAGTTGATTCATACTTTTTAGTTACATTAAAAAATTATTTCCTTTTCCTTTTTTTTTCCTTTTCTTACTTCCCCATTGACAATAAATCATCCTTTAGGCTTACTAACTTTTAAAATGGATTTCTGTTCAGGACCCATGAAAGAGAGAAAAGTGCATTCAAGCAATAAAGTTCATTTAAATAAGAACTGTAGTGTTTTGGTGAGCAGTCTGGGGAAATATCAAAACTTACTCTTTTTGTTTAGCATATTTTAAAGCATATTGTTTATCAAGATTATATTACAAACTCGAGATGATATATTTGTCTTTATTTCTAAATAAATATGTCATACACTTTTTTTCCTGAACATTGGTCGGTATCCAGTGTATTTGTATAGGAGTCATTTTTGATTGCTCTCTTAAAGGAACTTTATAGTGGTGGCAAAGACTGCAATATCCTGGCATGGATACCAGCTCTTCGAGAGCCAGTTCCTGATGATGTTTCTGACAAGGTAATTATAATTAATATTTTGTCAGTTTAAACTATGTTTTTTATAATTGTTATACTTGGAGGGGAGGGGGGGGGAAATAATTACATAGGAAGTAGGTGTTAGATCATCAGTATTTGTAGCAATTGCTGATTTAGAGGAGAATCACCTACTGCTTCAGAGCAGGCGTCTGGTTGTTGTGGGGTTTTGAGAGGGCTTTTTCATTGGTAGTCTCATCTTTTGCAGATATCTAGCTTCTTGTTTAATTAAAAGTAGTACTTCTCATTTGGCTATAAGTCTTTCAACTTTCACTTTAAGTTTCTTAATTTCCATACTGTTTTATGTAGTTTATGCTATTTTGGAATTGGAAAGGTATTGGAAGGATTGTATTTGAATTTGTTTAGGAATATACAGTATACTAAGCAAAAAGATTAGGGGTGCTATATTTCACATCCAAATATTTTTGATGCAGAAATAGGAAAAAGAAGATTCTAGTAAACTAACTGTAGTATCTGAGGCAAGACATTCAGGCTGTTATCAGGAAGATCATTAAAGCAGTGTTTTCCAAGAGTGTATATTTTTCCTCTTCATATCAGATACAGGCCATAAAAATTTGAATGAACAGTATGAGGGGAGGGGAAGAAATTTCTAGATAATGAGAAACTGAAACCATTCACAAAATCAGAGCATGGCAAACTGTATTTGTGTTAATAAATCAAGAGATAATAATGTTTTGGCTCATAGCATACAAAAAAATCCATTTTTTTAAATTTCTGAAATGTTTCATTTTGTTGGGGAAACGATAGGAATTGTAACAGTTTTGTAACATTTCTTTGCTTTGAAACAATATATTTCAAAACTATCCTACGTTTAAGCAAATTTTTTAAAGTAGCTTCAGAAGTTGGAGAAAGGCAAAATGTGTTCAACTGATCTGAAATAAACATTCTTGCTTTAGCTGAGAATTTTGCTATTGGCAAATGTATTTTTTTTTTAACACTAAAAAAAATAAACACAAAATACATTGCATGACTAGCTCCAATTATAACTGCCACTTTAAGTATGACATTACGGAGCTGTCAAATGTGCCATTGTTTTGAAAGCTGTTAAGATGCAGTTGTTATTTGCAAATTTTGTAAATTAGCACTGCCTCTGGAAGAAGCAGTTCTGCCCTCCATCAGCGACTAGTTCCTGCTACCTCTCATGAACAGACACTTGAGTGCCTGTATGGGCAGAATCTGAACCCAGGACAGAAGTAAACAAGAAAAACAGTTTTACCCAGAGTCCAAACGATGATTTAGTGCAGTGTGTGATCGCATGAACCATTGAGTGGATGCAAAGGAAGCTGAGCTGAGAACTAGCTGCTGGGCAGAGAATGGATCGGGAGCAGCCCTGAGGAGCAGGACCTGGCTCTGTTGGTGGGTGAGAAGCTCAACATGAGACGGCAAGGTGTGCTTGCAGCCGAGAAAGCCGGCTGTATCCTGGGCTGCATCAAAAGAAGCATGACAGCAGGGCAAGGGAGGTGATTGTCTCCCTCTGCTCTGCTCTCATGAGACTCTGCCTGGAGTTCTGCATTCAGCTCTGGAGCCCCCAGCACAAGAAGGATGTGGGGCTGTTAGAACAAGTCCAGAGGAAGGCTGGAGCCTCTCCTACAAAGGCAGGCTGAGGGATTTTGGGTTGTTCAGCCTGGAGAGAAAACTCTTGGGAGACCTTATAGCAGCCTTCCAGTACCTAAAGGGGGCCTACAGGAAAGCTGGGGAGGGACTCTTTGTCAGGTAGTGGAGTGATAGGACAAGGGGGAATTGTTTTAAACTAAAAGAGGGTAGGGTCAGATAAGATATAAGGAAGAAAATCTTTACTGTGAGGGTGGTGAGGCAGTGGCACAGGCTGCCCAGAGAAGCTGTGGATGCCCCATCCCTGGAGGTGCTCAAGACCAGGCTGGATGGGGCTTTGGGCAACCTGGTCTGGTGGGAGGTGTCCCTGCCCATGGCAGGGGGTTGGAACTGGGTTGGAACTTTAAGCTCCCTTCCATGCCAAGCCATTCTGTGTGTCTGTAAGTGGACAGAGGCCAGGAGTACCTCTTGAGACACTAGTGCAAAGTTATACGAGGCTAGTGAAATTATGATTCAGAATCCAGGGACACAAAACAAACAGTAATATCTACCGGTCATATCTATCTATCATATGTAAAGCTTTCAGCCAGTGCTTCAGATATTTTTGTTGAAAATGTAACTAAATATTGTTTCTTCTTAAAATTTATCTTGTCTCAAAACAGCAAAATGGCCCAAGAAGTAGTTAACAAAAAATCCAGTACCCATAAGACACACAATAACTTGTCTACAGATAGTAGTTTAAGAAATGCCTTTAGCATTGACCTTATTTGATTTTATTATTTTTAATTAAGCAAACCACTGAGATAATTTTTATTTTCTTTAGTGTCTGCCTCAGCAGCATTTAAATCCAGCATATGAAGATGCATGGAGCAGCAGTGATGATGAAGGCTGAATTTCAATTACGTGGAGATATAAAATTGACATTCAAGCACTGCATTCAAGGACTTTATCTACAGAAGTGGATGTTGTCAGATTTATTGTGACCGGATTCCATGTAATGCTCTGTTAAAGCAAGGTCTTTCAGAAATAAGTTTCCACTTTTCTCTTTGGTTTTGTTTGTTTGTTTGTTTATTCACTGTTACTGTCACATCTAAAGGATTACTTTTTCAGATTTACTGATATTTATACTTACCCTTTTGTATTTGTGCATTTTGTTCTGTGCTGAACAAATGATGAAGAAAAAAATAAAAAGCCCTTGGGACCAGTTAATATTGCATTGTTTCTGGTATCACTAATACATAGCGAGATAATCCCTTCATTTCAGAGAGAGATGACACAAAGTACTTTGCCTTAAGGAGGACTAGGTCAGGGTTACTTTAAGTTTATTTTTGCAATGTCTAGATGAAGTGGAATGGGTCTGTTTTCAAGTGCCTGTGCTGCGAGAGCCAACAGGATTTTGTGTTGTTCATTTGCATTTTATTAATTTTCAGTTATATTCAGCTCTATTCAGTTCAGAAAGAAAGGTATAGCTGGCATTGTCTGTTCAAAAATTTTTGTATGGTGATCCCATCGGCTAGTATCTGTCCCATAAAGTTAAGAATAGAGATTAATTTTATTAAAGTTTTTATTACTCCTGTTAAGAGGTTTTCAAGATCAGGCTTCTACGTATGCCTTGCTCACATCACTTGCCAGTATGAAGAATTCCTGGACAGAAACAGGCTTGAGGTATATTATAAGAAGAAGAATGGATCACAGGTCAAGTCAGACATATCGAATTAGTACTTCAAAACTTCTTTCATCTGAATTTGTGGTCTAAATACCTTCTGCGTTTTGGAAAGGAGGAGTTTTTTTGATTCATTGTCTAATCTCAGTCACTAGTTTGTACCTCAGACATAGCCTAATGACCAGTCTGAGACCTCAGCTGGAGATTCCCATCAGATTTCCATATCCATACAGTTCTTCCAGGAAAAAATGCCTTTCAAAACAGATGTGATGCTAGGAGCAAAAGTTCAGGCAGAAGGAAAAATACTGTCTAAATAAATGAAAGTAAAGTTAATCTTTGTATAATGTGTATTATTAGGCCAATTATGCATTCTGGAATTAATTCACTGTGCTTTTGTATTTTAATATCTATACAAGATAAAGACTGTTTCTATATCAGTCTGTAAGTGGCATAATATAAAGCGAGGAGTCGGCGTATCGAGGGAATGTTATGATTAAATAAGTTTCATATGTAGAACAAATTTGCTGAGGCAGACCTAAAATGTAACTTGACCTATTAGATTGATACTTGGTAGGAGAAAGACTTCCGGAAGTTTCAAAGGAAGTTAGTTTAAGGACCAATCTATCATTTTATGAGACTAGAGAAGAGAATTTTCTACTTTTTTTTTAATGGTAGTTTTCATTACCAATGGTGTCTGTTCCATCTAAAAAGTGGAAAACTTGGGGAACAAATTTGAAGCAAGATTACACATTTTTATTTTATTTTTTTAAAAATATTATTAAGGGTGACTTTTTTTGCATGTGATAGTTGTTCATTTCAATTTTGTATATTTCAGCTGCAATGCATGCATTTGGTATTTGATTTTCTAAAATGTTGGCCAGTTAGTCATAGCAAAGCTATAGGGGAGAGGTGCTCCAGGCGCCGGAGCAGAAGTCCCCTGTGGCTTGTGGTGAGGACCATGGTGAAGCAGGCTGTGCCCCTGCAGCCCATGGAGTACCATGGTGGAGCAGGGTTCCATGCTGCAGCCCGTGGAGGAGACCACGGTAGAGCAGGTGGGCCTGCACTGATGGAGACTGTGGCCTGTGGAAGACCCCTGCCAGAGCAGGTTCTGGGCCGGAGCTGTAGGTCATGGAGAGGAGCCCACGCAGCAGCAGGTGACCTGGCAGGAGCTGCTGCCTGTGGGGGACCCAGGTTGGAGCATTTTGCTCCCGAGGGATGGACCCCGTGGTATGGACCCATATCTGCAGCAGTTCTTGAAGAGCTGCTGCCTGTGGGAAGCCCACGCCGGATCAATTCAGCAAGGACTGCATCACGTGGGAGGGACCCCACATCACAGGGGATGAGAGTGACCGAGAAGGAGCGGCAGAGAAGAAGCGCTACGGACTGACCATAACCCCCATTCCTCTGTTCCCCTGTACCGCTGGGGGGAGGAGGTGGAAGAGGGTGGTTCGGGGGAGGCAAAGTGCTTTTGATTTCTTTCCTTTGTTTCTCACTTTAGCTTGTTAGTAATGGGCAGTAAATCTTACTATCTCCCTACGCTGAGTCTGTTTTGCCCGTCACAATAATTACTGCCCAATTTCTTCGTCCTTTTCTCAACCCTTGAGCCCCTTTCATCGTATTTCCTCCCCCTTCCTCTGTGAGGAGGGGGAGTGAGAGACCAGTTGTGATGGAGCTCGGCTGCCCACCTGAGTGAAACCACCACACATGGTAACCTAGAGCAGATCATTCTGGGCTGTGTCCAGTTGGGTTTTGATCATCTCCACAACTTATGAACATGTTCCAGTGTTTGAGCACCCTCAGAAGAAGTTTCTTCTTAGGTTTAATTACATTTTCTGTATTTCAGTTTGCACCGAGTGCCTCTTGCCTCATTGTTGGATATCACTGAGAGGAGTCTGACTTCCTCTTGTCAACCTACTGACAGCACTCTTCCTAATGCAACCCAAGGTTCTGATGGCCTTCTTTGCTGCAAGGGTGCATTGCTGGTTCGTGGTGTCCAGCAAAACTCCCAGGTCTTTTTCAACAAAGTTGCTGGCAGGTTGATCCATGGCTCATTCTGCTTCATGGGCTTTTTCTTCCCCAGGAGCTGCATTTGGCATTTTGCTTTATTCATCATCATGAGATTGCTGTTTGCCTGCTTCTCCCATGTGTTGAGGTCGGTCTGAATGGCAGCAGTAGCACAACCATCTGGTGTGCCAAGCACTCCTCCCAGTCATATGTCATCTGCAAACTTGTTGGAGGTGCATCCTGTTTTATCATCCAGGTCATTAGTGAAGTTGTTAAGCAGTACTGGCTCCAGTATGCACCAGTGGCATGTACCACTACTGACTGGCCTCCAACTGGGCTTTAAGCCACTAATTGCAAGCCTCTGGGCCTGGCACTTCACCCATTTGTCGCTCTGTTTCACTGTCCACTTACCTAGTTTTTCAGCTTATGTATAAGGGTGCTTTGCAAGACAGTATCAAAAGCCTTACTGAAGTCAGGGTAGGCATCACCCACTGTTATCCCCTCACCTGCCAAGATAAACGAATCCTTGGAGAAGGCCAGAAGGCTGATCAGTCATGATTTCCCCAGCTGACTGCTCCCAGTCACCTTCTTTTGCTTCACGTGTCTGGAAATGGTTTCCAGGGTTACTTGTATTACCTTCACAGGGAAGGAGGTGAGGTTCACTGGTCTGTATCCTCCTCCTTGACCTTCTTGAGGACAGAATTGAATTTACAGTTCTCAGAAACCCCTCCTGCTTGCCATGACCTTTGCAAGATAACTGGGAGCAGCTTTGCAACAACATGAGCTAGCTCCCTTGGCAGCTGTGGCTGCATCCAGTCAAGCACAACAGACTTGTGTATATCCAGTCTGTGCGGCTGTTCACTAACTGATTCTTCTTCACAAGGGTGAGTCTTTTCTTTCTCCTTTTGATTCATCTCAAGGACTTGGAATGGCTAAAGGCTGGTTTCATAAGTAAGCATTGCGGCAAAGAAGCACTGAGTACCTCAGTCTTTCCCGTGTCCTTTGTCTCCAATTACCTTGCCCATGTTTTCAGTGGGCCCACACTTTAGCTTGTAGTTTTCCTTTTGCTGCTTAGATACCTGTAGAAAGCTTTCTTTTTGCATTCACATCCATCATCAGATTTAAATCCAAGTGTTTTTTGGCTTTCCTAACCCCATCAGACATATATATATTCATATATATAAATATACAAGAGGTGAAAGCAATATATATGAACATATATATGTATATATGAACATTATATATATAAACATATATATATTGCTTTCACCTCTTGTATGCTTCCTATTTGAATATTGAGTTTTGTCAGGAACTCCTTTTTCATCTGCACAGATATTCTTCCACCTTTGCTTGATTTCCTGTGAGCAGGGATGGATCATGCTTGAACTGAGGTGATACTTGAAAATCAACCAGCTCTCCAGGAGCCATCTTCTTTCCAGGGCCAAGTCCCATGGGATTCTTCCAAACAAAAGCTTGATTATCTGAAAATGAAAAAAAAAAAAAAAAAAAAAAAAAAAAAAAAAAAAAGATGATTTTCCTGCTATGTTTAGCGTTGCTGTGGCCTCACCTTGAATATTGTGTGCAGTTCAGCGGTCCATGATGCAAAAAGGATGTTAAGGAAGCATCCAGAGGAAGGCAACAGAGCTAGAAAGGCCTGTCGTGTGAGGAGAGGCTGAGGACACTTGGGGTGTCCTGTCCGGTGAAGGGGAGGCCAAGAGGCGGCCTGACTGGAAGAAGGGGAAGTGGAAAGAGAGGTGCTGGTCTCTGCCCCCTGGTCACCAACAACAGGACACGAGGGAATGGCACAAAGCAGCACCAGGGGAGGTTCAGACTGGACATTAGGAAAATTATTTTACCCTGAAGGTGGTCAAACACTGGAACAGGTTTCACAGGGATGTGGTTGATGCCCCAGGCCTGTCAATGATCAAGAGGCATTTGGACAATGCCCTCAGTAACATGATTTACCTTTTGGTTCGCCCTGAAGTGGCCGAGCAGTTGGACCAGATGGTTTGTGAGGGTCCCTTCCAACTGAACCGTTCTGCTCTGTTCTACTGCTCTATGCCTTTACAGGGCTCTTTTTCATGCTGTTGCAGTATAACTTTTTGCATCACACCAGTTTTGCATAAGCTGTGCCATGAACGCAACGTGGGATTCAGCTCAGGAAGAGGTGGGCTGGGGATTATCTGCCCAAGTATTTATTTCTTCAGGTACCTGTTGGGTTAGTGTTTGACGCTGTCCCAGACAGCTAAAAATAGGAATTAGTTGCCTGGGGGGTTTATTGCTCCTATTAACACCTATTATCTCTTACACAGGCATCTTCCCATATTCTCTTCTGCTATCAGTTGATGATGTTCTCCTCCCTCCTGATGGAAGGAGAGATGTTTCTGGTGAGGGAAGTTAGAAACGTCTCTGTCTCATCTGGGCAAGAATCCAGGCCCATTCTACAATCAAGCAGCTGCAAACCTTCAGTATAATGGCAGTAGCTGATAGATGATGTCTAGTGTCCAAGTTTTGAAACCTTTTGGTACTGTGTATCATCTCAGTCATCAGGTTTTGTGAAAATTCTTCTAAAATTCCTGTGACATTTTTCTAGATGTAGTAAATTTATTATTTATGTTTTCCAGTTTTTTAATGTACTAGTTAAATCTGAATTTTCCCCTTCTTTTATGACTATTTTATTTCTACCCTTATAGCACATGTTTTTATGGTATTTGAGCTCTTTCAGAGACAGAAACACAGCAAGTGAGGTAATGTACTCTTAATTGCACTTCATGTGTCAATCAGAGAAAAAAAAAAAAACACAAACTTTTGAAAACCTATTCAGGTGTCAGAAGGAGTACTGTATTCATGTTGAAATAAAGTCATTTACTAAGAGACAACAAGATGATATCTGGATTTTAAGCTGATGTTAAAAAGAGTAAGGAAATTTAGAGTTGGAAAAGAGTTCGAGCTGAACAGGAGAGCACATTATCTCAGTAGCAGGTACTGGGATTTAGCAGTCATACTTTATGTTAGAATACAGATATAGAAAACATAGAAAATGTTTTCATCCTTTCAGGCCATTCCAGGAATTTACCAGGAAGACTTGCTTTGCATCCCAAGGAAGATGAGAAGGCTTTTATTTGAGCTTGACACACAAGGTACATAAAGAGGGGAAAGAATGCCTTTGCTCCGACAAGAGATCAAAGAATTTCCTTTCCCTTCTAGCCAAGGGAAACAGTGGAGGTGGAAGCCAGTCTTATCCAGCCCAACTGAAGAAATCCAGATCGCCTAAGAAAAGCCTCCTTCAGCCTGAGTCAAAGCTGAGCTCTGTGGTCAGACAGGACTCTTTGATTATTTATGTCTAAATTATGACACTTGAACAGCTGGGCATCTAGACATCCATGCAACAAGCAGATTGTTTTTTTCCTGTTCTACACAGACCTGGGGGAAAGCATCAGCATGTGAGCATACAGAGACAGTTAACTCCCAAATTCTGTAAAAAACAGCTTAACACCATGTGCTTACCTGCTTTTGCCCCTTTTTGTATACCTGATATACTCGCTCTTACACTTGCTCTTATATTATGCTCATGAGACTGAAAATGCAGGTATTTGTTTGCCACTTTTTTAGCATTGTTTGGATTTGTAGTCAGGACAGACTTCTCACTGCACAAGACATCTTTTAAAATCAATAATAAGTTTCTCAGTCAGCTTAAATTCTGGGCTGTATGACACCTGTCATTGCAAAGTCAAAAATTTCTTGGATTTGGCAATATCATCAGAATTTACTTTTTCCCCATTTTTTACCTTTGTGTTACAGTCCTTATCTTACCTTGTATGTATACATGTATGTGTATGTATATATATATATAAGGTATATATAGGATATATATACATAAAAATATATAAATTATACTTTTTTGGCACCATTAGAGGAAAGTTCTTACTTTTCTTCTTACCAAATTTTTAGTGCAGGCAAAAGTCTAGTGCATACAGGGGAGAATTGCAAGCTCTTCACTGAGTGTTGGTCTAGGACCTGTCATGATGAACACGTAGCCTTAGTATTAGCTTAGTACAAATAAAGTTTGAGATATATGGTAAACTAATGGGCATATTAGTTAAGCAGTAGGAAATGTCCCGCTACTTTTTTTTTTTTTTGACATACAACACACAGGGACTAGCATGGTCACGGCAGTCCACAACGAGAGAGTCTGAATGCTTGCCATGTGCATAGCCACGGAGATGTGTGCTGAGGTTTTGACACCTAAGAGACATTCTTAAAGGCAAGACTGGTTTCAGTAGAGAGCAGTTACCTGCTTGTAACATCCGACTAAATGAAAATATGTAAAACATGTAATTGAAGTCCTTTTTTGTAGTTAAAGATGAGTTACAAAATGGTCATGCCTTCTTCCTCCTCCCCTTGTTTTTGTTTTCTTTTAGTCTATTTTATGAAAACAATGGGAATGGAGGATAAAAAGGCATGACTGAGTGGCCAGGAATTCAGGCAGGTGCATAACTGCTGCCCACAGTCTCTTCCCTCCTAATCACATCCGTGCGCTGTGTGGTCAGCCTTACCCACCAGCCCACACGTCCTGCCGGGATGACAGCTAACCAATGTCATCCACTATGTCGGCTGCCTGCAACCACCCCACTCCTGCCAAATTCCACCAGGCCCAAGAGACTGGGGAAAAAAAAATGGAACTACTAAACAAGATCTTTTCACTTACATATGAAACTTTTTTATTTTTTCTTCAATTGCATAGGCATACAGAGGATTTTTTTTGGTTTTCATTTTGTCTCCACTTGCTTTCAAATTATGGGAGAAAGAAAAGAGAGCATTTTTGGTTATGCGTTTCAGTTTTGTGCTAAGATGGAGACTTTAAGTCAAGGAGGTCTGTTCAGAATCACAGAAGGGCTGAGGCAGGCAGTGACCTCTGGGTCCATCTGGTCCCACCTCTGGCCAAGCAGGGACACCCCAAACAGGTTGACCCAGGACCACATCCAGGTAGCTTCTGAAATTCTCCAAGGATGAAGACTCCACAGCCTCACTGGGAAACCTGTGCCAGTGCCCTGCCACCTGCACAGCACAGAAGTTCTGCCTGATGTTCAGAGGAAACCTCCTGTGCTCCAGTTTGTGCTCATTGCCTCTTGTCCTGGCACTGAGAAGAGCCTGGCTCTGTCCTCGTTGTGCCCTCCCTTCAGATACTTACAGACGCTGGTGAGATCCCCCTCAGCCTCCTCTTCTCCAGGCTGAGTGGCCCAGCTCTCTCAGCCTCTCCTCACAGGAGAGGTGCTACTGTCCCAGAACACTTTGAAGATTACAAATCCACCTTTTTCTTGCAGCTGTGGGACAGAGCTGCATCAGTGATCCTAAAAAGGTTTTATAGTAAATTTCCTCATGCCAAATTGGAGATTAACATCAGCAGTTTAAATCAGCCCAACCAGTTATTTTTACAGCCATATGTTTGTAATCTAGAGTAACATGTTTAAGCAAGAATGGGGTAATTTACTCAGCAACAAAAATAATATGCCTTTGTTTAATACAGAATAGAGTAACACAGGGGGCAGAGAAAAGAGGGGTTATTAAAAAGGTTTTTTTTGGTTATCTCAGTGGCTGTGTTTGAAAGGTACTGAGCATTTTCTGTTTCTGTTGACTGCAAGCATTTATTTATTAGGGTACTTTTTTCATATCAGTTACAAGTCTTTGCATACTTGTTTTATATTAGTTATGATAGGCTAAGATATTCTTCTAAGGCTAAGGTCTTAGCCTCCAACAGGGTCATTAAAATATCCAAAGAAAATCTGTAATCATATTTTTAGAAAAGTTAGATCCAAAAAAATGAATTCATAATAAATGAAGGAATATGTTATGCTCTCACTGGAGATCATTGGGAAGAATAGACTTACATTTGGTAGCAAGCCAGTTCCATTTGTATTTAAAATTTAAAGTTGACTCATAATCTTCTGTGTTAGTAGTTCAGGGTGGCCTCTGAAGGAACTGTAGCTATTAAGGCTTGCCTGCGTTGTGCTACTTTCATCCACAGAAATGTGTCTTGGTCTGCACAGGGAAACTTTAATCTGTCAGGACTATTTTAAGAAAGACAGCTCGTCCGGGGGAAAGGGTGGGGGGGGAATCCTTTCTTGTAACTTAGGGTATGTCTTCTCTGCAGGCAGCAGCATCATCCAGACATGTTAACTCTAGCTTACATGAGCAGCCGTGCTGCAGCAGCCCAGCCTAACGTGGTGCTGCTGCATCCACCCCTGCGGAGCCTCCTGCTGCCACGGCCAGGCTGCTGTCCTTGCTCCAGGGTTAGCACGCTTCTGTCCTGTTCTTGGTGGATTTACCCACCAAAAGAGCATGGTGAATGCAGCAGCCTGCGGAGCCCATGTTTGCTGTAATAAAGGATATGCCAACAGGAGGTGTAGGGTAAGAATACCGAGCTCTCATGCTTTGTGGCAGTCAGGAGGGAGTGTCTCGTGTTGCTCAACACTTAATTACTGTTGCTATCGCCTCCTACACTGTACTGTAACTCCTAAGGAAATCAGCTGATTATGATTCTCATGCTAGCAAACATGAAAAAAAAATGTTTTGGGAGTTTGTAAAATGGATTTGAATGAAGCTCTTTTCTTTTGCCTATTACTATACTTCCAAGTGGCGTATGTGGCCCAGAGAATACACCTTTCTACATAAAGCATGCATAACCACCCTCCTGATTTGAAGCTAAGCAACCAAAGTATCCAAACAGCCTGACGCTGTCCTGTAGTTTTGCACAGCCACTGTGCAACAGGAGCCTTATGCTATGCAGGACTTCTGCACATCTCCTGTGGGAAATGGTCACATTTGGCACTCGCAGTGTGTGGCAGGTTCTCAGGGTACTGCACAAATTGTTTCCCAGGGAAAAAAAAAAAAAAAAAAAATGCATCTCTCAAGTTGCACAGAGCTCCACCATCTGAATGCTATTCATCATTGTTTATAAAGAAAGTTTCCAGAACATTTAATTGTTTTGCACACAGCTAATATACCTGAGGGCCTAAGTGAATGTGTGAAACAGCTGCTTCATCCTGTTCTGCCACTACAGATACCTATTAAAGTTTATGTTGACTAACAAAGTATATCAAAGTGATTTAAATAACACTCTGTGATGGGCTGCCCTGTTAAATGCAGGTATCTGTGAGACATGCAGACCTCTGGGATGTGAGTGATACTGCTGCTTAGCAGAATTGCCCTGTGATGGGATTATAGGCTTCAGGACTTCAGCAGGCTTGTTCTGTCTACCCTAAATATGTAATAAGGTCTTCTCAGTGGTATATCTCCTATCAGTAGGAAAGCTTATATGTCCCAGAAACGTTGAGCACTGAGCCAGCCAAGTTTCTTTTCCTGCCAGAGAGAGGAAAAACTGTACAAGTCAAAGGGCAGAGCGTGGTTCTGTAGCTCACCAGCCTGCTCAAGCATTACACTTAACAGGCAGAGGAAGGATGAAGGTAAAAGAAGCAGAGCGCCCTTTCTAGTTTACAGAAGGGGAGGTAGAGCCCTGTTGGTGCATGCACAGGGCACAGATGCTTAACAACCCTGTGCTGCAGCAGTGTGTCATCACGGCAGTGCCCACCGCTGGGCTCCCTGACCTCACAGACCTCAGTGGGTGAAGGCGCCGCTCCACACGTGGGTTGTGAGAGCAGTGGACCCCACACAGCTCTGTCTTCACTCTGTCTCCACTGCTTTACCCAGAGGCAGTTCAGTTCAAGTCTTTCACGGTCTCCAGCTCCTGCCTCTAATCACTGCTGTTAATTTGCATCTCCTTTCTCTGCTCTCTGCTGCACACAGCCGTGCCCACACACAGCTTGCAGAGCCAGGACTCAGTCCCAGCCTGTCTCCACACTCAAATCTTCAACCTTCTGCTCACTGAGTAGTGCTCATCAAGCTCTTCTGCTTAGAACTGGTGCTCTCTTTGCTTTGGAAATATCACCCAGCCTCTCTGGGCAACCCTTCAGCCCATCCTCCCCTTGCTTCCCCATTTCCATTTGGCTGGCATGGCTACGTGCTTAGGTGCATACAGCGGTTTGCCAGGTCAGATAGTGTTTTTGAGCAGAAGAACGAGAGAGCTTTGATCTGAAACCTATTTGGCTATGTTAGGGCTGAACTGTACCCACAGAACAAGGCAAATGGGAGGGAGGATTCATTAGCTTTTTCGTAACCCTATGTGAACATATACAGGCAGTTTCTAGAGTAGCAGCTGCTTTTTAACTCACTTGGACCCAGTGCAATATACTTCTGGGAAGAGTTCATTAGTTCCCACATTGCAGCTTTTGTTCATTAAGTCACTAGGAAAAGGTTGTCCTGAAAACCTGACATTTAAATATTATTTTTGATTTACAGTTGACCTGTTTTCATTATTGTTTTACCCGGTCAACTACAGCTTCTTAAAATCTTACTCTTAATAACAAAAGCTGTCATAAATGCTCTAGCTCTAGTTTATGTAAAAGGAGATTTAGTTAAATAAGTGTAACTGAAGTGTTGCAGAAAATCAGGAGCACTACTAATTGCCATATTAAAGTGTCTCCCAGTTTTATAATTTTGCAATATAGAACAGCTGCCAGGTTTATTCTTTATCCTGATTTGTAAATGCTACCTCTCCGTAATCTTTCTCTACACAAATTTCTCTACCAAAATTTCACATTTTTGACTTTCCCCCCATGGTTTTCTAAATGCTATTTCACCTTAATCGAGTTCAAATGGCATTACTTAATTTCTTTTAAAGTGTTCTCCACTGCCTTGTCTTCCTTCATCATATCTAAGAACAGCAGCCCCCACGACACAAAGCTGTAAGCTCTGCTCCATCCAGCATTGAGATTTTACCACTTTTTCCCACATAACTATTCATAAAATTTGGTCTAACTTTTAGTTTGTTGGTTTTTGTGCTCAGTGTCTCAGGGGCCATTAACTTTCATTCCCTCATCTCCCATCCTGATGACTTCCTCTTCACTTACTCCCATGCCTACCACCTATTTAATGAAAGGTGCCACCAATTTTAAGATCATTAGATCATTCCTGTACTAAGATCTAGCTAATTGTTTTTACCTTTTTTTTTTTTTTTTAAAAAAAAAGCTTTTATTCTTCCACCATGTCACTTCCTCTTTCAACCACTTTTCTTTCCTTTCAATACAGTCCATAATTCTGACCTAGCCTGTGTGAGCAATTTTTGTTCATTTACTCTTCCAACAAGTATCTCCACCCTTTTTACGACCTTACACCAAGCTAGTCTACCCAGATTATAACTTCTCATTCTTATCAGATTTCAAGACCCACTTCTGTCATTATGTCCTAGAAAATGAGTCAGACATTTGTTTATGGTTACGTCTTAAATATTCATGAGACTTTTCTGCATTGTGCTCTCAGCTGCATCACATGCTTTCACATTGTCCTGGGTGTCCAAAACCATCAGTTACCTAGAGAATGGAAAACCAGCTGTAGCCAACAAATATATCTTGCTTCTCCTGCATGATCACAGCATCCACTCCATTTCTCCTGTCCAAAAGCTTTTAGCCCTTCTTTGTATTAAGCTTCATATATTCTCGATGTTAGAGTAAAGGTACAGTAAACATGGGAATGATTTAATATAGCAGGTAAACCTTTACCTAACATTAGCAGCAAAACAAAGTAGTCTTTGATTACATTTATGGATGTATTCTACGATTTTACAAGATAATTAACAAAGAAATACAGAGGATATCTACAGAACACTGCATAGAGAGCCTTGACAGAGATGCTTGATGCTGCTAATGCTTGATGCTCTGTTTCAGAACTGCTTTGAAGAAAATGATAGTTGTCCCAGAGCTGATACAATCTGAGTCCATGCTGCACAAAGCAGCCGAGAAGATGTCCCAGACTGGCACTGCAGAAATCTGCAAGTGCATAGATATTATCCCAAACCCCCACATTATCTCTCTCAGCACTACCACCTTTTGCAGGAGACAAAGTCATTCCCAGAGATGGCAAGGTCAGGCAGAGTCAGCAGGAAGAGCCCTGCTCCACCACCTCCACCGCCGCTGCCTGCCAGGTCTGCACCGCAGCAGCCACCGGAGTCTGCAGCGCTGGAGCCCCTCGGGGCTGTTCAAGACAGGCTGAACAGGCACAGGGACATCCTGGCAGTTTGGGCGAGGGAGTTCAAAGCAGTTAAAATTAACTTTGCCCCACCTCAGGTGGCAAGAAGGAAAGCTCTTTGTGCAGGACTAGATTGCTTCTTCAGCTTCCATGCATGAAAATCCTGCTGTCTTGGCAGAGTCCTTAAAAGAAATCCAGCGTAATGGAAAGAATTTGTATGGAAACTACCCTGCTTTGTCTGCTCAGGTTATTTCTCTCTGTGTCTCTCTCTCTCTTTTCTATCTAATCCATCTTCCTTTCACATTTTTAGACCATTCTCAGCCTCCCCACCTTCCTTTGTGGCCTGCTGAGGGGGTGGAGGGGGAACAAGGTGTTTCCTTAGGAACTCTATCTAAAAGCCTTTTAACTGTTAAAGATTAACCATTAAAACATTTGTGGAAAAGCACACATTTCCCTGACACTTGACTCTTGCCTGCCACATTCTGAAACTCAGCTATTAGCAATGCTTCAATGGTTCACTCACACTTCACAGGTTGGTAGCAAGACAAGCTCAAATCTTACGTGAAAAACAACAAAACGCAGGCTAAAGGAGTATACCCGCGTGGGGAGGCACAAAAGCTGCTGACAGCGAATGAGCCAGTGCAAGAGCCTGTTTTTCAGTGGCACAGTTTGTTGGAGATCTTGATTTTGATGAAGCTTTCTAGTGAGCTCCTTGAAAGAGGCTTGGGCGCTTGCAGTGGGCAGGAGGGCTGCACACATATCCCACACAGAGACAAACAGATGAATGCAGTGAATCAGGCCTGGGAGGAGGAGTTCAGACATAAAAGGGTCTTCTGGAGAGGATGAGAGGCATGTCTGGCTGGATAAGCAAAGCTCTGAAATGACCCCACTAGACCTAATATGATACAGTTAGGAAAACCCAATGAAAGAGCACTGGTAGCAGATAGTCATTTATCCTGGAAAAGACCTTCAGGACCACCAAGTCCAGCCATCAACCTGACTTATTGAGTCCTGTCACTAAAACATGTCCCTTAGAGCCATGTCCTAACTTCTCTTAAATATTTCCAGGGATGGTGACTCCAACACTTCCCTGGTAGCCCATTCCAATGCTTGGCCACCTTCTGCATGAAGAAATTCTTCCTAATGTCCAATCTAAACCTCCTCTTGGTGCAACCTGAGACTGTGAGAATTTTCCAAATGGTGTCTACACTCACGTTGAATTTGGGAGACCAAACTTGATCTACATGTTCAGAACCTTACAACTTCACCTGGACTTCCTTGCAAGATTAAGAGATACAGATATTTGAACCTTTCCTTTGCAGAAGATGAACAAATGTAGTTGCCAAAGTCAGTGAGAGTTTTCTTGCAGAATATTTTGCTTAATCTTTCTTTAGTTTCTAATTTAGAAACTTTCTTAGTTTCAAATACCTTTGAAACAAAGATATTTGTTTCAATTTTAAGTCACAGGAGAAGCTGTTTCACCATTTAGATTGAAATAGCTAAACTATTTTAAAAGAAGGAGTAAAAAACAGGCTGGACTGTGAGATCACTTTGCTTTCAGGAATTTCAATGAAATTTCAAATGGCCTTTCAATTTCTGTCTTAAAAAGAAAAATAATTATTTCTATTACAAATTCTGCTATAAATCCACCTGGATCTTCTAGCAGAATCAAAGACCTGGGACAAGAACTGACCAAACTGACAACCAGAGAGTGGGAGAAATGGAATGATGCTGGCTTTTTGTAGTTCTTTATTGTTAATTGCTATTTTATTTTTGTATGGTTATTTGTTCATTGCTATTACATCAACTGGTAGTATTTAGGATGACTTACTTCAGTATTCTTTTCCATGTTCAAGGTCTTAGACCCGAAGCATTAGGGGGCATGTCCTGACAAAGAGCCCTAATTCCTGCATGGCCTCATATATGAAAACGCTGCCACCAGAAGAAGCAAAGGTGCTTGGAAGCAACTTCTTTTTGTTTGTCTCGAGAACCTGATGAAGAGACAAAGTGCCTTAAAAATGTCTGAGAGAGAATAGTAAGCGCAGTAATTTAGACCTTTCTCTGTGTCATAGTGACATTATATCTGCAGAGAGAGATTTCATCTGCATTCATATGTATGAGCTTGTGTTGCCTTTGAGACTATGAAATGTATGTAGAACTCATTATAAGCAATAAAGACCAAGATCGAGCTGAGGGCAGCCTAGCAGACGAGAGCATGAGATGTCTCTAAAAATGCTGCTATTAAGTTCAAAATTTCCATTCTGTCCTCTTACATCATCTTTCAGTAAGCAAAGGTGGGCACGATATATATAATAATGGTTTACTTCAACCACAGTAAATCCTCTGGATAAGACAATAGTCAGGAAGGAAGCAGCAAAGGGAGAAAGCTTCAGAGTGTCCTTTAGAAATACTTGAGAAGCCATGTTAGAATGACAGAAAAGGACTTGTAGCCTTATTTAACAGTTTTCTAATATCCATTGTCTAAGCTTTGAAGAGAAACTACTAGTTTATAAGATTACAGAACTCATCCCAGTCTCCCTCCCTCTAAAAATCATCATTGTGTGTACCACATGCATAGAGAAAGCAGTACGTCTGCTGCAAAAACAGTCTAAAAATGTAGCTGTTGCAAATCTCCCTGAAAATGTAACTCCCAATTTTTTTCCAGCTGAAGAACATGGGGCTCTGTGTTACTCTGTAGTACTATGCTGTTGATTAACACAGGAGTAATTCATTGAACCGTAACAACAAAGAAAGCATAAGCTTTGTTTTGAAAGACTAGGATTTATATATATATATATATAAAATATATATATATATATATATATATAATTCAACATGCTGTAAAGGATTGCATTAATCTCTGTTTGAGCTGTTCTTATAACTCATTATTTTGCCTGTAGCTACACTAGAGTGAGTGTTAAGGCATGTCAAAATGGGTGGAGATATGAAAACAAGTCCACTTAAAAGGATTTTCTCAGCTCCCACCTACACATAAGAGTCAGAAAATGCTCTGCCATCTGATATGAAGCCACATTCCCAATTCCACCTGTTATACTTGACCTATTTAAATTCTCAGCCCCAACAGTAAAGAAATTGCAGGAGAGGAAGAATGACATCTCCCGTTGCCCAACACGTCCCCAGATGCAGCAGCCAAGGTTCTCCTGGGAGAGCATCCTCAGCGGCAGCACAGCCCCCGCAGCAGCCACCCCAGCAGCATTCCCCCTTGCATTTCGAGGCTCTACTGTCAACTCTCATTTCTCAGCTAAACTAGGAAGACTGGGACCTTTTTTTGGAAGAAACCATTTGGTCTACTCAATTCATACTGAAAGTTTCACTGGTTTGTTTGGAGGATTTTTTCCCACCTTACTTTCACACTGGCCCCAGACTCTTCTACAGAACATTTTAGGTTTCAGGGCAGATTCTCCAAGGCAGAATGAATTTTTCAAGTCACACTTCTACTCGTATTTTTAAGGCTGTCACTATGTGATAGCTCTGCTGCACTCCTTCAAACACAACAAAGAGACAGTTTTATTTGCAGAAACACATTACTCTAAACTGTTGGCAGCAATGTTTTTGCAGAGTAGAAATGCAGGAATTTTCATAAAATCATAGAATCATAGAATCTCCTGATTGGAAGGGACCCATAAGGATCGTCAAGTCCAACTCCTTCGACTGATAATGCTGCAAGTGTCTGTCTTCCTTTAGAAGAGGATCTTTAATGACAATGGGCAGGCATGTGTTGTCTTGCTTGTTTCTGGTGGTGGTCCAGGTGCTTCCTGTGAAAACCTCACATTTGATTGCAAAAGTTAAAGAAAAAAGGGATATGAGTAATGTTTTGAGTAAAAGTCTGTGTTATATAATCCAAGATTGTCTGCTTCCCTCATGGAGGAAAGGATGGTGATGAGTATGCATGGCTGTGCTAGCTGGCCAGGGGTTTATAGGAGGGATCAGACTTGAGGGATCCCTAGGGCACTAGGGGTAGACCCATGTAAGTGAATGGGAACTATGGAGCACAGCTTGTCTATCCACATGTGATTTTATTTTCATTTTGTCTTGTGGTCTTGTAACTCAGATTGTGGGCTGTTTAAGGTCTCAGGTTGTGCCAGAGAAGGCTTAGAATGGACTCCAGGAAGAATTTCTTCATGCAGAGGGTGGTCAAGCACTGGAACCAGATGCCAGGGAAGCAGTGGAGTCCCCAGCCTGGAGGTATTTAAGAGATGCATGGTTGTGGCACTAAGGGACATGGGTTAGTGATGGGACTCAATAAGTCAGGTTGATGGTTGGACTTGGTGATCATGAAAGTCTTTGCCAACTTTTTTCTGCTCATAGAATTGAGTTGATTCTATGATGCTAACCGCTATCCCTTCGAGATGGTGTAAAAGGCTCAAAGGAGAGGAGATGCAAGAAAGAAGCTGAGTGTGTCCTCTCATAAAAGAAAGTAATTTGGGTGTCCACATTTGTACATGTAGGAGTATGATGGCTTCACATAGTACATAGAGGGTGATGTCCTTAATGCCTTTTGCAAATATCTCTAGAATATATATATATATATATGTATAAATGAAGAGCTGGCTTTTTTGCTTTGGTTGGGTTTTTTTGTTTGTACTTTTGTTTTAATTTCAGAAGACTTATTTTAAAGTATATGATCTGTGACGGTACTAAAAGTACAAGAGACCACAGAAGGAGCATAATTAGCTATGAAACGTAATACAGATTTCTATTTATTGACTACAGTCACGTGAAAAGAGTCAGCAGTTTCAGAGACCCTAAGGTATAGCTGATTGCAACCTAATGGCTTCAGATGCAACAGTTACACAAATAAAACATTGATTGGTAATTAGGTTATAGGATTTCATTTTCAGGAACTGCTGTCTCACAAGGCTAGCATTGCCAGTGAAGAGGCTCAGTTTCAAAAACAACTTGTTTATTTGTGTAATCTGGCTCTGACAACATCACATGAACTACAAAGACTCCTCTAATCGGTAGCAAGATTAGACATTTAAGCTCCAAGGTCATCCTTAGCATCTCACCTTATTCATCTAAGCTAGCAAGTTTTAAATTTCATCAATTCGTTTATGCTGAATTTATTGTAGCCCTTATTAGGAAATTGGTGGCACTGATTCTAATCCATTTGAAATATATCTCACCTACATCTCCTTTTCTGTGCATCTTGGAAAGCATGAAGGACATTTCTCCATGGTTTACCTTTCCATGAATAGTGAGTGAGTAGACTCAACTTCAAAGTAACTTATTGATCTGTGGCCTATGCATCAAGCACAGGTGACATTACCGTGGTAGGGAGTATGGAGACGAGGATAGCCACTGTCTGAAATCAGACAGGAACCCCAACCAGGAGAAGCTGCAGTGTTTTCACATTTGGTGTTGAACACCTTTTTCTCTTTCCTTCTCTATTTCTCTGCTTTTATTTTCCTGTTCTTCCCAACCCTCCATCTGCAGAACGTTTTATCGAGGAAGAAAAAAATCCACTTTCCACAATGCATTGTTAAGGACCCCTATTCTGACTAAGCCTGAATTTTTGAGAGTAACTTCTTGCTATGATATCATTGTAGTTTTGCAACCTGTGAGTACTGGAATACTTGTCAAGGCAGAAATGGACTGAGTATTAGCTGTAAATAATGGTTAAGCTCCCTTTTCTGGTCCTTAGTTTTGTTCCTGCTTCAGAGACTGGCTGAGAAGGGTAAAAGAAGCTGCTCTGCTGTTAGCAAGACTTTGCCATTTAGCAGTGTTCATGTGAAAATGTGTGAACACAGGCAGGAGAAATATGAGAACAGATGGGAAAAAAAAATAGATGGCTGGTCTTTGGGAGAGGGGGCAGGTGAGCATTCAGTGAGTACCCCAAAAGTTTTGTGGATGCCCATTTCTCTCTGTGCTACTCAGTCACCTGATACAACACCTCCTGAGCCTTGACATCTCCTGGGTGTGACACAAATGGGGTAACCCAAGGCCTCTGGTTCCAAGGTCTTTTCTTAGTCCTGAACCCAGGTTTACCTCCTGCGTAGTGCAAGTGTACAACACAAGGTCTGGGAACTGGAAAAATTATTTGAAGCTTCTGCATGGACACAGAAAAAGGGAGCTCTTTTTATTGGCATAGCTGTCCCTCCTGGCCAGAGAAGACACGAACTCACAGAACACAGCCTTTTGGCCAAAGTGACCAGGGAGGCACAGCTCTTTGCACAGCTCCATGTCATCACATGCTGCTGGGACGTGGGTGAAGGATCTGTCCCTTTTGTGTTCAGGCAAAATGCAAATCAACAATTACTCAAGCCCACTCCTGGCAAAGATTTTGTTCTTATCCTTGCGGATGTCATGCAGGACATGGCATGCCACAGTCATGTGCACAGCTAAGTCCTCACTAGCACCAAGAATTTCCCTAGGCTGCACCGTTTTATCTCCAGGTTGCCTAATCAACTCATTTGCTTCTAACAGCACAAAACAAACTTTAAATAAGGCAAAATTTCTCACTGGTCACTTTCATTTAGAGCTGGCAAAGTATGTGCTAACAGCACTCTGTTATTGATCTTCCCAGTACTCTGCCTCCTCCTGGTGTATTCCAATGTGATGTTCCTGCACGTGCACATTTTGGCCAGCAAAAGCCCACTGAGCACAGGTATTCTTCAGAATTAGCGTACATTTTATGTCAAGGGCTTTTGTTTGTTTGATTGTTTTACGATACGTGTTAGATTGTGTTGGCAGTCATGGAGCACTGCTCTCCTAAAGGAAGTTATTTTCCCAGATGAGTTTACACCCCCAGCTCATGGATGGGGCTGAGGAAACAGCACGATGTCATGGCCGAGGTACAACAACCAGACCCCACAACCCTCCCACACCCTGAAAAGGTCCCTTTGGCTTCATCTGTGTGAGCTCCTCCAGAAGGAAATATTGGCTGCCATCATTGTCAATAATACAAACAGGTAAATGAAAGAAGTAGCTATTAATTTCATGTAACAAAACAGTTGGTAGATAGCATCTGTATTTAAGATCTCAGCGGTGAAAAGCTGAGGTGCTGCAGGCCCCTGAACAGCCGGTGCTGCAGTATGGTGGAGTGTGCTTGGAGCCTTCACTCGGTGCTTGCCCGTGCTGGGCAATGATCACTTAAATCTGTCTACACATTTTTAAATTGGAGATTGCATTCACAATGTTAGTGAGGCTGGCTCTTTTTTCACATATGGTTTTCAGAGATGGGACAGATGAAAATTAAAAAAATCAGATGTTGCAAGACCATAATGTTTGGGAATAGGCTGGCCAAGGGTTTTGGCTTTGTTTTTTTCACCATGTTCAATAAGTTTTTTGTT
>CM021763.1:21250716-21443147 GCA_011075105.1 Heteronetta atricapilla | reverse complement strand
CTGCAGTTCTCCTTCCTGGTATATAGATTGAGTTGAGATCAGCCTGCACGTAAGTGATATGTTCTGGAGAGTTGTGTCACTGTTGGTTTTCATTTGAGAAGCACAGAAAAACTAGATTTTATATAATGTTTCTGTGTGTATATACATTATATATGTGTTTTCAAGAATATGGTGTATGTATATGTTAGTGTACCTATAGTATATATCATGCATGCATATATTTTATACACTTACATATACATGTAAGTACATACATAGTATATACACATATATACAATTCAAATGTATACTTATGACATGTGTATACTTATTAATATATGTACATTTTGTATGCATATATATTATACTGTGACACTACTTTATTAAATATCCCCTTTAAAGATATTTATTGTACTCACAATCATGGCTTCTTTTGCCACAGCCATTTCTGCCTTATTTTTGGAGCACATTCCTTCACTCCTGCTTAGCACTGGTCCCAGCTGCATAAAACAGCTTTTCACGGTGAAGACCTGATGGTTTTTATGGTCAGGAACTTTCCCTATGAAGAAGGTTTTGTAAGCCTCTGTCGGTGTTGTTCGATCAGCTGTGGAGCCCAGCGAGGAGACAAACCCCTGGTGAAGCAGAGCAGGCCTGATGACACCTCGGCAGCTTGTGGTGGGTGCAGGGTGGACATCGGGCTGCTGGAAGGCCAGCACTGGTGCTCAGCACAGACCCAAACGTGCACGGCTCTGCGAGCCAGGGCCCGGTGGGGGGACATTCGGGAAGGACACGGCCACACATTGTGCACAGTTTGGGCTGAGGCTTGGGAAGAAAAGGCCATTTTTTCTCTACAATGAACAGTAGGGAAAAGCTGAGAGCAGCTCCAGCACCAGCCGGTGCTGTTACGGAGCCTGCTGGGGGCAGGATTGGCCGTCATGTTTCGAGGTGCCCGTGTGAGTGCACAGGCAGAACAGGCAATATCTAGGAAAGCAAACAAGATCTGGTAACTTCTGCGCGCCTCTCCAAGATAGGTATGCAGATAGCTGTTGGTGTGCTTCGGGTGACTTCCTGGCTGCCTGACAGCTGTTTCTGCTCCAGCAGGCTCCCAGCGCTGGTGGAGAGCTAGAGGGAGCTCCTCTATCCTGCTGCTCCCCGGGCCCTCCTGCTCCCAATACGGCCTGGAGAGCACCCGTCTCTAGCAGGCTGTTGAAACACAATCTTACCCACAACATGACAGCCTAAGTGAGGTGTCTGAGCTCTTTGATTCTGGTAAGGCAACAAAGCAGGGAAAGGCATGGGTTAGCTGTACTCATGGCCAGCTCGGCTTGTCATGCAGCATGGAGGTGCGCCTTCAACAGCCCAAGACATCCACAGAGACGTTGCCAGTACCTGCACTCATTTTCCTCTTGCCCTCTCCTAGGATGGCAAATGCAGGGGACCTAAGCTAACACTTGTCTTGATGGTAGATCTGGTGAGCAGCTTTCACGTGCTAAATGTTGAGGAAGCCGAGCTGCTGTGAGCTGCCTCTCCTGCAATTTAAATGCCTCTGACCTGTGGCGTGCCTGTGCTTTCTCCCTCTGTGCAGGACACAGCCATCTCCTTCCTGCTGCCATTCCCCTGCCCATGTAACTGGATGTTAATCATTTACCTGCCGTGAGCAGGTCAACCATTATTCCTGTCCTCCCGACCCAATGTTTAGGATTACCTTTGCTCCCCACCAAAGGCGAGGCCACTTGTTCTCGTTATCAGGAGAGCAGCAGCAGCAGTTGTTCCTAACACTGCTGGCATCAAAAGTGCCGGAGCTTCTTGTTTGTATCTGGTAATTGCTGTCAATATATTAATATTTTTTTTCCCATTAATGGCAGCAACCTTGTATCTGGAAGTCTCCAGGTGACCTACTTACTTTTTATTATTATGTACAACAGTGTCCCATTTTGCCACAGCCAGGGCAGCCCTATCATGCATGGGAAAACAGATATTACAACACATGAGGAATATTAGTTGCTTGCTGAGCCATATAGCCGCATCCCTTTGGACAAGTCAAGACTTATTAGTCGTAACGCTCCCAAAAGCTCTGCCTGAGCAGCGACATACTGGTTCCTAAGGTCTGTTTGTAGTTTTTCTTGGCTCGGTGTCTTAAAAAAAGAAAAAGTTTTGAACCAAAAAATCAAAGAAAACTTTCCAAGTTCTGAACATTAAGGGATGGAGGGGGGAATGGGGTTGTTTAATTTAGTTTTGTGATTTCTCCCTCCTGGGTGAGACAAGCAGTATTGCTCAATGGACTGTCATATTTCTACATATCCCTTTTGGCCAAACCCAACAATCTTATTATGATGCCCTCTCGAAAGTGCCAGGATTTCCTCACTCGTCATACTCTTAACAGTTCCAATAGGAGCATGAAGTAAACCCAAAACCTCAAGGTCTTCCTCTTAATCTCCAGCCTAATCAACTGCTCAGCAATGCAGAGCTTTTGTAGGATTTGTTAGGAGCTGTTTCTCCATCTTCTCCTCAGCACCTGGTTTTAGCCTTAATGTTTCCACAATTGCAAAAGGCTTCCTATGCTGGTTCTGCCTTCTGCTGCCTCAGACTTCTAGTTTTGAATTCTTTGGTGTCCCCCAACTCAGAAGCCACTTCTGCATTTATACATTGTACTAATTTCACACCACCAGCTCTCAGCCTCTTTCCTTCATGCTTTTCCACAAGTTGGAAAAGGCATTTGCCTCTTTTCTTCAATTTTGCCCTTTTACCCTCTCCTTCCTCCTTGATTTTGCCTCTTCTTTTGACTCAAGCTATTACCTCCTTGCTAACCACCTCAAAACCTGTAGTTTACAGATTTTTGTGGGGTTAATGACAGAAAAAAAAAAAAAAAAGAGATCACCTACTTACACCCTGGAAATTCCTCATCACCCCCCATTTTGCCCTTTACATCTGCGGATGGAAGTCATTGGGGAGCATCATCTTCATCCTAAATAGGTCCTGAGAGAGGAAAATCTCTGTGTCCCGCAATATTTTGGGGATGAAGATGTGGCTTGAGGTATTGGGCTGGAACTGGGCACTTTGGCTTAATTATTATTATTATTATTGTTATTTTTAATGCAGCGAATTGCTCTGTCTTCCCAGACTTGCTACTCTTCCCTCGGCATCCCGCTGCCTGCAGATACGGGGGGGTTCGCGGCTGCCGGGGGCGAGGGAGGGAGCGCGGGGCGTGGCATTGGGCGTGGCATTGGGCGTGGCGTGGGCGTGTCCGGGGCGTGCCCCCCGCCGCGCGCCTTGTGGCAGCCCGTGTCCCGCGGCGCCCCGCAGTCCCGTCCGGCGGTGCGGGGACAGGTGGGGCCGCGCCGCTGCCGCGTGAGTGCGGGGGGGTTCGGGGGTTTGGGCTGAGTTCCCCCGGCTCCGTGCTGGGGGTGGGGCGGGACCCGGGGTGGCTCCTACCCGCTCTGCCCCTAAATCGCTGCTTGCTCCTCTCTCTCCGTCTGTCCGTCCCGGCTCCCCCTAGCCTTCCCCTCCAGCCTCCCCCCCCGCGGTGCCTGTGCCCCCTGAAGCTCACCCTTACCCCCAGAACTCAAATTTCCCGGCCGTGCCCCCCGCTCTGAGCTCTTCGCCCTTTCCTGAGGAAGGAGCCGCGTCAAAGGTGAGGCGGGGGCCCGGAGGCTGCTCCGGAGCTGCTTTCCCTCCAGAGTGGCCTTTTCCCACCCCTCCGAGCCACGAGCGGTGCCGGGCATTAAGGACTTGAGGACCCCCGCTCCGCAGGAGCAGCGACGGGGGAGAGGTGTGCTCCACGTGTTTGGGAGGATCCCAAAATGTAGGGCTGGGAGGACGGCGTCCAGCCGCTTGGCAGCGGGGCGGCTCTGTCTGTCTGTCCGTCTGTCCCGCTGCCTTCCCCCGGCGGAGGGGGCTCTCCGGCAGGTGAGGGAGCGGGGCAGGGGGCTGCCGCCTCGTGGGCTGTGGGGTGGGCGATATTTCGGCCGGGTTTCGCACGCCCCCGCCGCAGGGATGGAGCTGGGCGGTGGTGGAAAAAGCGCGGAGAGGCAGCGAAGCGGCGGCTCTCGCTGATTCCTGCGCTGCAGGAGATGGAGACAAGTCGGCTAAGGCTGTTTGGAGAAATCGGGAGTCTTCCTCCCCCCTTTGCACCCCAGACCCGAGAGCGGCTCTCCCCGTGGGAGAAGCCCGGGAGGGCTTTTCTGGCTGCCGGGTCACGGCCGCTGCTCGCTTTCGGGCTCTCCTGGGGGGCGGGAGCGCCCTGCACTTGCTTGGTGGCTGGGAGAAAGTGCAAGACCCGAGGTGCGAAAACCCGGCGTAAAGTCCCCCTGGCAGCCCCTCTGCCGCCCGAGCGGGCAACAGCAGGGCTTCTGCGGCGTTTCGTTACGGGGTGCCCGCCAGCTTCCCAGCAGAGGCTCGTTTTCGGGAGGAGGGAGGCAGGTTCGGGTGCAGGAAGAGATACTCATGCTCGCGGGATGTGCCGGGGAAGGTGCCGCGGCGTTAGTCAAGGAAAACGCGTGACAAATAGGATTTGACTCGTTAACGCGGCTCCCCCAGTGCCACGAAATGTCTATCAACTGATTGCATACCGGCAGAAGAGCTAATCAGGTACGGTTCTCTATCCTGACGTGCCTCGGCTGCCCTTGCTGACTGTGCCGTGCCCTTCCTGGCTTTGTTTCGCTCAGCCGCAGCAAACCAGGAAACTGGGAAACTTTTTTGTCTCTTTTTTTTTTTTTTTTTTTTTTTTTTCCTCCTACCCTGTACTTTTGCTGCGCCGCTCCCACGCCCAGCGGCGGGGAGGCGAAGGGAGCCGGATCCTGCCCTGCACCTTCCCCATCGCCCCTTCCCCATTTGCCGGTCAAATCCCCAAATCCCAGCCGTGCCAGGGCAGGGTCTACACCAGCTCTCCGGCGGCTTGTCCCTGAGCGGGCGGAGGACAGGCCCTCTTGTAAAACACGTATGGTGAGTGCCTGTGGCAGGCGGGGATGAATGGAAGGGCTGGTGGCGTCCTCAGGGGCGCAGCCTGATTCTACAAAGATAATTTCACGGCCTGGCGTTGGTATCGGTTTCAGGCTAGTGGATGTCTGCAGCATTGAGCCGCTTCCCAGATCCTGTGCAGCTAGGGGGGGAGAAGTGCCCCTTCCCTCTCGCTACCCCCCTGTCCCTCACAGCAGCTTTTGTCCTGCTCTTCTCTCCTGAAGTCACAACAGGTGACAGACGCAGGTGTACTTTTTCATCTCTTTTCCTGTTGCTCAAGAACACTTTAAGTTTGGAGGTCTGACAGACTTGGTTACCTTTTTCTCTGTTACAATTTATACTTCAAAAAGCAGTTCTGAATATTAAGGAGGAAGCTGCTCAGTTGGGGAGCTCAGCACCGAGAGACTTGCAGAGAACCTATACCTTAAAAAGAGTTAAAGTATGTAAGAAAAGAAAAAGCTTCATGGTTTGCTTTCGGTTTTAATGTTCAGTGCTTTCTGCTCACTTAGTTTTACTTTAATACTCTTTCAGAGGTGGGTGGTTGCTCTCGGTGGTTGTGCAGGGCCATGGAGACCCTACAGGTGCCTGGCGGCCTCCCCCTGGTACCCAGGCTAAGTGCTGCAGCTACAGGGGGCAAATGCAGCCTAAATGGTGAAAAGTGAACCTTTTCCTACTCAAAAATATCAGAATGTTTGAACAATAACATTAAGAAAATAAATAATTCATTTTTTAGGCCTGTTTGTACTTTTTTTTTTTTTTTTTAAAAAAAAAAAAAAAAGTAGTTACTTTAAAAAGCAAGAAAATGAAAGCAAAAAGGGGACATGCAGTGCAGCTTTATCCTCTGGAGCCTGTTCAATTGCCATGTTCAATTTACAGGAATTTTTGCAAAGTTGCAGGTGATGTAGCAGTTAAGAGTTTTTCTATCTTTCTGATACTTGGGTGAAATCCCAGAATTAATCAGGATTACTTCAGCTGATATTAAATAAGAAAGTTTAGCCTAATGAGAGACACCAGAAGAACTCAGATGTCTCTTTTCTTTACCTGGCTCTGGTTTCATTGTTAAATGCTGGCCATTGAACAGGAAACATTGATTAGTGCAGGGTTCCCCCCCTGCTAAAATCATGTAGTGAAATGCTTACCCCGTGTCTGTTAATGTGTCTCGATTTTTTTTCAAGTGTCTTTTGCTACTTATGCTCTGTTTATGGTGGTTACAGAAAACACTTTTATTACTTGAGATGTTGACTAGAGAAGACCTGTAAGCAGGTCATAGGTTGGATAATATGAACAGAATACTGAATTTAGAGCAGCGCAGGTGTAAACAGGGCCTTGGTTGTTATCTTGGTGCTGTGTGAGAATCAGAGGAACCAGATTTTTAGCTTTGAAACCCATAGCTTGCATACAAATCTCATCTCTAGTAAAATACCACTCGGAGAGCCTATCTAGCCCAAAGTAAGCTCCGGGTGCCACTCACAGAGTAGCACGGATGTCACAGTGAGGATGAATTCAGGTGGCAATAAATAAACTCGGTGAGTCATCGTATTTGCCAGGAGCAATGGTATTCGGATTGCTCCTCTCCGCTGTGTCAGGGCTGCATTACTCACCACGGTAAAAGCAGTGAACGCTGACTCTTATCTCCCCTCACCTAACCATTCCACCTCCACCTCCTGCTGCAGTTGGCACCATCCATTCTCCTATCCTAAGTGCTTTTGCCCTTGTGCTGCTTTTTCTTTTTTTTTTTTTTAATTTTCTATTGCACTAGTGTGGACTCTTGGAGAGGACAAGTGCTAAACTATTCTGATGAACTCTTCTGGGTTAAAAATACCTTTTTTTTTTTTTTTTTTTTTTTTTCCCCTTCTTTTCCTGTGGCCTTATCCGCCCCTTGCCCTTGATGTGCTTCCCAATTTGTTTTATTACACAGCCAGAAAAACAGTTGTTCCAACGTGAGTAAAGGGTGACATGGGATTAGGAGTGAGTAATGGGGAGAGAAGTTGATTAAGATGACATTGGTCCCATTAAAACCACTCTTCAGTTGAAAACTTACCCTGTAAACAGCCAGAGTTGCTGTGCTCAAGAGGAGCTTCTTGTCGCAGCTTTGTGAATTCCTGTGTGTTCCCTGTGGGCGTTTAATTGTATTGTGAATTCTTTGTAGTCCGGATTATCTTTTACATTGATACGGTGCCTTGCACATTGGGCCCCGTGCCTGGAGCCTCTATTCAAAAATTTTTTTTTTTTTTTTTTTTTAAAGCAGTACCTCACCAAATGGGTGTGAATGTGGTTATAAATCTGTACAGTGTGCTTTTAAAACACATGCAAACAAATACTATGTGCAGTGCAAAAAGTTAGTAAATTTCTCTAGGCTTCTCCTGGATGGAAGTTGAAGCCCCTGCTATCCCAGGGGCTGTATGCTGGACTTATGGGTATGTCTGAGATTAAAAACATAGCTCACCAAGAATAACTCCATTCCTTTTATTCTTCTGTTGCCCAACAAAAGGGGTTTGAAACACAAAGATGTGTTTGTTGATTTTGAAATAATTTGCATTGTATCATCAATCCCAAAATGGCTTAAAACAAAGTCACAAAAGCCTGATTCAATGCTTCTCTGTATGCTGTTAGAGTATGGGTACATTTAACGTTGGTACCATTCCCTTTCTTTCAGAAAAGTTATCTAAGGTGACAAATTTGATTTTTAAAAATTATTTTTATTTTTATTATTGTTTTTTGCCTGATCAGTTACAAAGTAAAGTGCCTGGAATGTGTTACTAGTGCTTAAAGCTGATGTTTTGTGATGTGTACCAGAGCAGAGTGCAAGGTGACCAGAAAGTAGAAACTCCTTGATTTAGAGCTGCTGTTGCTGCTGGAGGAGAAAATATCTTTTGGAGTGGGGAAAAATGTTTCTGCTCAGCAAAGTTTTGAAATAGATTGTATTTTAATATATCTGTCTTGTTGTGGTAAGGACTTAATAGACAATATTTTCCCTTGTTTTCTTCTGGTAAAATGTTTCCAGTTTTCTCTTTAATTAAAAGGTTTTGGCTGAAGTGTCAAGAGTGTCAGGGTTGTAGGTCAGATATGCTCATTTATTCTGTAAGCAAATATTGTGGTATTTGTTTGCCATGTGGTGTTATGAATAGATAGGGATGGACTACATAGAAATGTCTATTGTCTGTTCAAGGCAGTAGTAGCTCATAATGTTGCCTTCTCCTGTAAAGGTGAAAATTACTTAAAACCAGATACATTGCAGTAGAATAGTGTATTTTACAGTATTTACATTTACATCATCCATGACACTCCCTTTTTTATTTGCTTGGATGTACAGTTGGAAATATCTGGATTGAATTACATTCTTTAATTGCTTTTGTACTCGGAATTCTGTGGCTTGTCTTTTTGTACTGAAATAAAATGCTCATTTTTGAGACTTTTTAACTGTACAGAATGGGCCTGATAAGCTTTTAATTAAATTACCGTAATGCATTTAGGAAGTACCCTGTCCACCCTTATCACTCATGACAAGATGTATGAAAGACTATGTACAAAAGCCAAAAGACTGGTGTAGTAAGTGAGGTGTTGACCACCAATTTTGAAATTAAACCTTTCACAAAACTGTTTTTGAGCCATGTTTCATGGGACTTTATTATAGATGCTAATTCCCTCTGCCTCTTGTATTACTACTGTGGTACCAAAAACTGTGTTTCTGTAGCACCTTTTGTTCTGCAATAAGCAAACTTGTTAGAGGAGGCTGAGTTTGTTTTTTCATGAAGAAGTAATAAAACTGTAAAGAAAGGCTGTAAATCCTTTATCGCATAGCTTTGGTAGTCAAGAAGTCCGCTCATTTTAAGTTCTAACCATGAACACAACTCCTATGTTTTGAAGAAGGGAGAAAGCTGGGAGGAGGGAGTGCAGAAGTTATAAGCTGTTAAAGATCTCCTTGCCTCCCTTCAACAGCTCCTTGCATGAATGCTTGAAATGTCACAGAGTAGGAAGTTACCCATCCAAGTTTCATGTTATCCTGAAACTGCTCCCCAAAATCTAATCAGTCCATTGGCCTGAGTGAGTTCTGGGTTGATCTGGAGTTCTTCATGATTCATTGAAAGGAGGCTGCTACTCTATTTTAAAACTAAACAGCTTAGGTGCTCCATTTGATCTACATTTAAAGTTATTGAATGGAAAACTGCCTCTGGACCTGTGGCAACTGTGCAGTTTGGTGTTCCGTAGACACTTCATATGTGACCTTGAGGAGCGTACTTTCATGTCATCCAGGGTGTTGGAGCATCAGACAAAACGTAACTGAACCAAGACAGGCTTGTGATAAGAAAGGGAGCTGCTTTTACAGATGATGTTGTATGACCTTGGCTCATCTGTTGAGACAACAGCTGGGGGAAGAGGTCTAGTCCTCCACCCGTCAGAGGGAAGGCATCTTGCTCTTTGGACACAGGCAGCTGGATGAACCTGCAGCTGCATCGTGTGTGGGCAGGACGGTGAGTGTGGGTGAAAGCAAATTCCTTGGTTTGAGTGTGAACAGTGAAATCATCTGGAGGTGAGGTAGAAGAGACAAACTGCTGTGTTTAGAAACCTGCTTGGGTGACGAGGGTTGTGGTGTTGCTCTAGGTTCAGACAGTGGCGTGTGGCCTGGTAGTTTTGCATAGTAACTGGAATACTGAGCTGGCGCCAACACTTGGTTTTGTTCACAGCTTTGCTGTGGCAACAAGTGTGAAAAGTGCTTTTTCTCTATTGACCTGCCCTCTGCTCTGCACAGAAAATAAACCAAGCATGCTGACCTCCTCCACAGAACGCTGAAACCTGTACCTGAAAAATGCTATCTCAAACTTTTTTGGTAACAGAAATGTGTAGATATAAGCTCAATCTTTCTACTGGAGACGTTCCAGCTTTCCTCTCCTTTCCTGCTGTTGCATGCTGAGTGTTTCTCATGTGCTGTTGTTTTACAGGAACGTCAGTATTAGTCTGAGTACTCTGCTTCTTGCCAAGCTTCTGCACAGAAAGTATTATCGTCTCCTGCGTTATTCTAATGTGGCACATCCACTACCTAATGCACTTTGTTGATTTTTTTTTTTTTTTTTCTTGAGCTATTTATATTTGGCAATTTTTCAGGATCAGAAACGGGAAAAATAAATGTGGTTGATATGGCCTGGTTCATCCCTACCCACCATCTAGCTGAGCTGATCTATTTTAAACTGCAGCCATGTGTTGTGGTCCTGGGTGGTCTCTGAGAGTTTGGGAAGATGACGAAAACTGCATTCTGCTGTGGTAGTGGAAAATGCTGATAGAAAGTGGAAACTATTCAATATCTCTCCCAGGTGTATTACAGCACACCTGTGATAAACCTATCTGGTAATGTGGTGTTTCATTCTGTTCTTTTGTGAAGTTATTAATCAGTGTTAAACTAATTTAAAGACACTCCAGCCTGCACAATGCTGTTTCACGCACTCTTCCTGAAAATGCAATATACTGAAGACTTTTTAAAATTCCTATTGGCACAGCAACTAAGATCTAAGTAACTAGATCTGGGGCAAAAGTCACCTGTCACAACTCTGTCATGTTATTAACATATTTTGTCCATAATATCAGCCTCTACTTGACATTTGGCATTGTGCAAACTACTGCATATTTTTTGCTCAGAAGTGGAACAAAAAGCTCATATCCATTTGAACCTAAATTTTATTAAGAAGAT
Source organism: Heteronetta atricapilla (assembly GCA_011075105.1). Taxonomy (NCBI): domain Eukaryota; kingdom Metazoa; phylum Chordata; class Aves; order Anseriformes; family Anatidae; genus Heteronetta; species Heteronetta atricapilla. The sequence goes on along the minus strand of CM021763.1, from coordinate 21,432,529 downwards.
CTGATTTCTAAAAATGTTTTAAGATTCCCTTTGCAAACAGAGCCAGTTAATATCTTTAGCTGATGAAGAGATGTGTTTCCATGTAAATTTTTGAGTGTAGGTTGTATTCTGGCTACTGTCCCACACTGCATTGCTTTGCCTTTTTACTTTTGTCTTCATAGGCTGTCCGCTTCTCTGATTCATCTGAACTGGATGTTTCCTCTCTGTAATACTTGTAGGCAACTGTGAATGTCTCTGCTCCATATGTCTAATTGAGTCCTGACCAACAGCTCTTTCACAGGAACCCCTTGATGTCCAGCACATCTGTAGTCCTTTGAAAGTTACCTGCACAGCAAGTGCAAAAGTTTTTCTGGAATTGCTCTTAATGCCAAGCCAAAGTGAAGGTTCTCCCTTTCTTTTATGCATGTCCCACGTCCAAGCTCTGGGAAACTGGATCACGTTGCAAGGGGTGCAGTCACCTCAAAAGGGAAAGGTGCTGTGGAAAGCTATTGACTAAACTGTACTGCAAGCAGCATCCAAAACGGCTTGGGTGGAACCCAGAAGCTTATTTAGATTTCAAACTGTATCATGTGGGAGTTCTTAAAATACTAGTTTCCGTCTTTTCACTCCTGGACTCAAAGTATAAGCACAATACTATCTCAACAATGTCTTTCTTGACTATAGGGTGAGTCTGCAGGGTCACTTCCTCCAGCTGTCCCTGACGTTTGGGCATCCCTTTGCCTTCTGTTCTCCACCCCTCTGTGATTCCTCCCTTGAGGACAGAATACAGCAAGCACTGGCTGGGAAACATCTGGCTTTTTTTTGTAAGGCATTTCCACATCAACTCAATTTCTAAAGCTGCATTTCACTTGCACAGTAACTCTGGTTGTGTGTAAACCAACTCTCTTTTTCTTTCTTTCTTTCTTTTTTTTTTTTTCTTTCCAAGTGGAGATCTTTGGGGTGTAGATGAAAAACAAGGCTGCTAGGAGTAATTAGAAGTCTTCGTATTCTTATTACTTTGCTTGGTTATTCTGACTGAGAGGCCTGAATCTCCAAGCAATAGTAAAATGTGGCTTCGTGGGTTGCCTGACACTAATACTCCTGATTACGTTCTGTCCTGATAAACTAGACCTTTCATCATGCTGAAGAATGTTGATTTAAAAAACAAATTAACAAAACAGAAGGCCTTCCTATCTCACTGCACATCCCTTGATGATCTCTGACTGCATCTCTATAAATCATCACCTCTGCACTGGAAAGATTGAGGATGTGGCCATACAGTAACTTCCTGGAGCACTCCAGAAAGTACATTCATAACATCAGCCAGTGTGCCAAGACTGAACTTGTGAGCAGCATTTTTTTTAAAATGACAATGACAGCAGACTTCCATGTTCTGATACTTTAGTTTAAAAACAATGCTGAGTACAGATTTCCTTTAAAGTGGCTCCTCCAAAAATGTCCCTAAAATCCCTGCCGTCTCCTCCTAGTGCTCATCAGCCTGTGTTGTGCATCACAGCAGAAGGTTGTGGACACAGCTGGTCCCAGCTTTCTTTTGAAAGAGCCTGCTAAGGAGGATGGAGTTACTGATGTTTACAGTGTGCAACAGCATGTCCGCTATGCTGCACAGTAGTTCAAAAAAAAAAAAAAAAAGGGGGTGGGTGGATAGTTCTAGGTCATACGCCTTTAAAATTTATGCCTGTCTAGTGCAGTGCAAGCAACACTGGAGCAGAAGGAATGCATTATTTTGCTGCCGAGAATATCAGCTTAGGACCCGAGGGTGGGTAAGTTGAGCAAGTGCAAGGCAGTGAGAAACAATGGTAAAGGAAATTAGCCCATGTTAGCATGAGTGAGTGGTGTGGGAGCAGTTCAGCTTCTGAAAATTACTGCATTAAAGGGTGAACAAAATAATGTGTTGTAACCCCACACTAGTGTTATCAGTGTTGCTGCTTACTAGTATTTTGAACCCAGCAAAATTGCAGGCGGTGCAATAAAAGTTCCATAAATCGGCAGTGACTCTGCATCATGTCATCTGAGGTGACAGTAACTGAACTGAGTGTATGCTATGGGTAAGATATGACTGTAGAAAAACAGTTCTTCATTCAGTATTGATGAATATTTTTCACTTCCTTTGCTCACTGCTTTAAGTGAGCAAAGCTTACTTAAGCTTAAGTTCTTAAGGTAACTATATATATATATATATATATATATACACATACATATATATATATATATATATATACACGTCTCCTCTTCCCATGAGTCTCCTTTCTGCTGTATTTTCATATTATAAAAGACAGCACTCTGTCCCCATTTTTACCTACCATGCATGGAAATTTATAGTCTTTTTTCTTTTTTCTCTATTGATTTTCAATTTCTGCATTATTGAATAGCTACAGGTACACTGACTTTGATTATTTGGTTGCAGAATGTCAGTGGAAACAAGAAGGCTTGTCTGCTTCTATTTTCCATTGGTATAGCTAGATTAGCAATATGTAACCTGTGTAACAAATCTCATTTCCAGATGTTTTAAGGAGTCTGCTCTGCAAGATGAACTCTAGTACTACGTCTCTTGCCTCTATTTGATCAGATTCTGTGGAGTGCCCCCCAACAATGGCTACTTAGTGACAATATATGTCATGGTTCTGTTAAATAATGGGTGAACACAAACTAAATTCTCTATCCATTCTTAGTAGCAAACTGTTTATACCTTAATTAATTGGGGCAAATTAATAAATTAATGTAAGATTCTCATATGCAATTCACCTGTTAATGGATGGTTGATGTGATGGAGCCAACCCAGTGGTTCAGCCTGCAGCTAAAGGGAGGGGATGGTCTCGCTCTTATCTCTCTTCATATTTTCAAAAGTAACTTTAAGGTAGGTAGAAGCAATGTTGCTCATAATAGGAGCAAAGTCTAAACCATCCTACATGGAGGTTTAAGAATGATGCAGGCTTTGTGCAATGGTATCACACAAGAGAAGTAGGGAGAACTTTAGACTGATCATAAATGTGGCAACATTAGCTGAGTCTGTTTTGCTTATGGCCTGCCCATTCTCAGGGTATATTAATAAGGTATTGAGGACTGTTACGAGGATGCTTCTACCTACATTCTCTATGTTTTGCCGTAAAAATGGGTGTCCGGTAGAAAGCTGAAAAGGTTCTTACTAAAGCAATCAAGTAACTATGGTGTATGTGTGTTTCATCATCACAATGAGAGAAAATTAAATGACGTCAATTCTGTTTTGTGGATGCATCCACAAAGCCCTTTCATTCTTAGTCTTCTAAAATGTGAACTTTCGATGTCATGAGACATCATTTTCATTCTTGGTATTTAGTTAGCACTTCCACTACTACTGCCTTTATAGAGCTCATCTATAAATTGTTTCTCTAAAGTAAAGTATTTCCTACACAGGCTAAAGAAATGAACAAAAAAACTCACTGCAGCTTAAATATCACTCTTTACCTCTCTAGATCAGCACAGAGTTTTATATTGTAGTTTGCTTTGTTACTAACAATGCGTACATGCTTTAGAAATACTACAGTTACAAATACTTTCATGTAGCTGTCAGAATGATCCCTACTCCAGAACAAAAAAATAGTCCAGAAGGGGTAAAAGCTGTGTGTTATGAAGACACCAACTTGTAGAGGAATGAATGGGTTGCATAGGGCGCATGTGTGTGCTGCTCATCTAAACATACCAGATTGCATTGCCACTGCCTTGTCCCCTGTTTCTTGCTTTGTGAAAGCCTGCTTAACATGACACAAAGCCTAGCTGATCTTGAAATAAAAGTTAAAATCCAGCAGAAAGTTTTTTGGTTATATAATTAGCAAGGAGGAAAAAGGAGGAGCTATTAAGTCCTTTGGATAAGCAGGAGATTAACCTGAGTCGGATATGGCCCAAATACTAAATGAATAATTTGCCAGAGGTTTTTGATAAGGGTAATGATGCGTCATTATCTAATGGAAATGCGGTTGCATTAATACAAATATTACACCATAGGTGAACCTTATTTTGACTTCTAGGTGAAAGTTGTCATGGGATGTGTCACAGGGCTCACCGTGCAGGCAGGATTAGGTGACTTTGTGAGCTGCTGTCACCCTGCTGGCATGAAAGCCAAGGGAGCCAAGTGCAAGTCATGCACTGGCAGACCAACAAGAAGAGCTCCTGCAGTAATCTGGGTGCAGGAGCCTCTGAGCAGCATGCAGGTAGGCAGACAAGGCTAGCTGAAGGCAGGGTGGCTGACATACCAGTGCTCAAGGGATTTTGGTAAAGGCACGGGAGCACTGATAACAAGTTAAAATTCTAGCAGCTTTGCCCCCAGTTTGTTTTTGCCTTTCTCTGAAATGATGGGAATGTGAGGATTAAAAACTGTGGTAGATACACTGGTGTGTGGTTTATGGTGGTTGTTTCCCAAGTGAAACTGGGAATTCTTTCAGGGACCAGCCCAGCGTCTTTCTCATACTTGAGTTAAATTGATAATTGAGTTCAGACTTGTAAGGAAACTTCCTACCAGGCTATGTTTGCACGGGCTGTTTGGTCCTGGAGGGCCTAGGATTAGTCCCTAGGATTGCTTTCAGTTGCATCACTGCAACACCAGGTAACTTAACGTATCGGTGATGCCCAATCCTTTGCTGCCATGTTGTAGCACAAAGACGTTTTTGTGGCTTTCGTTCTTGTGTTGCGACGTACTCCTCATGCATCTGATGGACAGGGATGGCTTGCCAAGGTGCGGTGTGTGCACATCTTAACTAATGATCTGGCACATGATTGTCAACGGTTATGCAGGCAGGACCAGACATGATGATCCTGTGTCCTCACTATGTGATTTCATCATCAGCTTAAATGTCTATGACAGGGCTGCTACTCCCAGCTTTCCACCTTCCTGCAGCATCCCAGCTCAGGAGCCCTTGCATGAGCGCCCTCAGGTGCAGCCACTGTGCTGACTGAAAACGGAACGTTATCTGCAAGACTATGATTTCAATTGGGTCAGTGAGCTGTTGTGGCTTATCCTGCAGCTGCCTGAGGACCAGACTCATCAGGAGAGCTGCCATGGGACTGCATGCTGGGGGTTCCCTATTGAGGAACTCGTCATTGGATCGGTGCATATGGACCAGGAGGATGCCTGTTTGATATCAGCTGGGAGCAGAGCACAAAATGGGGCTGTACTTGTGGCCAGTGAAGAACCTGAAACAGTTCCCACAGGGAGGAACTTTTCTGTGCCCATTAGCAATCAGCCTTGCACGAAGTCTGCAGTATCCATTTTAACACATTGCATGCAGGCATGGAAGGAAATACAAACCAGTTTATATTTTACCTAGCAACAGAATGGGAAATCCAGGAGGCTGACAGGAAAAAACAAACAAACACTCCAGTATGTAATGTGGTTGAAATGAATTGTGTTTTCAATAGTTCTGCTGCCTACAGACTACTTTACTTGTGTAGGTAAATGGTAGTTTTGATACTAGTTTAAAAAGCAAAGCATTAAATAAAGATGTGCCACAGAACAAATTAAATAAGGGTCACAATACAGGGTAAGTATTAGATCTCTTACTGAGTACTGCTGGTGTGGGAATTTATAAACAGACATTCTAATGCAGTTTCTAAACCTCTTTCATCTATTTCTAAGATGTCCATATTTTCTTCCAAAGGGATTTACTTTTATTTGGAAATGTGATATTCCCTCACCAATGTCTACTGGAAGTGGTTGATGCACACTCAGGAGTAATTTTTATTTTAAAATGGGCTGGCTTCAGAGACAAAGTTTGAAATTTAATCAAGGTAACATTTCACTAATATATCTCTTAAAAACTTGGAAATTTCCTCAAATCCCTCTGTTACTCAGAGTTGTAATTCACTTCAGCACTGCCATCTGACAGGAACAGTGCTTACAAGCAATATTAACAACAACAACAAGAAAGCCACCTAATGCTAAGCAGGATGTTGCCAGCCTACATGTGAGATTAAACTTCCCCAAAACGCACTGTTTGGTTCAGAGAAGGCATAAAGGATCAGGAAGGTCACAGAAACTTTTCCCAGGGAAATCGATAACACCAGGGGATATCCAACTTTTTGGCAGAATGTAGGTGAGTAACCAATCTGATGTAATAGGCATTTTGTACTTGTTTGCAGCCTGGCATAAGGAAGTAAAGTAGTTAAAATAACTGCAATTATGTAACAACACAACCTTGGGAAATAGGAAGGGCAGAGCTGATATTTCCCAGGTAAAGCCAAAGATATGATCTGTGAAATATTCTGATTTAATTACCCTATGAACTTCAAAAGCAAAATTAACAATGGTGTATTAAATGATTCTGAAGCATTAATGTTTCATAATTGTGCCTGAATGTGTCACCCAGTATTACTGTCACTTGTTCTATCGTTTTGAAATCAGACCAGCATGGGTCAATGTTCTTCCCATCTTCCTACAGGGTCTGTGGGATGGGGGGATCCTTCCTTCATTACCTCCTGGATATGTCAGAGGGGTAATATTCCAGAAACTTTACTTCTGGCATCCAACTTGGGTGAAAATTACCCCACTGAAGCTTGTACATTATCATATTTTCCTGTCTTTTGCTAAGAGGTCCCTGTAAAACTAGGGCCGTTTTTACTAGAGCCTGTAAGGCAAGGGGCTTTAAACTAAAAGAGGGTAGGTTTAGATTACATATAAGGAGGAAATCCATCACTCAGAGGGTGGTGAGGTACTGGCACAGGCTTCCCAGAGAAGCTGTGGATGCCCCATCCCTGGAGGTGCTCAAGGCCAGGCTGGATGGGGCTTTGGGCAACCTGGGAGGTGGGAGGTGTCCCTGCCCATGGCAGGGGTTGGAACTGGGTGATATTTAAGCTCCCTTCCATGCCAAACCATTCTGTGATTCTATGATTCTATAGTATCTCCACCTTTCTTATAACAAGCTTTTCTCTGTGTAGAGAAAGTCTTGACTTAATTAATTAAATCAAGAAGTTGGTTTCTGGGGTGACAAATCTGATGTTGGATTCCCAGTGATATTGTTTCATTTTGCTTGGTTCTGTCATGCTCTTCTGCTTGCATCCTTTGTTTAGTAGCCATCAATGTAAAACATTCCTTTTAAAATTACTATTTAAAAGCAAATTTCGATATGTTTTAATATTTAAAAACTACGTAGGGGGAATAAATAAGCACAAAGAATGGCAAATATCTTTCATGTGGGTTAAGCCAAGGAATGTTAGAAGCTTGTTGTTCTCATTTAAAGATAAAGAATGTGTGAGGCATACCAGTAATTCCTATTACAAGAATCACTAATGTTTTTTGCATAGTAACAGAACTTGTAACAGCTTAATACCTACTACTTGCCATCATGTGGCATTCTCATACGGTTTGCTGAGGTATGTGGCATTTTTGGATGGAAAATGCACGTTCTTGGCTGGTGTAAATGATCTTATGTACCTCTCCCTCTCCAATAAAGGTAATGGTCACATTTGAAATTGGTTCTGCAAAGCTGTGTGCCTTAACTCAGCTGCAGCTATTTCAGCTGTCTGCTGAGCTGTAGGGAACCAGAGGCCAGCAAATGGCTTTACTCTTTTGACACAGCCTGTTCTGTCATTTGGCTCCCTTACACCACTAACTTTATAATGACGGAGGCACAATTGTTTAAGTGTGTCTTTAGAAATACTAGTGCAGCTGGCCTGAACAGAGGTGCGCAGGATGACTCCCACTGACATTTTTAAATAAGAAAAATAGCGTTCATTTCTTTCTAAGAGCTCAGTACCTTGCCTAAGTTTTTCATAGGTGATTTCACAGGTTTCATAGACATAATTTCAATTCTTGTTTTCCAAATGAATATGCTTCAGGGGACTGCATATATGTTCTTTAGAACTTTTTGGACTGGGCAGACTGAAAATAAATGACCTTCCTTTTTAAAAAAAAATATTTATGTGAATTTCTTCTCATGCATCATTTAAATAATCCAATTTTGAAAATCAGTCTACTAGTGTACCTTCTGTAATTTTGGGAGTTTACTACAATGTAGTTGCCATTTTAAAAATAAATTTCCCTATTGCTAGCACATTCTAGTTGCTCTTTGTAATGCTATTATGAGCAGAAAGTAGAACATTGGAAGTAAAAGTGCTGATGTGCTGATTCTGTAAATATGTTAACATTTATGTAAACTAAATGTACATTATTCTGTCTGAACTGTGGCTAAACTAATGCTTTATAGCGCGAAGAACTAAAGCTGTGTATTAATAAATGGCTTTCTCTGCCCACAGGTCTTTGTCCCTTCAGGCTAAACGTTTCCAACTTCTTGTTTAGAGGATAAGTTCTGTAGGCTTCAAAACTGCCAAACGCTATGGAAAAGTGCATTAAGCCAGAGCATTTTTGGGTTATTTCCCAATGACATGGTTGTACTCTGAAAGAGCAGTCTTTCAAAATGATTTTATTTATTTCTGTGCTGAAGCACAATCTAGTTGCTTATTTTGTGTGTGGGTATGTGTTTTTTTTGCAGTCTTGTATTAAAAACAAACTAAAGAAACCCTTAAAATCAACAATGACAAAACACAAGAGGCCTTGATCAATACGATCAAGTATTCCCTGTATATGAGATCTTGTGTGTGAAGTAAATGTAATGGAATAAGACAAAATACTTCCCATGCTGTCACTAATTCTACTTGAAGATAGTTAATGAATGAACAAAAAATCCTGACATAGTTATGTAAATGCAAAAAATTGTTCATAAAATTAGACTTGCAAAGAAAAAACTAGGTAGCTAGTTAAGTTTAAAAAAAAACTGTAAATCATTTTGAAAATAAAGTATTAATGTTGTATGCAAAAGTTGATATTAATTTATTTAAATGTAGAAAAGTTATGAATGACTTTGTCTCCTTTGCTGATGTTACTTCTTCTCAGGAAGTAATAAGATTTGTCTATAGTACTTTGCTTACTTTCAGATTAGGAGTAATTTCTCAGTCAGTATCTCTTTGTCCTTAGGCTGAGTTAAGCTGGCTGCTCTGACTGGTGCATCCTTCTCTCAAGGATGAGAGAACTGCAGAACTTAACTGCAAAACTTTCAAAATAAGTTTAGCAGCTGTTGTGGACTTGAACATAGAAACCCTGAAGACTAAGGGGCTCTGATGCATCAGTTCTTATGAAATGTTTTAAATGGAGAAGAACTGTGAGTGCTGGAGTCAGGAGGGGTAAGATAAGTGTTTTTCCAGCAGCATGGGAAAAGTGAGGACATGCCATTTTGTCTGCTGCATTTCTACCATGAGCAAAAGCGCAATGTATTGGAAGTAGTCTTGTTCCAGATACAAAGATAGTGTTTGGTCCCAATGGCCAGCTAGCATAAGAGTTGCTTGTTAAATACCAACAGTGTATTTGTCTGACTCCTAATACAAAACTGAATTGGTGTTGACACATCAAATGGATAAATGCAAAGAACTGTGAATTTGTGAGTTTGCAGTCTGCAGGCTGAGCAGTTTGCACCATATGGAGGAGAAGTCAGTCAACACTGCCAAACCCGTAATAAATGGCAATCCATTTTAATCCAACAACCACACCATTACTGGTTTTTGGAAAGCATGTTTTGAAACAGTAGGCTGCTCATTTGGCATGGGTCTTGGTCAGCGTGTTGAACTAGCCGGTCTGAGTTGCATTAAGATCTTCAGCAGGTTGAGAGAAGGAAGACTCTGACTGGCAGTGAATTCAATAAGCTATTCTTCTTTATTGAAGTGCTGATTAAATATAGTGTGGTTATTTGTCTTCAGTGAATATATGTATTCGTGTCTGTATATGTGTGTGTGTATGTGTGTATATATATATGTATATATATGTATATATGTATATATATATATATATATATATGTATATGTATGTATATATATATATATATATTTGAGCCATTCTGTGCACAAGGTATTTGCAGGTTTTGGTGGAATATTGTTAGAACTCTTGAACAAGGTATCTTGTTTGGCATGCCTTGTCTCCTGATTTACTATTTTCAGGAGACTGAAATAGGAAGAATCCTGCATTTTAGGGATAACTTATTGTAATCAATCTATTTTAATAGTTATTTATATATAAAATACAGATATGTAATACTTCCCCCCACAGCACCAAGTACCTTCAACTGGGTATCTCAGTTGTCACTGTCGTACAATCTGAAGTATGTGGTGTTCCCAACAGGGTGGGGTTTACTTCATTTGACATCATCCATGGTTTGGTTTATTGAGCAAGATGGCAGCCATAGCTGACTGTCTCTAACCATTTTCAGCTACTGTCAAAAGGAATAGGGCCACTCAAGTTTCCATTAGAATAGGAAGGAGACATTCCCTGCATCTACTGTTTTTTCCTTTATAAGCCTTTATAAACACAGTTTTATAACACATTGGTGCCCTTTGTAGCAAATGCTGCAATACTTCAGTAAGAATGGACATGGACTTCTTTCACACTGAGCTTTATTAAAAGTGTGCATGTGCCTACATGTGCTCACTGACCTCCAACGTGATTGTGTGTGTGTGGGGGAAGAGTAAATGCAATTGCTATGGGTTTATAGCCACAGCTATTGCTGAGGAATGTGTGGACAGTGGTTTGTTGGTTACAGTAAGTGCCCTTGATCTTCATCAAAGTGAGATGCATAGAGAAAGGCACCACTGGATTTGATTAAAAATAAAAAATGAAGAAACTGAAGCTTCTGCAGATGTTATTCTAAGCTATGTAGATTGAACTATGTTTTCTAGTATAAATGGAAAAGGGGGAAGAAAAAAGGATATTCATACTTCTTTTAGATTAAAAAGAAGTATTTGATCACTTGAAATTGGTCTCTATGCTGTGGACTTCATCGCTCATGTGTCTGAACCACACTCATGATGTTGGAATAGTATGGTTAGTAATTCAGAGCAATCAAATTACGTAGGTAAAAATTGGCTGTTGTACAGTTGCATATTAAAATCAGAAATACTCTGCTGGCTTTCAGTAAGACTTTGAATGTCAATGAATGTTTAGAGCAGTCTCAGCAGCACCCTGTACCCACTGAGTATGCGGCAGAGAGACTGACTTAGCAGGAAGAGTTCAGTACAGCAAAATTGTACAGCAAAATAGCAAAACAACACTTCTGTGAAGTGAGCATTGCAGTTGGCAGATCGTGTGGAGGATTATGGGATTGTCCTCTCCTTTTTAGTGGCTGTGTGTATCTTTTTCTGTTGTTGAGCATTAGGGAATAATTTTGCATTTATGTGAAATGTTTGTTAGCTTAATGTATCGCTTGAGTTACAATGATGCGTGTGATGATTGCCTAGAAATTGTTTGGTGAAAGATGACAGGCTGGCTGGATCAATGTTGACTTTTTTGGTATCCACAAAAATAGCTTTGCAGCATCTGTAGAGAGGAAGAAGTAATTATGATGATATATCTTAAAAAAAGATGGCTATGAAGAAATAAGAAGTTCACCCTCTTTGTTGTACTGAAGATGCTTTGTGCAGCAATTTGAATTGATATGGTGCTGTGTAAATCAAGGTATTGGGCATGTGAGGGTGGTCAGCATAAAGGCACTGATGTTGAGCTGGGAAGTGCTGATGCTGGAAAATGGTATTTCTGGAAGACGTGAGCAGAGGGAACATTTTCTGTACAAGAAAGTTTCAGATGCACAGGTGCATATAGCAGAAGTGCAAGCAGGAAAAAGAGTGTAGGAAAATGAGAACTGGGAAGAGGTAAATCATGTGAAAACTAATGAAGGAAGGCTTGTCAGTGTTGCATTTTGTGATGAAGGGTGTGGGATATAGTGTTCTTTGAGTTGTCTAAACACTATGAAATGGCAGTGAACAGCTTTAGAACTAGAAATATGGGGGAAATTGTGTAGGCTTGCTAAGGTGAACACAAATAGATGACAGTGGGGAGATCTGGGGAGTGAGCAGAGATGCATTGCAGCATAGTGGGGCGCAGAACTGGCTCCCAAAAGCTGAAGCTGGCTTAGACTGAAGGAGGCTTAGACTGAGATGGCTGTCTGAGAAGGCTGTCTTCTTCTCCAGAAGAAAAGAGCTAATTGTCAAGGTATGCAGCCTGGACTAAGAGGTGGATATTGTGTGAAGATTATTTGGAGGTATTGAGAGAAATCATGTGGCCAAGTGAAACGCCAAGGGGGAACAGAAGAGGCACCATTCAAACACTGTTTTTTTAAAAAAGTATTTTCTGGGGTAAATATGTAGTAAAAATGTAGTAAAGCAAAGGGCTGGTGAGTACTTGATGTCAGAGCAAAAATTAGTATTCATATAAGCATACTTCTTTGTTTTACATATGCAGGTGGTGCTGCAGGCAAACTGGAAGTGCTGGAAATTTTTTGTGAGTTAATGGTATTACCGGTGGTACTATGATGCTTCATAATCCTGGTGTGGAAACAGTTGATTCATCAGAGTGTGATTTGCATACTAATTTTAACATAGCTAATTATTGTATTTAAAACAAGTGTGCAGACATATTGGCACCTCTTCTCCCTCCCTCCTACCTAAGAAATACTTCTTAGAAAATTACGTTTTCAGTAGTAAATGCTGCAAAGCTGAACTTTACATTATCAGTGTGGACTTCCAAAGAATATGACAATAAAACCAATTTTTAGCAGCTGCTCTTTAATTGTATTTTTCCCTTAACTGTAACGGTTAACCACAGCATGGTTTCTTGAGATAACGCCTTATGGCATGGAAGCACCTTGTTTGGCATGGAGAGATTACAAAATCGTATTGTTTTGCATAACTGCTCAGCTATAAATCAACTTCAAGGGTAGTGTGATCTGTCCAGCTAACACTACTTGATCTGTATTTCACATGTCATGCTCTCCATTTCTTTACATTCTGTTGATTTTTTTTTTTTTTTCCAAAACACTTTATTCACCTTTGTTTTATTAATTACTGAAATCCACATTTCTGTTTTGTTTTTGTTTTGTTTTCCTGCAGGCAGCATCATAAAATCTTAATCAAGTGAAAATGGCCTTCAGCAATCTGACATCAAAGGCTGTGCTACTGTATGATGAATGGATTAAAGATGCTGGTGAGTCATTAAAGTCTAAAACTTATTAACTTTCAATAAGTTTGAAAAGCAGCATGTAGCTAGTGTAGATGTACTAATATCAGCTTAAAGTAGCCTTGTATTCCTGTACATGTTTAGTAGACTTGCCAGGCTACCTACTGACATTTTTAACTATAAAGAACAATTTATTTTCTATTATTTTATTTTTTTTTTTTTTAAAAAAAAAGGGGAAAAACAAAACTCAGGTAACTTATGGCTATAACCCCAGACTAATAAAGTGCCAACAGTGATTACTTTGTAAGAGTTTCTGGCTTGCCTTGAATATATGGTTTAATTATTTTTTTGTGTTCTACTGAATATAAAGCTCTATTTTTTTCATTAACAATGTTGTGTTACAAGTTAATTGAGTTAGGTGTGTGGTGTTGCTCTATTTTTCCCTTGCAATGTAAAAGGAAATACAAACCCTGGTGAGTTATGGTATATTGAAATTTGCCCTCAGAGTAATTCACTCTCACAGCCCTGTTTCAGAAAAGAATTGTAGTCTCTTGTCCTCATACAAGCAGGACATTGAGCATGCTTTGCTTTAGCGTAATGTTAAAATGTTCCTCATCATGGTAGCCACATAATGAACGGGATTAGTTGATTCCTGGGGAAAGCTTAAGAAGCAGTTAAGGTTTGATCACTACAATTAATAACTTACCTTTTCCAGTATAGCTGAAAACCATTTCTCTTGTTCTGTAGCATCAGAGCATGCATATGAAAAGGGGGCTTTGTGAGTATGACTCAGTGGATGAAGAGCATTGGGATGGGTGATGGAACATTGCTGCTGCCCTGTCCATGAACTGACAGTTTCAGTTGCTCATCTCTCTGCCTACCAGTGCTTGCATTTGGCATAGCATATTGTACTGTTAGTGCCTGAACATGTTTTTTCTCAAAATCAAGCTGGGAAAACCAGCGGGGAAGGTTTTGGTTGTATCAGTGCAAGGGGTGAATGCAAAAAAGCAGTCAGTTGTGAAGAGTGGGTGCTTCTCTTGCAGTGCTCAGACAGATGTATTTTTTTTTTTAAAAAAAAAAAAAAAAACTAATGTGCAGCATTTCACAATACTTGTTGGCCCATGGGCAGCAGCATGGGGCACGTAACAGGCTGCAAATGGCATTATAATTTCCTTTCCACATTTTTTTTTTTTTAAACAAACAAACTATGGATGGAAACAGCACCAGAGTGCCTCAAGACATGTTGCTTGAATGGCATGGGTTGAACATCACTAACTTAAGACATTTGGCCATTTTAAAACCTAACAAAAATTGCAATGATGTAATTTCACGCCCAACATAGAGCAGCAGACCATGAAAGCAGCCGTTTGCTGACTCAACAGGAAGGTTAGAGGTCCTTCAGAAATGAAACTTCCAAAAGTCTGTTTAGAAAAAAAGTTTGTTCCATTTATCCTGGTTATGGAGAAATGTTGAAGTTCTTTGTGCTAAGACTCGGTGATGAATGACAAAAGGGTGCAATGGGATCAAGGTGAAGTTTAAAGGGTAAGTCTGTCAGTCCCAGCTGTGGAGAGAGGTAACGGCAGCATGAGCAGGAGAAAGACTGCAATAGCTGAAATCAGTATGGGATAACTGGAGAGGAACTTGCAACATATTTGCTGTTTGGAGATCTGCAATATAAAATTATGAGTTTTAAGGTACTGTGAGTGGTGACGTGTCAGGACTTGTTAGGAACAATCTGTGAATACCAACCAACGAGAGGATGTTTTCTCAGTCTGAATTCCCCATGGTTATTACATCTAACACCATACTGCTTATAAGGCTTGAGGATCTTGAAAAGTGGGGCTACTGCTTGTCTGTGCCTTAACCTGTGAGAGAAAATACATGCTTTTTCACGATAATGAAGTCTCATTTGGACATGCAGGCTGTGTGACCTGCCTGTGCATTCCTTTCCTATATGCCTTCAGCAGTGTATGAAGATGCAGGCTTTTCATGGAGGAGGCATCTGGACTGAAAATCACATTTCATGTGATTCTCTGTGTGAATAAGTAGTGACTTATGAGAAGCAGCTGAAGGAATTGGGGCTGTTTAGTCTGGAGGTGAGGAGCCTGAGGGCAGACCTCATTGCTGTGTATACCTACCTCAAAGGAGGTTGTAGTGTGGTGGGTGTCAGTCTGTTTTATCAGGTGACAGGATGTGAGGACACAGCCTCAAGTTGTGCCAGAGGAGGTTCAGATCCTTTTTATCAGGAAGAAATTTTATACAGTGAGGACGGTTAGGCATTGCAACACACTGCCCAGGGAAGTGGTGGGGTCACCATCCTTGGAGATACTTGAGACGTGTGGATGTGGCACTCAGGGACATGGTTTAGTGATAGGATTCAGGAGGTCAGGTTGATGGATGGACTTGGTGATCTTGAAGGTCTTTTCCAACCCAGATGATTCTATGATGCAGGAAGAAGTAACCTGACTGGTGCTAAATCCTGTTACCTAGTCAGCATGGATTTGAGGTGAATGGATTCTTGACCACTGAAAACAAAACCCACACTGTTAGCAGTTAAACACTTTTCAGCAGCCTCTTTAGGGTTTAATGAGGACTGTAAAGATCTGATTTCTTTTTTCCTCCCTTCTAGATCCAAGACTGGAAGGCTGGCCACTCATGTCTTCACCTTTTCCAACGACCTTTATCATTGGGACCTACATCTATTTCGTTACTTCTCTGGGACCCAAACTCATGGAAAATAAAAAACCTTTTGAACTCAGGCAGATAATGGCATTTTATAACTTCAGTGTGGTAATCCTTTCTTTGTACATGACTTACGAAGTAAGTACTACCTTTATAGGCAGCACACTTATATATTTTATGTCTATAAAAACCCTCATAAATTTCAATAAATTTATTAATACAGTTTCCACTCTTCAATTCTAAAAACTATTATTCTGATTGTTGTAATTATATTTCTGTGACCAGTATGTCAAAATTATTGAGCTGATACTCGATAAAAAGGAGTAAGTCATACCTAGAAAGAAAGATGGTAAAATACTTCGTGTGCCATTATACATAGGGCACAAAATTAAAAATCTTTGTAACTTTTTTAGTTTCCCTGAGTTGTAGCAGGTAAAGTGCACTATATCTTTTTCTTAGTCTATTGTAATTGTTTTTACCCTAATACTAGATATTCAGCTCTGACGTTTCAAACACTGTCCATTTACTAAATAATAATCTTCAGTTAGGTCAGCCTTTTAAAATGCAAATGTTAATGATATCTACTTAGGTGACCTTCATGCTCTAAAAAAGAAGAAACAAAAAATTGAACAATTTTAGCCTTTTTTTTTAAAAAAAAAAAACAGGAAGTATTTCTTTTTTCTCTGAGTGTGTGTTGAGATTTTGCTGTGGTCCATAGCAAGTGTTCAAGCAAATGTTAGACTTTAAAACAGCAAAGCCTGGCATTGTGTAGGATTATGGGTTGGTAGAGCAAAAAATCCATAGGAATGAATGGTATAGACTATGTGGAAGCTTTAGAACCAGTTTTTAAACCTTAAGGTACATGATGCCTGCTTCAGTTGGAAAAAAAAAATATATCTAACAATAGTATTATGTGAATAATAGCTGTCTGCATCTGCCTCGTTAAATATCCCTATGCCAGTACTGATGCTTTCATATTAAGTCTGGTTATGTGGTTATGTTTGGCAAATTGGTAATGTTGCAATATAATCCTGTAAAATTGGCAATGTTTCTGTTAGCTCAAGTTGCATAAATTTCATCATGAGTTACAGTGAACTGCTTGACATTTCTTTTAACAGTACTTAAATGACAATGCAGCAGCAGCTACTTCACATAATAGCTGTGCTGAATGTTGCAAGTGTTGGGACAAAATGCTTACTTTTTTTTGCTTTTACTGAATAATCACCAAACACATCTGTTTGTAATTTGGTGATAAACTTGGTTTGATTATAAGCCCTCAGAAACTCAAATTCAATTAAACTTCCAGCAGTGCCTGATACTAACACAGTACTCAATCTGCTGTCAAGACTTCTATTTTAAAATTTCATGAAAGGGTGCATAGATGCTGTATAACAGAGAGACAATAGCAGAGATTTAGACTCAGCAAAAAGCTGATTTTTTCCCCTCTTTGGATCCAAGCCATTTTGTGGGTGTTCTAGTGTTACAATATCTTGATGGCATTCTAAATCTTGTTTTATTTAAGCAACTGATTCTTTAAGAAGTTAAAACATCTAATGCGTCATAGACTAAAAACCTTCATCTGTTAAGAGCTGAACCTCATATCATGCATGAGTGGGTTATGATCAACCAATGACAAGTGTTTTTTTTTTTTTTTTTTTTTTTAAAACTGGTAGAAGACACAGTTGTTCTAATGGCTGGTAGGAGAATGAGCCAAGTGCAATATTAACAATGTGGCTCTTGTCTTGAGTTCTAATACAGTCCAAGAGAAAAATCAAATGATAAAGAGAAATGATAAAATGATGATACATATAGTCCTGTCCTGTACACGTGCTCTTGATTGTAAAAACTGTAGCTTCTCACCCATCGTATTAGTGAAAGACTCATCAAATCATATGGTTCAACTAAGCAAGATTTTAGGAACTAGGATACTAAAAATATAGTGCATATAGTTTTGTTCTTTGTCTTCAAAGTATGAAGCTCTACTTTTATGTTGTTATGTTGTGATGGTTTTCTGGAGTAGTAAGATATTTGGCTGTGAAAGGTTCACTTGTTTTTGTGTTCTGATTTACACAATAAGTTGCTTAGCTAGCGTGTGTGTTGAGATGCAGCTGTTTCTCCTCTTCATTTAGTAATGCTGACATAATGGGTGTAGAAAGATGCTTCTTGTCCATAGGTGTGGTCATGGAATTATAAATTAATCAATCTGTAGCAGTAAATGATCTTGTGGTAGCTAGTCGACACAGATGTAGATGATTGACAAAGTTGCTGATCCAACAAGTTTATAATGTTGTTTTCCCCTCATGCTTAGTGATTGCAATAGTAATCTGAATTTAATGAATTTTTCATAAGACACAAAGTAATCTGTGCCCTTTTCTTTTTCTTTGCTCCAGTTTCTTATGTCGGGTTGGGCCACTGGGTACTCATTCCGGTGTGATATTGTTGACTACTCGAGGTCACCTACAGCTCTAAGAGTAAGTTGCCAAATGCATGGTCAAATTGTTATGCTATACTGACTTTATTTTTGGAAATGCATTTGAACAACCAAATGTATTGCTGTTGAGTGGAATGCTCTAAAGGAAAATGCCTTACTGTATAATATAAAGCATGTGAGTTAACTGTAGGGGTTTACTGTTTGGGGAAAAAAGGCAACATATTGTTGCCTTTTGGCTTGTTCCTCTTGGTTTTAAAATTCTTTAACAATTAAAGAATAACTTATGTTTTATTATTATTTTTAAGGAAAAAAACACCAAACAAACTATATATCACCAAGACACCACTTACTTCTCTCTCTATTTTCCTTCTACACTCTTACTGCAGCTTCTTAATTTTAATTATGACTATTAGGATTTAACAATTTCTGTTTTTCACTCTTGCAGATGGTACGAACTTGTTGGCTGTACTACTTTTCCAAGTTCATTGAACTGTTAGACACTGTAAGTATTTGTAGCCTAATAAACAATGTAGTCATGTTTCCCTTTCACAGTAGAAGAACCGCTGCTGTTGAAGGCTGAGCATAATTTGCTTTTTCATTATTCCTCCAACCTTCAGTGTTGGAATACCATCAGGTTGTTTACAATTACTATCTTATTCTCCCATTGCACTGTCATTCCTTATTTATCAGGAAAAATATTAGAGAATGTATCCTAAAAAAAACTTGGAAGCCCTGATAACCTGGCTAAGTTATCACTAACCTGTTGTGCTGCAGCGATGCTTGTCTTGACATGGCAGGTTAAAAAAAAAAAATCAGTGCTGATTACATTGATTTTTTTTTTTCCATGTCATCTTCAGATTTTATCTTCCACTTTTGGAATATTTGCATCAGAACTGAATACAGCATAATTTGTCAGAGCTATTTGTTCTAAACTCCTGTGAGTACCTTGCTGGCCATGACCATAGATGTGTTTGGTATTTGGCCTGCACTCAGCAGTTTCAAAGAAAGCCTGAGCTACAGTGCATTAAAGCAGAATGTACTTGCTCACCACCACTAGCCATCTGCCTTCTCCTCTTCCTGAGGGTGGCACCTACTAGGGATGGTAGAGCTGTTCTCAAACAGGCTTCTGGATGGATGTTGGAGTCAGCTGTGATTTCATTTGTCTTACTGTGCTGGGCACAACAGTGGTGATTCAGGAGCTGACTCATGAGCAGCTGGGATGTTCTATACCCCGCAAGCAAAGTTAGCCATCTAACTTTCATCTACAAACAGTCATGATTCAACATCTTCCTGAGTGGGCCAGATGGAATGGTAATGTAAGTGCCAGGAATGCTAAAACTGGAAAAGCCTGACTGGCTGTACTACCCTCTTGTTAGATTGCCCCTTTTTAATTAGCCCTGGGCTTGAAATTTTTGTTTATTATTATTAGTTGTTTTATTTGAATCTATCCAGTCAGGTACCTGATTCTCAGCAGCTTTTTGGTATTATTGCAGAAGTAATTTATTAACTGTATGTAAATCATCTGTTTCCAAATGTTTTCCATAGCATGCCAGACTTCTCTTCTGTATTACTTTCTTTGCCATCTGATACCAGCCTTCTCATGACCTGACTTCTTCTTATACAATTTTCTTGTTCCGTCTTCTCTGAACATTTTTCATAATATCTGTCCTTTTAAGTGTGGCCTGTCAATGCCTATTAAGAGTAGTTACATTTATACTTCCCTTTTATACTTTGCCTTTTTCCAAGGGTAGCTAAGTCAATATTAATAATAAAGGCTACTTCTCTAAATTAATATTTTCTCCAGTCTGTATCTCTTGTTAGGCCTTCAGTTAGTTTTCTCAAATGTCTTTCCTTTAGTAGTTCAGGAGACTTAAAATCTGATGCTTCTAAATACTTCTCAGCCCAAGCAAGTCCATCTTACATAGTATCTTGCACTCATTGCTCAGCTGTGGGCATTTGCTTTTGAAGCTTGCTTTGGCTTCACTCCACAGGTGGCTTTTAATACTGATTTTTTTCAAAAATTAGTCAGATGTTTCCCATCTTCTCCCTAGACTGCAGCTGTGAAGAATTTTTAAGTTTATAGTAGTGAGAAACCAGCATAGATGCATACAGTTTTCTTTTAGTATGTTGGGCTTGAGTGTTCTATAACATTCTGTTTGTTAAAATCTGTTTCAGATATTTTTTGTGCTACGTAAGAAAAACAACCAAGTTACATTCCTGCATGTCTTTCATCATTCCATCATGCCATGGACCTGGTGGTTTGGAGTCAAATTTGCTGCAGGTAGTGAAGAGACAGTTCAACTTTTACGTATCTTCTGGTACCAAAAACATGCTAGACAAATATTTGAAGAACAGATTAAAAATTCCTGCAAACACCAACATTTTAAAATTTGTATGTCTTCAGGTTTTTTTTATCATCTGAGATCACCATATACGACAACTATCTAAATGGGTGGGGAGTACACGTTTCGTACTTTGTCATTTTGTGCAGTGTTGAGGGAAAGAGGTGCACAAGAGAGCAATATTACATGAAAAAGAAATGTGATTGCAAAATTTGAAGTGGTATGGAAGAAGTGTAAGGTAGATAGTCTGAAACTTCTTCAAAGACATTTTTCCTTCAAACAATAAGAATTGCATTGAAGGGGAGGACTACATTCTCATCATTTTTTACTATCCTTAAAGTGCTGTTTTAGCAGTCATTTTTATGGTCTTTAAGCCACAAAATAAGTGGGGCTTACTTACATCTAATAGTTTATTTAGCTTTCAGAAAACTACAGCCATTTTTTTGACCTTATTTATTGTAGAAAGTTAAACTCTACCTGTATCTGAATTGTGATGAACTAAGAGTTTCTGTCCACTCCAGAATAGCTTGTTTTCTCCTTCCCTCCTCTATGTGCATGCATGTTTCTATGCTATAGAATTAGTGTACAACACTAATAAATATAGCATGCCATGAGAACAGCCTGGTAAGCACAACGGAAACATGCAGAGTCCTTTAGTAGTACAGGATATGTTTTGTAGGAGGTTGTGTTTTTTTTTTCTTTTCCCCCGTATATGTTTCTTCACTCAATCTCTGTCATGTTATTTTTATAGCAAACTGATGAATAGAACCATGGTAGTTACATCTGATCTGTTCTTGTTTTATGAACGAGAAAATAAGCCCCGAAAGCAGACCAGGATATCTATAAGCAGTCCAGGATATCTGTAGATTGTGTCTTTTGAACCAGTCCAGTGTGCAGGTTTTGCTAGTGCGTGAAAGGCTATACTTCTGCTGCGTTTGTTGAGTTTCTGTTATTAGGAAGTTTGATCATGTCTTTCTCAAATGTTGATGAATCACTGGTATTTTAAGTTAATGAGGAAACTGTAAATAGATTTTTCAGCATGCAATTCAGTTTGTTTATAGATGTGCAAAGAATCCCAGCAACTAACACTCTCTCCTCTTCAACCTTGAAAAGTTTCCACTTATAGGTGATTAACTTTCTGCCTTTTATCTGGACATTGGATCAGTATACCAGATACAGGCTTCTGATTTTGCATCAGATTCAAATTTCCCATGTGATAATTTGACATATATGTCAACAAATTGTGCAAAGTCTGTTTTATCCTCTGCTCATATCAGTCATACTCAGCCTTGAAGAGCTGTATTTATTCCTGCAGCTCTTTTGCTTATCTTTATACTGATCTTTCCAAATATTTTTCTGTTTGACAACTTTATTTTTTTGTCCAAGAATTTCAATCCTGCTGATGATTATCTTGTATTCAGTTTCATCACTGCTTGTCCTTTCTTCTAAATAGTGGCACTATGGTCTCTACTGATCAAGATTTGGAACTTGTGTTTTAAAAAAAAAAGGGGGGGAGTTGTGAAACGAGATGCTGATTTTTCTTCTGATAAATAACAGAACTGTAAGATGTTGTTAATGTACGATGTTGCTTTTTGGAGCATATTCTTGTACTATTGCCTCTCTCTCTGCTTTAACTATTTGTTTTTTCTTTTGAATATTCACTGTGCAGGCCAAAAAAAGTATATACTTTTGGACTGTGAGAACACAAATTATTTTCAAAAATACAAATAACTAAGTTTCAAAGAAAGTTTGCAATCACAGCTGGAAGAGTTACAATCTGTCAAGCTGGAAGACTAGTGTGAGCTACTAAAATCACAAAATAAGCTTTATTTTTAACTTAAGTGATTCTTAGTGGCAAATTGGCTTTTGGATAAGAAATACTTCTCACTAAGTGTCTGCTTTTCATAACATTTTGTTTTTGTCCTGATGTTCAATAATTTCATGTTCATATTTATCTTAAAAATACTTTATCAGCCACCACTTGTATCATTTTAACCTATAATTTATTATGTTCTATAAAACAAAATTACCTTGAGCAGCATCACCTAACTCCATTGTTGATCCGGGAGGGGGGGAATCCTCACTTGCTTTGTTTAATATCTTACCAGTTTCAGTCATGAATTTGTCCCAAAGAGGGTCATTAAATTTCCTTTCCATTGCACGTGTGCTTTTGAGATGGAATGTGGATTTGTGAGGCCTTCACTTACATCATGATTCCAGAAACTTATTGTCTGAAACTGTGATTCTTTCTCTGGAAATCTCCACTAGGGAATTACTTATCCTCTAAAACCTTTGCAAAGTTCATCATGATGCCCAGAAAATAGGTGTAAAACAGGAGGAATGCTGCTTCCACTAAATTCTCTCTGCCTCTTTCATTCCCTCATTCTCCTCTTTCTCCTTCACTTTGATAAGTTACAGTGATTTTTTTTTTTTTTTTTAAAGGTCATTAGATCAGATCAATTTAATGCTGTTTTGGGATAGCTTAGATAAACCTGTGTGATAAGATTCTTCAGAATTGGTGTCAACCCAATTCTGGTTAAATACTTTGGTTAATCAAAGTCTATAATTTTTGTGGTCTTTTTTTTTTTGTTTGTTTATTTTCCTCTGGATCAAAACAAAATACTAGGACCTGAGGTGGCTTTTAAATGACCTAAATAAACCTGATGCAATAATACTACCTTATTATATTCCTTCTACAGGTGGTTTAGGGACGTTTCATGCTCTGTTGAACTGCATTGTACATGTTGTCATGTACACTTACTATGGCATCTGTTCTTTGGGACCAGCCTATCATAAATACTTGTGGTGGAAAAAATACATGACAACTATACAACTTGTGAGTAACTTTCTATTTGACTTGAACATCTCTCAGAAAGCTGATAGTGGCTAATGCAGACAGTACAATAACTTCGTACTCTTTAATCTATATGGTCTGTACAGTTGGTACAGTTTTTACTCATGTTTTAAATGAATAAACAAAAGTCGTGAGCCCCCATTGAGTTATTTACTTAAATCTGCTGACTTCAACATTCACCATAAAATCATAGACACAAGCTTTTCAGTTAAATGTATTCACCAAATACTACATGCAAAACTAATTTGCTGCATAAAAATAACTAGAATATAAATTTACACCTAGAAAACATAACTAATAAACATAACAGAGTCTACATGTAAATAGTGATGACTCCAGGGAAAAAGAAGTATTTCCTAATGTCATGTCCCTTCTTTCATAGAACTTGTGTGTAGAGAATTTACATTAAATGTTTTATTAGCATTAGATCACTCTGAAATAGTTATTGTTCTGGGTGCTTTTTCACACTCAGCTTCTTTAATAATTTTAAAAATTCAGCTTCTGGCTACACAATTAGTGTGGCCTGTTCACAGAGGAGCAAAAGAAGCAGCCATGGCTGTAACTGCTTGCACCCAGTCTGGTGCTGGTTTACGTAACCCTGTGTAACTAGGAATGACTTAGCTTGAATATTTATAAGTTTAGAGTCTTTTTGTCTTGGTGGTATTACCTGTGGATTATTAACTTTAAGTTCATGTGGAATTTTTTAAAATCCTCCCTTAAATTGCTTTTTTGGGACCTGCAGACCTTTGTGTCACATGAGTTTCCCCTCACCTCTGATCTGCATATGATCATGTTCACAGATCCTAATGTGTATTTTTTTGCCTTTTTTTTTTTTTTTTCCAGAGCAATATCCCATTTGTCATTGGTTAAACTTGTCAAATTACTTATTTCTTTACTGAACTGGCTAGTGCAGACTCCCTTTCTTCTAGTATGGGTTTCTCATTGCAGCTTGTAATTCATATTGTCCTTGGATAATGTCTGTCTTTACTCTTTGGAAGTGCTTTTCAATGCAGTAACAACTTGGGGAGAGATATATAGCTGAAAAAGCACCTGCCCCCAGTTTTTTATGAATGCAAGTTCTGCTAAATCTTTTTAAATGTCTGTAGGAAGTTTGTCTTTCTTTTAAAATTAATAATTTTCCTTTTTCCTCCAGGTCCAGTTCATTATGATTACAGTCCATATAGGACAAATCTACATCATGGATGATTGTCCGTACCAGTATCCAATTTTCATGTTTATTATTTGGCTATATGGTTCTATGTTTTTAGTCTTGTTTCTGCACTTCTGGTACCACGCTTACACAAAGGGACAACGACTACCAAAAACGACAAGAAACGGCATCAGCAAAGATCAGTGAAACAAACTCTTGTCTACAAGAAAGAAGAAAAAACGTATACATCAGAGTGAAAACTTGAGCTACTTGACAATCAAGATATTTAGGTGCACACACTACACTGTGTATATTTTGTATGTTTTCTTCCAAAGCAGAACTTGTATTTTTACGATAAGTTATTTGGGTTTCAGAATTTGGGGGGCGGGGTAGAACAGCATGTATCTCTGAATTAAAAAGAAAAGTGTTTTCGACAACTTGCTCATGTCTTTCCTGCAAGAAATGAATGGATAGATGATCTCTATCTAGAAGATGCAGGAAAATAAAGATACTTGTTGAGAAAATTAGTGTGTATGACAAGTACAAAGTACTTTGAACATTGACGCGGGGGGGGGGGGGGGAAAATAACCTTAACTTTTATAAGTTGTTGAGAATGTCAGCTACAATTTATTAAAAGAATGAATCTTCAATAAATACTGTATTTGAATATAAAGCTTATAATTAATATAACTAATACATATAAGCATTGTGTTTAAAAACAATATTACTTCAAAGAAAGGAATGTATGTTAATCTGTCAAAGTATGGCATTTAATTTGAAGACAGATTTTTATATGTACCCTCTTTGATTGAGATAACTTAATTCATTTTATGTAGGAAACTTGTATTCATTTAAAATCATCCTAAATGCAGGAAACCTACTAATTTGAGGGTCATCCAAACTGTCTTGTAGTGTAATGATCAAAACAGCCTAGTGATTTGTTCACCAGTGTTACAGTAATCTTCAGCTATGAGTATATTTTCATATATGTAGGATAGACTGCTTAGTGGGGATAAATATGTAATTCAGCAGTCAATCTTATTCCTTATATATCTTTTAAAGAAACACATTGTTTGATTGAAGCCTAAATGTTAGCTACCATGACTGTACTGTACTCTGTTTTCTTCCATTCCCATTATCTATTGAAATACATGCCTCAAAAGACTTTCTGAGTTTTTCTTATTATTCTTTGTTATTATTACTGTTTGTTTTTAACAACTCAAGTTTAAAGTTTTCTCTGTTAAGTAGCACTGGTTACCTTGTCTCTTTTCCATCAAACTAGAAAAAAGATACAAGACATTCTCTGAACTCCTGAGACCAGGGCTGGCAGAGGTGGCAGGACATGTATGGAGTCCAGATCGGAGTGACCAGTATGTTTTTTTCCATGTTAGGCAACATGGAAACATGGCAGATTAAGGGCACACACAAAGAGAAATTAAAGAACCTAGCTATTTGCACATAAGCTGCATTTGTATTGTATGAGTTTATTAAGGAAAAGGTTCATGAATCAGAGCTGTAACTGAGGACGTAGAGCTGTTTAAATTAACATGTTACCTTTAAATGTACTGTTCTCCATTATGTTCACTACTATCAGAGAAGAAGCTTGTTTTTGCTTTGTACTTGACCTGATCTGTGGGATTTTCAAATATCCAAAATGGTGGTGCAGGTTTCAGTTGCTTCCCTGTTGTAAAATTCCAAGAAAATAAGATTTGTTACCTCAATACATTTATAGGCATAGCAACATTTATGGTGTGTTTTTAATGCTAAAAGAATTTAAACTTTATCATGGACATGTGTTGCAAATAGTTCTTATGAAATTGCATACAAGTCATCTTTATAAGACAAATAAAAAATAATTTATATTTCCACTATTTAATCCCTGCAGCTATCAACTCTCATGGCAGATCAAAATCCGATTATCATGACTCTTGCAGTTTTTCGGTGCTTAATCATGGAATCCTCAGTGCTGATTTTCAGCTCCCTGGCAGTGCACAAGGTGGGAGAGAGATGCTTTAGCGCAGAACCCAGAACAGCCAGGATGCTGACTGGGGGCCACATGTCCAACCTGTGTGCACACGCTTAGCTTCCAAAGGAGGAGGGTCATTTCCTGACAATAAGGGCCTAGGGCCTGTTTTTTTTTTTTTTTTTTTTTCTCCCAAGCAGCTGAAAAGCGTTTGTCTCTTTTTAAAGCTCGAGTGGCACCTATTTTTGCATATTTATTTAAACTAGGTACTGATGAAGACTGACTACTCTGTAGTCTTGCAGGGAACTCATTGCTGGTGCAGAAGTCCTAGTTTTGGCGCCCTATTTTGTAGTTATTCCACCCACTGCACAATAGAAAATGCAGAAATGTGAAGAGGTCAGAACCACTTGCAAGTTTTATCAAAAGTAAGAGAAATGGTGTATGCAGCTGCATCATAAAAGGAGTGCATCCTACTGCTGAGTGTGAGGGGCCAGGCGATAGTTTGTTGGTCAGTGACCTAGATCAGCACCTACTTCTTCACACTCACCAAAGCTTACGTAGGGTCTGAGAATACATATGGTCAAAACTGAGCTGCTCAGGCCTCCTCTATGGAGCCAAGGAAAACATCCAAGTCTGGCACTTGTGCAGCAGCCAACTGCTTCCACAATTTGAGATTAAGTTTTAATAAGCAGGAGCAGAAACTGGACCTGCTGATCAGTCTGTGGGCTGTCAGCAAGTACTACTTCAGAGTCCTGCTACATTTCTTACACAATGGTTTAGTTTTCTCTGTGTTATGAACCATTTGAAGAAAGAAAATGCGCTGTTTCAGTGTGTTGTACGGGTGTATTGTAAGAGGCTGCATGTAGTACAGTTACCCTAGCGGCTTCAGTACAAAAGATTTCTGTGTTGTAGCCTGTGAGAATCATGCAGTGTGCACCTAGACAGTTACATTTTTTCCTACCTAAACATTGTGTAATACACCTGAGTTACAGTGGAAAGCGGAGTACATTATTAGTTAAACGACTAAGTTTACAGTGAACATTGATAGATGATGAGGAGATGTGGGTGGGGATGTTGTGTTCCTTAGGTTTGGTGGAGAACTGCTATTATTAGCTACTCCTGAGAAACCGAGTCCTGAAATTATCACTTTTGCTTTTTCTAAGAATTAGTGAAAGCACCACGGTTCATTATGATCAAGGTGCTAATTAAACAGTGCGAATTACTTCACTTGCTACCGTTTCAGAGTTTGCCAAACCTACGCCTGGGCCCCTGTCCTGAACCATTTACTGCTCAGCCACAGAAAGGATACCCAGCAGTTAATGCCCGTTTTGAGAAAAACAAGCCTCTCGTGGGAAGCCAAACCGCCCCACCGGCGGGCACTGTGAGAAGCGGCCCTGCCCAGGAACCGCCATTTCCTCTCCCTGCGTGTGTGGGGAAGGAGGGAGCCGTTACGGCTGACCCCGCCCCTCACCAGGAGCTGCGAAGGGGCGGGGAAAAGCAGGATCCGTCTCCACCAATCCGAGGCGGTGGCGCCTGGGTCACGTGGCGTAGCGGCGACCCAATTGGAAAAGGCAGCTCCCGGCAGGCTGGGATTCAAACGGTTGGCGGGCGCGGCGCGTGTGGCTGGTGGTCTGCCTGGGGACGGCGCTGCCCGTCCCGTCCTCGGCCGCCCCCATGTCGGCGCGGCTGGTGGGCCCCGGGCCTTACCGCGCCACACGGCTGGTGAGTGAGTGAGTGAGTGAGGGATTGGGTGGGGGAGTGCCTCCGCGCTCCGGTCCGTACCCGTCCCTCCGCTGCGGGCCCCGGGCTGCCTCTGAGGAGTCTCCCTCCCCGCCCAGGGGTGTGGGGGGGACCTCCCGGTAGCGGCCGGGAGGAGGTTTAAAGCCCTAAGGGCCTTTAAAGGATTTAAAGCCCTAACTGCGGCTGTAGGTAGCACAGGGCTGTAGGTTTTCCTCTTCCCCCTCTTATGTTTTCCCATCTCAAATATTTAAACGATAGCTTCACGTTTCGGGCCGCTTGCCAGCACAGGTGATCCAAAAGTATGCGGTTCTGTTTTCACATATGTCTGAATGCTCACTTCCTTTCGTACAACCAAAATGTTTCCCGTGCAACATTCCCCTTAGCGGCTTGCTTTGTTCCCCTTTCCCAGTGGAACGAGATAATCGAACTGTTTCGTGCCGCTATGCCCTTACGGAAGCATCGGTGCCGCTTCAAAAGCTACGAGCGTTGCTTCAAAGCCTCGGAGGCCGTCGACTGTTTACATGAACTACTCGGCTCCAATCAAAACTTTGGCCCTGAAGTAACTCGCAGTCAAACGGTTAAGCTGCTTAAAAAGTTCCTGAAAAATCATGTTATTGAAGATATTAAAGGAAGATGGGGCAAAGAGGACTTCCAAGATGATGGCCATTTGTATAGGTAAGCCTATATATGATAACTGCAAAACTTAGGTTTTATGAAAACACTAATAACTCTTATGTATTAGTCTTGCAAATACTTTTGTGAAATGCTGTTGCAATGGTATCAAGGGTTTTTTTTTTTTTTTTTTCCTTCCTCTTAAAGGCACTTTTCTCCCTGGTGATGACAAGGGTCAGATTTAATGTTTGATTTCTATTTTTAAAATATTTTTGGGGAACTTCTAACTTGATTTCATTTGATGAATGCTAGCAAAAGCTTTTGCAGCATTTAGAAGGCAGCGACTTCTGTTTGGTGTTGATAGACATCAGGTTTGTTGGTGTCTGAGAGTGTGTGTGAAAAAGGTGCTGATGAAAGTCAGGATGGCACTGAGCACCCAACCCCACCCTCAGCTATTTTGAGCTATGTTTCCATTCTTTCTGAGAGAAGAGAGAGACTACCTGAATTTAAAAGTTATTAATAACAATTTTTTTTGTATACTTTGGGTCATCGATGTATCCTTTAGATATGTTTTGAAACTGAGAAATTATTTGCTCGTGTTCAAAGGAGATTGTTTAACCTTGTTACTTGTGGTTTTTCAACAGATGAAAACAATTTTATTTGGGATGAAAGCTTAGTGTTGCAGGTGGTTCTCTGACCTCTTGTGGCCACAGTTAAGGCTTGGATGTTAAGAAGTTGCAGGTTCCAAATTTGTATCATCTTGTTGTTGTCCTGTTTAGTAGCGTTAAAATTAGCGTTAGCCTGAGCATGGGTGTGTCACTTACATTGTGATGAGTCTTCTTTTGAGGTAGTGGGAGCACTCTTCATGAAGATCTATAAGGAAAATAGGTAAACAATAATGGTACACTTCTACTTGTTAGTCCTCTTCTTACAGAACTTGTGTTAATATTTTTTAATGATTTTTTATTCCTATTTCTTTTAATGTAATACATGGAAAAACAAGTCTTTCATGTGAAGGCAGACTTTTGTTTTGATTTGTTTTGATCTTAACTAATCTGTTTGCAAAACTGTGCCTGAGTTTTTTTGCTTTGCTGTACACATATGCTGTGCCATTGTTACTGCATGACATCTTTCAGTCACAGTGATTGCTAATTTTTAGCCTGTATTCTGAAGGAAAAAAAAGAAGTAAGAAATGCATCTGAGTGTTACAATGTCTCTGCCAAATAACTTAAATATTTGAACAAAATTTAACCAACCAAGAACAAATTTAAAATGTTGGGAAATAAAAATGAAGGTAATCTCTAAATTTAGCTTAACTATTCTTAAAGAAGAATTCAAAATAGTCAATAGTAAAGGAAAATGTTAAATTCTGAAATGTGACACTCAAGTTCTAAGGACCCAGTGACTTGTCAATGGAAAATATTTTGACAAGTTCATCCAAGGAAGTCTCTTCCTAAGTATCTACAAATGATATGCTGTTCATGCAGTTTATGAGCTGAGAATGACTGCAGGCTGGGTGAGGATTCTGAGGATTTCTTAAGTATTATAGGTTGTCCTCTTCTTAAACTCTTCTCCCAGCCCTGTTTATGGCTCCTGTAGGAGGGATGTGTCAGGTAATCACTGACTTGTTGAGGCTGGAATACAGGCATAGAGAACAAGCTGTGGGGACTCCTAGATTTTAACTTCAAGCTGGAGTCAAAGGTTAAATGTGAAGGTGTCATGTGGGCTTCTTGCTGATTTAAACAGAAATGGAAAAGGAGCTGTCCCTTCTCTTAAGCTACAATTCACCTTCTGCTGTAAAGGTGAGCAGAGTGTAGTAGCATAAGAATGCTGAGAGTGACAGAGGACAGTGATATCTCATCTCTCAGTGTACTGGCTTGGTGCTTCCAGGGATTATGTTCATTAAATGGAATTGATAGACAGAATGCAATCTTGGTGGGAAGGATTATTTCAGGTGTGTTTTTGAGCAGCAGAGCAGGAGAGGGGCTTTGAAGAAACAGAGAGTAAGGGGAGGGAGCACACAGGTTGCTGGTTGTACTACCTTTGTTGCTTGTACAAACAATTCTTATTGGTTGTATAAACAATCCTTTAGGACAAGAATGCAATACTTGCGTTCAAAGCAACAGTTGATGTAGAAACAGTAGGACAAATGAATAATAATTGATGTCCTCCGGTGTTTTGTGTTAGTACTGGGCAATAGACTGATTCTAAGCTTATCTTATGAATTTGAGGTTTAGTTTTTGTTTTGTCAGAAAGCTTTCACAAGCTCTGCTTACTGGACTTGTCAGTCTCCTGTTACTTCTAATAGTTGCTCCCATGTAATGACATAATCTGTGAAGATGCACTCTAATCCTTTCAAAGTCCTCCAGTCCATTCTCTGTAGGATCCATATTCCTTATGGATTTTATCCTCCAGGTGAGGACTGTTGGTTAGCCACCAACATTCAAACTGTCCTCAAATCAGAAGAAGCTCAGGTAAAGCAGTGTACAAACAAAACTTCAATTTAAAACATTCAAATTTAAGCCTGCTTGCAGATGAAGAAATAAAAACTACCTATATATCCTGTTTATGCTAGTATTCTGGCATGTCTCCTTCCAAGATTAGGTCTTTATGCAAGCTGTGCAGAGAAGATCTTTTCTCATGCAGTACAATGTACCTTCAATTTTTTTGAAACTTTTGAGGGTTCTGTTCCTATTTGTTTTTGCTGCCCTGAGTAAATTAGGAACAAATAACTTGCAAGGAGAAAGTTTAGAAACTACTGTGAACCTATGGATTGTACAATGTGGGGGATACAAATATAACTTTGTAGACTGGGTGGTTTCCTTTGATCTTTTTACCACAGTATAGGCTTAATCTATTGATAGCTTATGGTTTGGTGTGAAGTGTTTTATTCTTCCTACCAGTGTTCTAAATCAGATTCTGTAAACTGATAAATGTGTGACACAAAGAATAATGTTCTTATACTTGTGTTGTACATTACTAGCTTGCCACCTTTTCAATTTTGAATGAAAGTCTGACACTTTGAGTATTAAGGTGTCCTGCAAACACGGACTTAGGGTTTTCACTGACCATCACTTCCTTTTCCTTCTCCCATCCCCCAGTCTTTGAAGGGCAGAAAAGCAGTATGTGTTCTGAAATATTAAAATGATTAGTCATTGATAGAGCTCATTCTGATAGGTCTGTTACTGGTTTGGTGTGATTCCTAGCACAGTCCTGCTCTGTGTTCTTCTTAGGACATCTTTATCTAAACAGAGGTGATGCTGTTTTATCATTTTTTAAATGAAATGGTGCCATACATGTTGAATATTTTTCCTTTCTTCCCAGACTTTGACTCCCTTTTGACAAAAGATTTTTTTTTCTGAATTTAATTATATTTGTATATACAACTGTATTTTGCTATATATCTATGTTCTGTGTAATGGATGGTGGTGTTTTGGGGGGTTAGGGTTTTTTTGTTTGTGTTATAATCATGACTTGTTCAAA
The DNA here is from genome assembly GCA_011075105.1 of Heteronetta atricapilla. Lineage (NCBI taxonomy): Eukaryota > Metazoa > Chordata > Aves > Anseriformes > Anatidae > Heteronetta > Heteronetta atricapilla. The sequence continues at coordinate 21,400,314 of CM021763.1, read as the reverse complement.
TTTTGTTCATTTCTCCTTTGTACTTTCTGTCATGACTTCTATGAGCTGGCTTTAGGAGCCGGGTGAATTATCTCCATGCCTTTCACTTTCTTTTATGTTCTGCCTAACATTCTGCAGTTAGACAAGAGAGCTCTTTGGTGATAACTACCTTAACTTTTTTTCTTCACTTCCCTTTCAAAAGGCAACTAAGTGACTAACTGAATAGTTAGATATTTAAAAAATAAATTTGTATACCTTTCATGCATTTTGGATGGAAGTCAGCTTTTTCCCATGATGCATAAATATAATATGTAAGATAATCATATTTTTGATCTTTCTGTGTTTCAGTATTAAAACATGCTTTTTTTTTTCTCTTTTTGGAACTAAATATCAGTCTTCCAGAATGCTTTTACTCAGGTATTGAATGTCCTGACAGCTCCCTCTGGTGGACATCCCCAATGTTAATTTTTTAAATGCATGTCTCACCATGTTGTTCTAAGTAGAAATGCAAGTAGCTTTTAATTCTGTTGGTAATCCTTACTCTTTAAAGCTTGATGTGCTCAACATCTTTTCTATAATTTTTTATGGTAATTGACTGTAACTGCAATTGTACTCTGATGCAGAGTTGTCATTGGAAACAAAGTAGTTGAATCTTTCCTTAATTTCTTGTGCAACTGTAGTTGTCCTCTTGTATTCACTCCATAGAAAACCTAAAACAGATGTTGCCAAATGTCTGTTTGCCTGAGAGTGTTAGACAAGTATTAAATGTGAGTGGCAAAACTATTACTGCTTCTAAAATAAGTGAAGGCTGTCTGTGAGTGTGACCTACTGGCTCAGTGTAGCCTACAACAATATGTTACAGTTTTGGAAACTTTCAGGCTTTGCATTTCTCAGAATCGGAGTAATTGTATTAAAATCAAAAGGGTCAACACATATGCACTGCTAGTAAACCTCTGGGAATTTATCTGTGATGTTTGTCACACCATCAATTCAAGGTTAATTGACATTGCCTTTACTCTAGACAGAAATAAGTAGCTTTATTTCTTCCTTCTCTAGACTTATAAAACTAGTATTGCTGGTTGAAAAACATGTCAATCTTGGAACGCTCCCCAGGTATTAGCTCTTAGCAAATGTTACTTTATTAAACATAAAGCCAGAGCATTTTCATTGGGTGTCCAAAAGCTTGGCTCTATCTGCACCTTGCTGTCATTCCTGAAAAGGAGGAATGCACATACTTTTCTGGTTATGAGAACTCATTCTTTTAATGATAATTCTTTGAGGAATCGGGTTAGCAAGTGACAAAGCTAGAAGTTACAATGAACTTGAAGGGAAAGAGAAAACCACTGAGAATACTGTAAAGCAAAGGAAAAAGACAACAGATATTATATATTATTAAACTCTAACAAATTATTATTGAAAAAAGTTAACACAGCTGAACATCTTCTGCAATGTACTTTTAAAAGACAAAGTAAATTTCCAGGATTGGCATAAGATGCTTCCTACCCTCCCTCAGGGTTTGTAAGCGATACCTCCCTGTGATACAGAGATTTTCTTGAAGAACTTTGTTGAACATAGCAAATGGGCTCAGTATTCCGTAGTCAAAACCATAAAGAGTTTAACCCATGCAGTCTATTGCTACTAGACTAATAAAACTACAAGTCTAATTTGAAAACTAATAGAATGTTGGAACTGCCTTGAGAGGTGGGGTTAAATTTTAGAGAGAATTTAAGCATTTCTTGAGCATGGGAAGCTTTCCATTAGGATATGAATGCATGCTATGCAGTGGTATACAGGCTCTTGTTGCCTTAAGCATCCTTTACATTATGATCGAGGGAATGAGGCAGGCAGAAGCAATTTCTTGAAGCATGAGGAAACTCAGGATCTGAAACATAGAAGTGCAGGTAAATGAGATCTGCTTATGGAGAATGTTATGAAATGTATTTTTCTTTCTGATATGTTTCCATTTATTCCTTTGTATGTGCTCTGGCCTAGTTTTGGAGGTAATTTAATCATGGTCAAGTTGAAGATGTGGCTGAGTTTAATGTGATTTGGAGTTGTTTGTTTTCCAATATCTGCAAGAGCTAGCTTAGGTTTTTCTGTCAATTTCAAGGCATTTCTTGAATTGCCTTTAATGCTGAATGAGCTTCCTGCGCAAACAGCTGGAAAAATACTTCAGAGCTGCCAGATATGGTCTTTGCATAGAAAGCATGTAGACACAGAAGAAGATAGTAATGTGGACAACACTTTGTGTAGACACTTGCATGCATTCTAATTAGATCAAAGTGTTAATCAGGGGACTTAGTTATCACAGAATGGTTTGAGTTGGAAGGGAATTTAAAGACCATCTAATTTCAAGCCCCCTGCCATGAGCAGGGACACCTCCCACTAGACAGAATCACACAATCACAGAATTTCTAGGTTGGAAGAGACCTCAAGATCATCGAGTCCAACCTCTAACCTAACACCAACAGTCCCCACTAAACCATATCGCTAAGCTCTACATCTAAACGTCTTTTAAAGACTTCCAGGGATGGTGACTCCACCACCTCCCTGGGCAGCCTGTTCCAGTGCCTAACAACCCTTTCAGTAAAGAAGTTCTTCCTAACATCTAACCTAAAAATCCCTTGGCGCAACTTAAGCCCATTCCCCCTCGTCCTGTCACCAGGCACGTGGGAGAACAGACCAACCCCCACTTCACTACAGCCTCCTTTAAGGTATCTGTAGAGAGCGATAAGGTTGCCCCTGAGCCTCCTTTTTTCCAGGCTGAACAATCCCAGCTCCCTCAGCCGCTCCTTGTAGGACTTGTTCTCCAGGCCCGTCACCAGCTTCGTCGCCCTTCTCTGGACCCGCTCAACCACCTCGATGTCCTTCTTGTAGCGAGTGGCCCAAAACTGAACACAGTACTCGAGGTGCGGCCTCACCAGAGCCGAGTACAGGGGGACGATCACCTCCCTAGCCCTGCTGGTCACACTGTTTCTTATGCAAGCCAGGATGCTGTTGGCCTTCTTGGCCACCTGGGCACACTGCTGGCTCATATTCAGCCGACTGTCCACCATCACTCCCAGGTCCTTCTCTGCCTGGCAGCTCTCCAACCACTCATCTCCCAGCCTGTAGCTCTGCTTGGGGTTATTGCGCCCCAGGTGCAGGACCCGGCACTTGGCCTTGTTGAACTTCAGGTTGCACAAAAAGGTTGCACAAAGCCCCATCCAGCCTCACCTTCACTTAGGTGCTTTAGGACATGCATGCTAGCAGCGCACATGACATGATGGAAATCTATCTACAGCTTTTTCAGCAGAATCAGCACCTAGTGAAGACCAGAGTCAGTTGTTGAGTATAGGCAGCTGGTGCTATTTGAGACGCTGGGATATCAAACATCCACCCAAGTCTTTCAGATATGTCATGGGCTGTACAAAGGACTTGAGCTACTCTGGAATAGCACAGGGAGGCCAAATGAGACATCTTAAGATGTCTGAACTTTTATTCAACACCTGTCTTCAGGCAACTAAGTTGCATTGTGCATCTGTAAGGCATATGCTGTGTTTACACAAGTGAATTTCTAGTACATGGTTTTGCATTGAGAAATACTGAGTAGTGTGGAGTTCAGAAGCTTTAAAGATGTTCTCCAATTACAGATTTCCTCCTTCCTCACCTCTGAAGCCATACCCAAAGAAACCTTCATTTGGAAAGGAAGTCATTAAATTTCCAGACTGGAATGAAATGAAGGTTGGTGTTTCCCAAGAACATATCCCAGTGAAATCTGTCACAGTGGTAAGATATCCAGTTTTCACTTCCCTGGGCATGTGCATGTTTGGAAAGCAATTTCAACCAATGATTTCTTCATTGTGGCACAAAATATTTGGTTATAGATTTAAATGTGAAATACTTTTATTTTAAATGTATGTGAAATGAAGTTGTTCTTAATTATTTGCTGAGGATGTTGTTTTTAAGTTTTCTTTCTGCTACTATCCTTGGCATCCTAAATTCAGCGCGGTTGCATTTGCCAATATGTTTACCTCTCAGTTTGCTCTAATTCCAGTAACACATCTAAGCAACTGTTATACTACAAGACAAAATAGTTCCTTTAATGTCACCTATAATGTAACTCCTATTCAAATTCATGTAGCAGAATATATACAGTATTACTCACTTTCTAGCTACTGTGAAGTTGTTGGTGATTCTGTTTCCCCCTTTTTTTTTTTAACAAGGAATATATTGTGGTTAAGAAGAAATTGCCCTAGCTTTGTTGTCAGCCTTTTTTGAGCTTGGAGTATCATTGTACTCTGTATTCATTTGGTTTGATCTAGCTTTTGCAAAGTTATTGGAAAAAAATTGCTTTTAAAAGTAAAATAAAATTGTATCACTCTTACTAATTTGACATCCTAAAAGTATAGGCCTCCTGAGTTACCTTTGCTCTAAACTTTTCTTCTGGTATACACTGAGTGTTCACATCCTTTTTGTGAACTGTTGAGACTTCTTTGATAACTTTGGCATTTTTATTATTGCTGTTCAGTGCGGGGCTTTAACTTTGGATTTATTGGAGATATGTTTGGAAAAGTAGTTCCTACCATTCTGCTGGACATCTAGAGGTCCTGAATAAATGTCTGTTCCCTGGAAAGAATTATTGCCCTGATAAGAGTTAGCAAAGGTCTGCCTTTCTACACCTGTCTCAGATGTGACAGCATGAAATCTGGCATAGTTCAAAAGCATATTCTATTGGCAGATTTGGTTAATACATAGGACTATAACTCGAAGAAATTGTGGCAAAGGAATAAGGTTGCTTCTGCTGGCTGCCTTATAAAAAAGGTGTAGCTTCCAGTAGAAGGGTGGAGTGGACATGTAATTGAAAGTGGTTTAAGCAAACCATAAATTTCTGCAGCATCAATCAGAGCACTTATTGTCTCTGTGTGAATTGATGGACCTAGGTAGTGAAATACTGATATGGAAAGCCAGATATTAATTTCAGAGGGTGTTATTTCATACTAGCTCTTGTCTGTCACTTGACTCCAACCACATGACTAGTGGTTGGAGTAATTACGTGTGTTCCTGGAGTACATTTTGTGGCTTAGTTGTAATCACAAGGAATACTGTTAATGTGATCTAGGATGGTTGTGATGCAAGTCAAAGCACAGTAACCGGGAATGATCCAGAGCACTGCTTTAAGGTATGTTGCTGACACAACTTGTATGTGTACACATTGATTACAATCTTCAAGCTTCAGGCTGGGATCTGAATGCCGAATAAAGGATAAGTAGTCACACAGGCTTTCATTCTTGTTCTTACATTCCTGTTATAATGGTGGAATGGTAGCTGAAAACAAATAAACTTGTTTTAATCAGGGTCAGGCTCTGAAGAGAGGACCAGGTGCTATTGAGTCTTGAGTTTTAATGGTCAGTGATGTGATATTTCAGCTTTGGAGATCTTATATAAAAGAGAAAAGATGTTGCACATCTATGAAACCTAAATACTTGCATTCTCGAGGTTTTGCTAGAACTTAAGAATAACTAGATCACTTGTAATAGTAAACGTGCTCTACCACAAATGTTATACTGTTTAATATTTGAAAAATCATCAGCTAATGAAAAGTTTTTTTTTCTGATTTTAGAACTCTGAAATGTGGTACAAGCGTCACAGTATAGCTATAGGGGAAGTACCAGCATGCAAACTTGTTCTCCGCAGGGAGTTAACACAAGCAAATATAGAAGAGATATGGAAGTCCATGACTTTGTCACGGTGAGCATACTTGTGAGTCATTTGCTGATAGAGTAAGACTGTATAGTATGCGATAGTCTTGTCTGTATTCTCTAGCAGTACTTATAATTTCATCCACCGACATTTCATTAATGCCATTAAAGTCATAGTAGCTAGACTAAATATACCACCTGTTATTTGTCTATCAAATTCAGCAGATAACTTTCACAAGAAAACTGTTTAATACCTTCTGAATTTTTCTTTCCTGCTGTAGTATATAAGTCCTTTTGTGTGGGCTTGTTTTGTTTAATCACATTTTTGTTAATCTTTTTCATGAAACTGAAGCACTCTTGTATAGGTATGATACCATGACACCAGTTAATGACAAGTATAATACTAAATATAAGAAACATAATATCTGAGTGCTTTGAGATATTTGTTACACTTTTCAGAATGAATATCTTATGCAAAATTGAAGGCTTTACTTTAGAATATATTTTTTCCTACTGCAAAAATATACATTAGCTATTTTTACACCACAGTTGAGCCTTTTTGGATGTATTCTTTTTATCTAAGCTTGTTATCTCTGTAACAAACGTGATCTGGTACAGTAGCATAGAAATTTAAATGACTGGAAAATAGATTTCTAAATTCTCTGTTCTCTACATGTTTTGACTAAGACAATTAGTGGAAAGAATACCTTTTCAAAAATATATATTTTAATACTTTGTTTACCTCTTTCAGATCAGATGATGTACATACTATGTGCTTATGTGTTTTTGCAGACTACAAAAGGTCTTGGGTTTGAATTCTCTGGATGAAGTGTTGGACACAAAGCTTGTGAATTCAAAACATATTGTCCAAAATGCATACAATGTCAATAAGCAAGGCATTGTCATTTTAGAAGACAAGTTAAGTGAGTATTTTAGAAATTTTCACTTTTCTATATTGTAGTTTATTGGCTTAAGGAAAGAAAGAACATTAATTCTGATCTATACTAATGTGTAGCATCTTCAGATGTGGTCCTACAAACATACTAGAGTTTTTACTGACTATGCTGTTGTCCCAATAGCAAGGATCAGTGTTTATTTTTCCATGTTTACTCTTGAACATATCCCTGCTTTAGTAGTTGTATTAGATTTATGTGACAATGCATTGGTAGCAGAGGAGCTACCAGGGTGGTCTGTGAGAGCAGAGCACAGCAGCTGCCCAAAGACAAGAGCTGGCTCCAAAAGGTTCCTACTGCTGGCCAGAGCTGATCCAGTGAGAGACAGTGGTTGGGCCTCTGGAAGAACAGATTTAGGAAAGGGGAAAAAAAAAAGCACATGCTGTGCTACAGCAGCATGGAGAGAGGAGTGAGAACCAGAGAAACAACCCCACAGACACCAAGGAGGAGGTGGAGGTGCTCCAGGTGCTGTGGCAGAATTTCCCTGGCAGCCTGTAGTGGAGAGGCCCACAGTGGAGCAGGCTGTCCTCCTGCCCACCGTGGTGTACCATAGCAGAAGAGATTTCCACACTGCAGCCTGTGGAGGTACCCTTGATGGAGCAGTAGGTTTAGTGGGAGCGGCTGCCCATGGGGGACCCGGGCTGTAGTGGTCCATTACTGAAAGATGGACCCTATGGCGCAACCCATATTGGCGTGGTTCTTGAAGAGCTGCTGCCTGTGGGAAGCCCACATAGGATCAGTTTGAGTAGGACAGCATACCTTGTGAGGGACCTCATGGTGGAGCAGAAGGAGAGTTGGGCAAGGAGCAACAGAGACAAAGCACAATGGTCTGACTGCTGCCCCTGTTCCCTTGCCCTGCTGTGTGTGGGGGCAGGGGGGAGAAGGAGGTACGAGAGGGTGGATGGGGAGAAAAGTGTTTTTGACTTTTCACTGCTGTAGTCAGTTGTTAGCAATAGGCAATAAATTACATTAATCTCCCTTAATTTGAGTCTGTTTTGCCTGTGATGGTAATCTATGAGCAATCTGTCCTTATTTCAACCCTTGATCCCTTTTCAACTGTGTTTTTTTCCTCCTCTCCCTTTGAGGAGGTGAAGTGAGAGAGCTATGTGGTGAGCTTAGCTACTTACTAGTGTGAAACCACCACATCAACATTGAAAGAAGATGAAAGAGCAGCAAGTTTTGACTTACAACGGTAGGGATATTTTTCATCTGAAGTTGGCTTTGTCAAGCTAGGCTGATGAACTCTAACCTTTATGGGATGTGTGAAGTCTAACCTGAACTGAAGTGTTTACATGAAGGCAATATTTAGTAAAAACCAAGAAAGCATCAAAATACACACAGAAGTTAGAACTTCTCATTTTTGAGTTTTCAGTCAACATGTTTTGAAACTAGCACCAAGTTTAAAACTGCTTTGCTCATCAGGGAGAGAGGAAAGCGTTTCTGCTGTGATAGGTTACTGAAAATATTACCACCTTGTTTTCCACAAGATCTGTAGAGAAGTTAAGTATCAAGTAGGAACCTGACTTAGTTTGTGGAAATAACTCTAGAGCATATACATGTCCATTTTCCACCAAATTGGAGCACTTTAAGATATTACCTTCCCCTTGTCAGAAATGACAGAACTGAACGTGTGAGTGCTATTCATTGTCTTCAGTGCTAAATAAGCAGTTTATTGTAATGCAAGAGTGAAGGTGTGGTTTGAAGGAGTTTAGCAAACTTTTCTTACTTGGCACAGTAACTTTGTGACTGGTTTTGCTGATTGAGCTGTACAAGCAGTAGTGTAGCTGATACTGATTACTGGAAGTTCTATAGTATAAATTCAATTCAAACTATACGATGGAGATATTTGTATATTGAAGAATAATATGCCTTTGCAATGAATCTACTTATAGGAGTAACTTAATGAATTTTCAGTTTCACTATTATCTTAGAGTTTGTTAAACAAGTGTGTCAGATTTTTTAACTTTTTCTGTGTTTTTCCCCTATGCAGAGGACCTACCTCACTGGATATTGTCAGCAATGAAATGCCTAGCGAATTGTAAGTAAACTGGGAAAATTATAAGCAAAATGGCAAAATATTAAAAGTCCATTAAAAAAATCAATGGAATGGACTGACTGTTCCTTTACCACTTCATCATGTATAATTTATATTCACAGTCAATATTTTCTGTGATTCTGGCCTTGAAAGCAAAGTTGGAAAAAATCATAGAGCATATTTTCTCCTAACAGTGCAGTTCATTTCCATTAAATCTATAAAGATTCTATACATATTTCTTATCTACTCATAGTATTAGTTATATGTACTTTAACTAGATCTATTTGAAATATAAGGAAAAAGTTATTTTGAATAGTCTAAATATTTGTTTTTTTTTTCTGCTAGAATTTGCATTTACATAGTTTGGAATAGAAAACACTAACCTGGTTGATAGCTGCAAATTAACTTTTTTTTTTTTAATAGGGCCAAGCTGCTCAGATTTGAAGCAGCCTACATATTCAGGATTTGAAAGAGATGTCTTCAAAACTATAGTGGACTATTTTGGCCAGATGCAAGAACCGCTTCTTACATTTAATTTTTTTGATATTTTTGTCTGTGTGTTAGGTAAGTGGTCTTGGATTTACAAAAAAAAAAAATGTTTTTTTGAATTAATACCTTGAGATGAATTTGCTATATCAAAATAGCATCAGTTTTTTTTTTTTTTAGAACCTGTCCATTCTACATAGAAAAGTTTACTACTTTAAGTTATTTCATATGTTAAGACTGTTTTATTCTTTTATTTTCGATTACATTATAAAGACAAGAAATGGAAGACTCTTCAAACAATTTTTAAAGGTCTTTAGTCATTGCTTAACACTGCTACACCTAACAGAAATTCTGATGATTAAATGATGGAATTTAGATTTAGAAAATTAGGGCTGTAAGGATTGTTTTTAACCCTGGTAATACAACATTTGAGGGAAATTAGTATCCTTCAATGCTTCATCTTAGACATTGAATCACTCTAGTGCCGGAAAGAAAGAATGGTTTAATTTTTAACTGCAACTTTTTAAGGCTTGACGTAACTGATTCACCTACCATGTAGCCCACTGAGACAGGGCAAGTACAGAAAAATTGATTACATTTTATCTTTGTGTTTCAGGAAGGAACAAATTCTGAGTTAAAAAGTAAACTTAGTTTGTAGCATGCCATTTTTCCGAGTTTTTATAGTAAGGGGTGGGTAACATTGCATTTCATAAACTTTGGACTTGAAAACAGAATTCAGAATAATTATATTGACTAATTGCTAAGATTATACACCACTATTTCAATAAGTATAGAGACCTGTCAGTTATTGACTTGTTAAAGTGGTTTGTTTTCTATGTATTTCATATTTTAATGCTTTGTTAGTATCTAGTTGACAATCTTGCTTCAAATTGAATACAGTTTTTCTTTTGACTTTCATCTTAGACAATAGATATTCTTCGTAATATCTTTAAAAAATTCTTCCTATCCTACTTTGTTTGCTTTGGCTCCTTCTTCAGCCAATGGAGGGAGGTCAAGAAGACAATTCAGTTTCCTTTGATGGAGCCTAACACTCCCTTTTGCACTCAAAACTGCTTGGAACTAGCATTAAGAAAGCAAATAAGGGGCCAAACTTAAATGCCTCTATGCAAATGCACATTCTGGAGCCCCCAGTACAAGGACGTTCTTTTAGAGTGGGTCCAGGGGAGGGCCACAAAGATGATCAAGGGGCTGGAGCACCTCTCCTGCAAATAAAGGTTGAGAGAGCTGGGGTTGTTCAGCCCACAGAAGTGTGAAGGCTCCAGGGTGACCTCATTTCAGTCTTTCAGTACTTGAAGGGGATTTATAGAAAATATGGAGAGCAATTCTTTGCTCAATCAGGTAATGATAGGACAGGGGAGAATGGTTTTAAACTAAAAGAGGGGAGATGTAGATTAGAGTTTAGGAGGAAATTCTTTGCTCGGAGGGTGGTGAGGCACTGGAATAGGTTGCCCAGAGAGGTTGTAGATGCCCCATCCCTGGAGGTGTTCAAGACCAGGTTAGGTGTGACCCTTGACAACCTGATCTAGTGGGTGGTGTCCCAACACCAGGGGTGTTGGAACTGGATGATCTTTGAGGTACTTTCCAAACCAAGCCATTTGACGATTCTATGAAATGCACATAGTATGGGGAGTAAATAAAGATGAACTGGGGATGTGCATATAATTGCTGGGCTGTGATCTTACTGGCATCACAGAGATGTTATGGCTCCCATGACTGTGGTGTAGGAATGGAAGGATACAGATTCTGTAGGGAAGACAGGCAGGGGATATGAAGAAGGGGTGTTATCATCTGTCAATGACCAGCTGGAGCTCAGGGAGCTCTTCCTGGGAATGGATGAGGATCTGCAGAGAACTTATGGGTCAGTATTAAAGGGAGTGCAGGGACAGGTGATGTTATAGTGGGTGTCTGCTACAGGCTAACTGACAAGGAAGAAAAAGTGGATGAGGCCATCTATAGACAGATAGGGGCAGCCGCACATGCAAAAGGCCAGGCCCTCATGGGGAACTTTAAAAACTGTTATCTGTTGGAGGTGCAGTACAGCAGGGCTTAAATGATCCAGGGTGTCCATAGGATGTGTTGATGACAGCTTCCTTCTCCACGTAATAGAGGAGCCAGTGAGGAGAGGTGTTATACTGGACCTTGTTCTCACCAACAGGGAGGGGTTTGTGGGAATGCAATGAACAAAGGCCAGCCTAGGCTGCTATGACCATGAAATAGTGGAGTTCAAACTCCTTAGGGCAGCAAGGACTACACAGAGAAAGCCTACAACCCTGGACTTCAGGAGAGCAGACTTTGGCCTCTACGTGCTTGAGTACTGTTGGATAAAGCACTGGAAGGAAAAGGGGCATGAGAAAACCGGGTAATAGTTTAGAATCACCTCCTCCAAGCTCAGGAACAATGCATCCCAACATAGAGGAAGTCAGGCAAAAATGCTAGGAAGACTATATGGATGAAGAAGGATTTCCTGGCCAAACTCAAACACAAAGAAAGCTTACAGAGGGTGGATTCAAGGACAGAGTCTGGAAGGAATACAGAGATATTATTTGAGCAGCCACAGGGATTAGGTTAGGAAAGATGAAGCAGTGATACTAAATCTGGCCAGGGCTGTCAAAGGTAACATGAAAAGCATCTATAAGTATGTCAGGAAAGGAAGACTAGTGAAAATGTGAGCACTCAAGAAGGAAACAGAAGACTTTGGTTACCTGGGATATGGAGAAGGCTGAGGTACTAAATGACTTCTTTGCCTCAATCTTCACTTAGAGGTTCTCTAGCCACACTACCCAAGTCACAGAATCCAAAGGCAGGGACTGGGGGAATGAAGAACTGCCCACTGTAGGAGTAGTTCAGGTTAAAGACCAGCTAAGGAACTTAAAGGTGCACAAGTGCATGGGACCTGATGAGATGCATCTGAGGAAACTGGTGGATGTAGTGGCTAAGCCACTGTCCATCATATTTGAGAAGTTGTGGCAGTCTGGTGAAGTTCTCAGTGATTGGGAAAGGCAAAACATAACTCCCAATTTTAAAAAGGGACTTCTTATTTAAAAATAAGACGTGGGGGAACTACAGGCCTGTCAGTCTCGCCTCTGTGCCAGGCAAAACCATGGAGTAGATCCTCATAGAAACTGCTATGGCACACTGAGAACAGAGGTTGCTGGACAACCAGCATAGTTTCCTGTCAGTAATGGCAAACCATGTCTAATAAATTTGGTGGCCTTCTGTGACAGGACTACCGCATTGGTGGATAGCGGAAGAGCAACTGATGTCATTTACCTGGACTTGTGCAAAGAATTTCAGTGTCTTAAACAACATCCTTGTCTCCAAATAGTAGAGAGATGCCTTTGGATGGAACACTATGGATAAAAAAATTGGCTGGATGGTCACACTTTGAATTCTGTTCAACAGTCTGATGTTCAAGTGGAGACTGATGACAAAATGGTGTTCCTCAGGGGTTTGTGGTGGGACTGGTATTGTCTTTGTCAGTCATGTGGACAGTGGGATTGAGGGCATCCTCAGCAGGTTTGCCAGTGACACCAAGCTGTGTGGTGCAGTCAACGTGCTGGAGGAAAGGGATGTGGATGTCATTCACAGGGACCTGGACAGACTTCAGAGGTGGGCCTGTGAGAACCTCATGAGGTTCAAGGACTTGGATTCATTGGAGTGAGACCAGAAGTATGGCCATGAAGATGATCAGAGAGCTGGAGCACCTCTCCTGTGAAGACAGGCTGAGGAAGTTGAGGTGGTTCAGCCTGCAGAAGAGAAGGCTCCAGGGAAACGTTACAGCAGCCATCCAGTACCAAACAGAGGGCCTACAGGAAAGTCGGGGTTGGGACTCTTTGTCAGGGAGTGGAGTGACAGGACAAGGGGGAGTGGCTTTAAACTAACAGAGGGTTGGCTTAGATTAGATATAAAGGAAGAGATTCTTTACTGTGAGGGTGGTGAGACACTGGCACCGATTGCCCAAGAAGCTGTGGATGCCCCATCCCTGGAGGTGTTCAAGGCCAGTCTGGATGGGCCCTTGAGCAACCTAGTGTGGATGGATGGCTGTGTCCCTTCCCATGGTAGGTTGCAATTGGTTGATCTTTAAAGGTCCCTTCAAACCCAAACTGTTCTATGAAGTAAGAGATGAAAAAACCTTTTTAGCAAAATAAGTTACGTAATCTCTGATGACTTGCATTCTTTCTTCTGAGAGTAGACCTGGGTTTCTTGGTTGGGGAAGGAGGGTTATTCTTTCTGAGCTCAATTGAGAGAAAGGGTTTTGGGGTTCTGCCTACTATATAATACAGTCCTCATTTAGCAGTGAGTCTGAACATTATACAGAACATTATGAATCTGTAGGTAGATGTAAAGGATAAAGGAAACTGCACAGTACTCTCCTGTATAGTGTCAGTAGTGATTTGGCTTGTACTGAGTGCTGCCTCTGAAGCAGTAATTGTTTAGCAACCTGTGCATTTACAAATCATGGAAAAACAGGTCTGTATCTGTGGCTGTACTATTTAATGTAGCATGACTTTCAAAACTGGCAATAATTTTCAGATTTAAATCTTACATGCAAGGATTTCAGTCTTCAAGTTGTTCATTTTTGATTTGATACAGAATTGCAGCCTTTCTACAAGGTTTATAGGACTTTATTCTTCCTTCATTGTGTACATTTTTTGTTTAATGGAAGACTTTAGGATCTAGCCAAAGTAGTGTTATCAGATTACGATTTTAGTCATTGATGTAGCTATGATGTGACTATTTTGTATATGTTTAAAAGCTTTATGTTAAAGCTTGAGAACTCTTTGTGGAAATCATAGGTGTTTTGTGTGACCCTGTTTCACTTACTGCTCATTTTGAGTGAAGAATGTCTAGAGCAATTCTCCAAGGGGAATGCTGAAATAGCATTCAAACTAGCTAAGGAAATATGACCAAGGTGTTGGTGATCATTGTCAGTGATCATCAGATATTTTACTAACTTAATGAGATTAAACTTGCTCTTTGCATAGGTTGTAATGATTCTGTATGTATGATTCTATATGTAAAAATCTCATCGTAATTATTCCTTGGATTCTTCTTCTAAATGTATGCACTAATATATGTGCCAAAGCTTCCTTTGAACTTAAAAAAAAAAAAGTTTTGCTTTGAAAACGAAATTAACTATAGTTAACTTACCATTCTTTGTTGGGAATACTGTCTGTTTTGGTTGCTGTGTTTATTGTATTTCATTTTTTAATAATGAACAACTTCCTCTTCTTACACTGTGTGGAAATGATTGGCACAGTAAATGAGGGGACAGCAGTGAATGTTGTTAATATTGAATAGTAAGGCTTTCAACCGTGTATCCCATCACATCATTAAGTAAATTGACAAGGTACAGGCTAATAAATTGACAGTAGAATAGATCTGAAACTGGCTGAATTGCTGGGCTCAAAGGATTGTGATCAGTGGCATGAAGTCTACCTGTGGGTCAGTCACTAGGCAGTACATTGAGGTGGTAGGAGAGGGAATTGTTAACACAACTGGTAGTGGTTATTAACACTTCATTAATGACCTGGGGACAGCTAGTCCCTGTCTGGGACAGCATGTGCCCTAGGCAAGCTTGCATATGATGTGGAAGAGCAATTAACATAGCAGAAGATCGTACTGTCACTCAGAGGGGCCTGAAGAAATCGGCAAATGGGAATCTCATGATCAAGAAAGGGAAATGCCTGGTCTTCTTCTGGGGAGGATTATCTACATGTGCCAGTTACATGCAGTGGGTGACTGGGTTCAAAGCAAGTTTTCAGAGAAGGACTTGGTAGTCCTGGTGGACATCAATGTGGCCAAGAGCCAGCAATGTGTCCATGTGGCAAAGAAGTGTTACCTGCATTAAGAGCTGTCATCAGGATGAAAAAGCTGATTTTTATACTCTGTAGTCAGCACTGGTGAGTGAGTCCAGTGAAGGTCCACAATGATGATTATGGGCTTGAAGCATCTATTATACTGGGGAGGCTGAGGGCAAGGACTGAATAAGATCCCTCCCCAAAACTTTCTCTTCTTAATGTGTATAAAACTCTAACATAGGGTGGGGTAAAGAAGAGGGAATCAGACTTTTTATTAGTGATATCCAATAACAGAATAAGAGACAATGGGCACAAATGCAAATTAAGGAAATTCCATTTATACTTGTGAACATAGTTTTTTTTATTATTATTATTCTGAAAAAGTGTCAAACAGTGGCAAAAATTGCCCAGAGAGGCTGTGGAACTTCAATCTGTGAAGCAAGTCAAAAGCACCTGACTGGGTGTAGTCCTGGGTTTGTGCTGTAGGTGACCCTGCTTTTGAGGGGAGGAGAGGTCTAGAAAATCTCCACAAGTGCCATGTGCCATCCAACCTCAACTATTCCATAATTCTGTGGAAAAGGTGCATTTGTTGTCTCTTTTTTTTTAAAAAAAAAAAAAAAGTTAGTGTTGGTCTTCAGTCTGGGCTTATATAGCAAGGTTTTGGTGCAAGAGGGGCTGTCAGGGTGGCCTCTGAGCAGAGCCCAACACCTACCCCATGTCAGAGCTGAGTCAGCTCCAGTTGGCTCCCAAAGGGACCTGCTGCTGGCCAGATGCTGGTTAGGCCTCTCAGAGAGCAGAGTGAAGAAAGGAGAAAAAACTGCTACACAACAGCAGATGGGAGAAGGGAGTGAGAACCAGCCCTGCAAGCCCCCAGGGCAGTGCAGCAGGAGGTGCTCCAGGCAGGCAGCAGCAGCTCCCCTGTGGCCTGTGGAGAGGCCCCTGGTGGAGCAGGCTGTCCCCCTGCAGCCCATGGGTCCCACATGGAGCAGATCTCCACGCTGCAGCCCGTGGAGGAGCCCCCGGTGGAGCAGGTGGATGTGGCCTGGAGGAGGCTGCGGCCCATGGAGAGTCCCCGCAGGAGCAGGCCCCGGGCCGCAGCTGCAGCCCGTGGAGAGGAGCCCACGCAGGAACAGGGGTCTGGGGGGAGCTGCCACCGTGGGGGACCTGTGCTGGAGCAGTTTGCTCCTGGGGGATGGACCCTGTGGTACGGAGCTGTGTGGGAGCAGTGCTTGGAGAGCTGCTACCCCACAGTCTCAGTTTGGGAAGGACGGCATCCCATGGGAGGGACCCTGCAGGGAGCAGGGACAGAGAGGGACTGTGAAGGAGCGGTGGAGATGAAGCATCAGGGACTTACTGCAGCCACCATTCCTCTGGACTGCTTAGGGGAAAGACATAGAAGAGAATGAATGGAGGGGCAGGAAAATGGTTTTTGTTTGCTTTTAGTTCTCACCACTTTGGTCTGTTAGTAATAGGCAATAAATGACATTAATCTCACCTTAGCTGAGTATGTTTTGCCTGTGACAGTAATTCATAAGTGATCTTCCTTTCCTTATTTCAAGTCTTATCTTTCCATTGTATTTTCTCTTTCTCCCCTTTGAGGAGGGGGAATGACAGAGCCATGTGGTGGAGTTTAGCTAGCCATCAGTGTGAAACCACATAGTCAATCAGATGTTTTTCTCCTGACAGCTGTTCTACTATGATACTAGTTCTATTTAAGCAAATGTCTAGTAGGTGCTTCCTTCACTGAGCCTTGGAATGAGCCTTAGAAACCCGAAAGAGGATGATATGTTGAAGTTAAAACCTACTTATAGGTGCATAAACTACCTCCAGATTTTACTATGTGTATCCAGTCTTCAAATTCATCTTGTGTGCTTGCATTCTATTTTTTTTCTTAAGAGCTTAAGTAGAATTAGAACACAAATTTAACCTATGCAGGCCTGGGGACATGTCAGTATTATCATTGGTGTTAATGAAGTATGAGCTCATGATTTGTTTGGGTTTGCAAGTTGTTGTACCAGACAACTATTTTTATACAGTTGCTGTATCTATGCATGTATCTCAGCTCTATTCTGATCTCAGTGTCATAAATAAGCAAAGGATGAACTAAAATATTGTAGCTCATATCTGCTTGTATCTAGACTTTGGGTTATGGTAACTAATATTTTCTAGTGTATCGTAATGTAGTCTTGTAAATATTTAAAATGAGTACTGTGAAGTGAGTCCAGTTCTAGAAATATGTTTCTAGACTTTTTGGGGGAGTGGAGTTGTGAATATGTGGGGAAGGAATTTAGAGATGGATTTGAAAGTGCTGTGTTAAATTTTATGGAAAAACATAATTGAGAAACGTCATATTTGCTGATCTTATATAAACCAGGTCTGTTGCAAAAACACAGCAAGGCTGTAGAAGCTCTTCAAATATCTTGTCTCCTGCTGCCACCAGAAAATCGGAGGAAACTACAGCTGTTGGTGAGGATGATGGCAAGAATTAGCTTTAACCAAGATTTGCCACCTCTTTCTGAATCAGTGAGGACCAGAACCTTAGTAAGTGTACTGTAAGGCAAAAAGCTGCATGAGGCTTTAGAAATAGCACAGATAAAACATTCTTACTAGAGAGCATGTACAAAGTACAGCTTGCTTTTTTGATGAATAGTTTTTCTAGTCTTTTTGGCTAACTTTCAAGTCTTCTGCATGGAGTAGGACAACAAAACTTGGCTGGAGATCCAGTCCATAAAAATCCTATAGTAGCATTCATAAATCCAAATTTTCTTCATAGCAATTAGTTTAATAATGAATGGTATTTGATTAAAATAATTATTGACTGCTAAAGTTATAATTTAATTAACTTTAAATTGTATTTGATTAAAATAATTATATTATAATCTCAATGTTATTTTTAGAAGTGAATCCTTTACAAGTACTTTGTATTAAGTTTTAAATTAGTGGTGTAATATATGACACAAGACAGAACAACTTGTGTGCTGGCTGTGCTTAAAAGGTTAAGTGACTGGTGCATAGCCAGAAGACTTGTAACTGAACACTTTGGTATGAGATTACATGTACTAAGCTGGATGTGAAGTCTGGATTTGAAAATAATGGCATCAAGTCTTCCTTCTGGTGTGCAACTTCAATTGATGTGTTATTTTTAAAATCTTGAAAATCTTCTTGTCCTATTTAAATGGAAAAGCCCTGAGGAATGCCTATTTGATGAAGTCTTGAGAATAAAATGGAATTCAGCCACTGTATACCAAAAATCAAGAATTAGATTATGTTTATGGGGCAAGAGCCATTTTCAAGCCACTCAACATCTCAGTACATAATGCTCTTTTTTACTGATGCATTGGAAGTATGGTAAGTATTGTGCTGTTAATCTTTTTTAAAAGATCTCTTTTTTAAAAAAAAAAAAAAAATACTATTTTTCTCTATAAACAGAAAAATATACAATAATTTTTTTTTCCAGATGGTTCAGGCATTTTCCCGTTGCATTCTTTGCTCTAAGGATGAAATGGACTTGGATGAACTGCTTGCTGCTAAACTAGTGTCTTTTCTCATGGACAATTATCAAGAGATCTTAAATGTTCCTTCTTCCTTGAAATCGTCTATAGAGGAACATGTTGTACATGTCCAAAAAGTCCAGGTAGGTGTGAAGTAGATTCTTTTAAAAAAAAATCATGTCTCTGTGCTTCTGTACTTATGCTTTCTGGTCTTCAGTTGATCTTACAGATCAACAAGACAGATCTAACACTTTATTCTGTCTGTGCTAGCATTTGAAGAGCTAATTAATTCACGCTGCTGATCCTAACAACATATGTAAATGAAACTATGCAGATCCTGAATGACTCAATGAGTAAAAGACAAGAACTCTTAAATACGTTCCCATCTTGGTCTTCTTGGTCTGCATCATCTTCGCCAGGAATGGAATCCCAGTCTTCTAGAGTCATCCATACTTGCTCAACTTTTTAATAACTATTTCTTTTTCCTGATACCGTATTTTGTTTTGTTTAAATCTGCTTTTTAGTTCAGCCTTCCAAGTTTTTTTACTGAAATAGTTAGTCACTTGTAACTTTTTCAGAGTTACATGGACTTCCTTTGTGTCTTGTTGTTTTGACTTGCTAGCACTTGCTCCTTTTCCATTTAATGTCTGTGAACAACATTTAATGACTTTAATAGCCATATATGACTTTAATGACCAAAATGACTTTAATAATCCACAAATGATGGACAACTTGATCAGGTCAGTTTTTGCAAGTTGTTGCATAAAACAGCTCTTTTCCCTCTTTTTACAGATAAAATATACTGGGGCTGACACTGATGCAACTTTTACTGCTCCATCTTTTTGTCACCAAATCAGCACAGATGAGTTTGAATACCAAAGGGCTACTGGCTCTCAAGAACCACTGGCAGCTTTATTGGAAGAAATAGCAATGAACAAAGAAATATCTCTGAAAGACAAAAAGAAGAAGCTCAAACAAGTAAATAATTCCTCCTCAGTCTTTACTGAAGTTTTAAAATTTCTTTATGAAGACTTAGGCATAAAGAATACTTTCTTTGTCTTCTAATTCAAGAGAAACATTGAGGCTTAAATTAATAGATAATCTTGGGCAATTACTTCTGTTTAATTGTTTTGAATATAGGTACCATAATGAATCAAGCCATATTGGAAAATATCAGTTAATTTTCTGTATAAAGAGTCTGATAGAGGAATTTTCTTGCTCTACAGATGGAGGTGACATTGTTTCATATGCCAAGTGTGAGTGAATTTTTCATTCTAAACTAATGTGTTTTTCTAGTTTCAGAAATCTTACCCTGAAGTGTATAGAGAACGATTTCCTACCCCTGAAACTGAAGCAGTACTGTTTCCTGAAAAATCTAAGCAGAAACCACCAATTCTGATGTGGGCCTTAAAAAAGCCTTTTCAACCATTTCACAGAACCAGAAGCTTTCGGATGTGAACGGTTCGTAATGCATCATCGAACTGAGTCAGAACATATGAATTGATCTTATGCAAAAGGAGCCTAAGCAGCATGTAATTAACTCATTAAAAAAAAAAGTACTGGGGATACTGTTGAGACTGTATAAAAAAAGGTCAAAAGAGGAGGAAAGTATTGAGGAGTTAGAAATGTGAACCAATATCAGTATTTTTGTAAAACACTTTTAAAATGTTTTGTATTTTTTAAAAAACTTGATTAATTTACATGGGTGATAAGGTACACTTGCTGTAGTTTGACCATTTCAAGGTCTAAAAGTATTTGTGTAATATTGTTGTTAGTGAGCAGCATTTTTTTCCTGAAAATGAATCTCTTATGTAAACTAGTCTGACTTTGTTCACAAGTAGCTTGAGGAAATTCATATTCTGTACATATGTGAATAAGTATGAAACACTGGATTTTTTGATAATCTGTACGCTAGCTTAGTGTTCTTAATGTGTAATGTTTATTTCAGAAAACTGTAAAGACTCATTCTTAATTTTAATTCTTATGACGCATTATAGCTTGACTCAGCTCCTGTTGGAGTTCCATGGATTTCATTGTTGCAGACCTAGTCAGTCTGTTAATCAACCCAGTCCTTTAACTCTTTTCCATAACTCTTACTAAATATTGCTAGACAAAATTGGATGCCAGTCCAATAGAACACATTTTATGAGAAAAATTTGAAGCCTTACATTTCTTATGTTTAATGATTTCATTTGTTTTACATTGAAACCTACTCTACTGCGTGTATACCTTGATTGTGACAGCACCTCTGAGCTATTAAAGCATTAATGTTTTCAGGTATTTGCTTAGTGATAGTTTCCATTAGAATTCTAAAGAACAATATTTCATACCTTACTGAATGGCAAAAAGTTTATGCAGTAGAGAAGATAGCTGACATCTCAACAATTATGCCTGAAATTCTAATAAGTGACAGGGTGAAACAATGGGCATTTTCACTTTGCTAACCCCCTAACCAGTCAATAAGCTTTAAGATGTATATTGTGAGGTTGCTGACTTAGACTGCAATATTTATCAGGTATAGTGCTTTTGAACAGTGTTTGTTTCCCTGATCTGTCTTCATACTTGGACTTCATATCAGCAATCATTGTTTAAACAAAAGTGATACAAAAGAACTTTGTTCATGTTTGATATTAAGAAAATATTAATATTAAAAGTAGCCTGAGGCTGCTACTTTCCTTTTGTTCTAGATCTCTGAAGGTGACGTAACCTCATAAATTTGTGATAGCATGCTGTATATGGTTATGTGCACTTATCTTTTACTGACTAGACTACTTGTTTAATCATTTGGTTACAATAGTAATGCATGAAGCATAAGAACAGTTATTAGGAAAGTGTCTTGCTTAAAAATGAGGAAATGGTTTCCCCACTGCTCCACTCCTACTATTCATATAGCCTTCCTTAGCCTGTTTTAAATAGCAATTAGAGTTCACTCATCAGTTTCCACTAGTAGAAATTGAAGATAGGACACATCTCTGTGGGTCAACTGCACTTGTATAGATGGCTGCTTGAAAGCTAGCTGAGAGAAGACTGACCTGCATTCACTGTCAAAGAAAAAAACACAACACTTTATATCCCTAAGCTGTAGTCAACAGAAACTTCAGTTTTCATATTAACGTTCTCAGGAATTTAACTTTTACTGCTGTACTAAAACCCTTCAGTGTCTTGATGTTGCTAAGACTGAACAACCTGGGATCTATTAGATGTATTTCCCTTAAACTGTGAGTCCAGACATTCTTTTGCGTACCTCAGTGGCTGTTTACTGAAGAGGCTCACTAAATTAAGTCTAAAGCAGGAAGTCTTACCAGGCAACCTTCTTAAACATAGCAGATGGAAGACTCAAAGGTAGATGTTGTTGGTTTAGTTGTTTTTTCTTCCTATTTAAGGATGATAAATTCATGTTTGTCATCTAAGACCATTATCTTAAATATGCACTTGTAAGTTCATATGTAAACAGGAACTAATTTGTCAATAAATTTGGACAATGTTGTTTAACTCCTTAGTACTAAAGCTTATACTGTAATGAAATCAGGTGTCAAGTTACTGTTAGGCATTTTGGACAAGAATCAGAATCTTGAGTTTAAAGATTTTATTTTATATTTAGTTAGGTTTGGTTTTGTATTTATTCTTTTGCTATGCTAAGTTTTGCCCCAGCAGAGCAATCCCTTTTCCTCCAGCATCACCTTGACCATAACTTTTTTTCTGACCTGTTACTTCCTAGTGATTCTACAGCTGTGAAAGCTCTGCTCAATCATTTCTTAAAAGAAGAAAGTATTGATCTTCCTTTCTTGGGAAGGAAGCTAGGACTTTGCTCAACATTCCTCTTTCCTGATGTTTGTTACATTGCTTTCTTTCCTTTGACAAACACAGCTGACTCCAGCTTCTAAGGTAAGGTAAAGCTGGAGTCAGTCATCTGAATTATCAGTCATCTGAAAAATCTTTTGGTTTGCATGTCTCCTCCTGCTCTGTTCCTCTGATGTTAGTCACTCGTAAAGTATTAACTTCCAGTGTTAGCTGCTAATCACAGAACAGTTTGGTCGGGAAGGGACCTTATCCCTCCTAACCTATCACCCACTTCCAACCTCCCCTGCCATGGGCAGAGACACCTCCCACCAGACCAGGTTGCTCAAAGCTCCATCCCACTTGGCCTTGAGCACCTCCAGGGATGTGTCATCCAGAGCTTTGAACAACCTGTGCCAGTGTCTTACCACCTTCTGAGTAAAGAATGTCTTCCTTAGATCTAATCCAAGCCTCTGTTAGTTTAAAATCATTCCCCCTTGTCTTGTCACTCCATTCCCTGACAAAGAGTCCCTCCCCAGCTTTTCTGTAGGCCTCCTTTAGTTACTGGAAGGCTGCTGCACTGTTTCCCTAGAGCCTTCTCTTCTCCAGGCTTAACCACCTCAACTCCCTCAGCCTGTCTTCACAGGAGAGATACTCCAGTCCTCTGATCATCTTTTTGGCCATCCATCTGGTCTCACTCTACTGAGTTCATGTCCTTGTTTTGTTGCGGCCCCAGAGCTGAATGCAGAACTCCAGGTAGTGTCTTTTGAGAGCAAAGCAGAGGTGCACCTTCTTCCACCTGTTGGCTATAGTTCTTTTGATGCATCACAAGGTACAGTTGGCTTTCTGGTCTGCAAGTGCATGTTGCCTGCTTATGTTGAGCTTCTTGTCAACCAACACCCCCAGGTCCTTCTCCTCAGAGCTGCTCTAAAATGCTTTCCACCCAGCCTGTATTTGTGCTTGGGATTGCCCGGACCTAGATCCACTGTCTAATTGGCCTTGTTGAACATCATGAGGTTCACATGGGCCCACCTGTCAAACCTGCCCAGGCATTCCTTCCCTCAAGTGTTTTTGACTGCTTGGTGTCATTGGCAAACTTGGTGAGGGTGCACTTGATCCCACTGTCCATGTAACTGGCAAAGATGTTGTATAGTGCCAGTCCTGATATTGACTCCCTGAGGAACACTGCTCGTTACTGATCTCCACCTGGACATTGAGCAATTGACTGCAGCTCTTAGTGTGTTTATCCAGCCAATTCCTTACCCACCAAGTGGTCTATCCTTTAAATCAATTTCTCTCCAATGTAGAGACAGGGATATCACGGGAGATGGTGTCAAATGCTTGACTGATTTATCTTATCTTTCAGTATGAGTCATACTTGAAAAATGGGTGTTGCATTTTGCTGTCTGTGAAAGGAGTTCACAAGTTTGATTATGAACGGGTGAATTTAGGTGAAGTCCTTATTCAAGAGTTTCTGTTTGGATGCCTGACTCTCATGTGATTTTACTGACATAATCATGTAACATAAAATATATGCTTACATCTCTTTCAAAGAGAGGAAACTGATACATGCATGTGAAGTCCTTTCTAGAAGTAATTAAAAGAGGCAGGATTTTTAAACAATGTTTTTTTAGGGGCTGTCATTTTCAAATTCATTGCTTTTGAGGGGATCTTTGGATAGCCAAGGCTGCATAGAGAAATTTCTTGCTCATTCTGGCAGAAGTAGAAGAGTACTAAATACACTTTTCTTATTCAAGAGAACGTGGGATTGCATCTGATAGCAAATCTGAGCAAAAGAATGGAAAAACTGATACAGAGTTTTAGTGGCAGAAAACTAATTCCTTATGGAAAGTACACTGTCTTGAGTGGTGAAGTTGATTTTTATTAGTGTTGGAGTCTACATGTTCATTAAAGAGTGTGTTTCAGCATTTACTTCTGAAAATTTTGCTGTGAGGGTAAGATAGCCGTATGTCAGATTTAGGTAAACTGACAAGAGGCCTAATTTTTATTTGTTTTATTACAGATTCCTCAGAAGTAGTTATGGAGCCACAGATAAGGCTGAAAATTTTGGACACATTAGGCTTTTTATGGCATGTCATTAAGTAGCATCTGATGAAATACATGATCTAGTAATAATTTAAGTGAGTAAGAACTGCATAAATACAAGTACAAGGGTATAGTAACTAATGGAGATGCTCTTACTGATTTTTGCAGGAAACCAGTACTATAGGTCAGTGTTTTTACTGGACAGGGAACAGGATATGAGAATAAGTATGTATTAAAAAAAAAAGTTGTTGGTAATTTGAGTAGGTAATCTCATTGGTGTTTTCAGAATGCTCAGTAATAATAGAGGCATTAATATGGAACAGTGCAGGTTAAAAATTAATTCAAGCATGGTCATATCAAAATCCTCTAAAAGGAGGAAATGTAGGTCATTTAAAAAAAGAAAACTGGTGAGGAGAGATTGTGTTCTGGAGAACTACAACTGTGTAAGGGTTTACTCCCACAGTGAACAAGACTTTCCAACGTTATGCTAAGGCAAAAGGCTAATGTGATTCTTGGAGGTCTAAATTGGAGGATGTTACATAAGATAAGCTGACTCATCTCTTGTGTGACCTCTGCGCTCAGTACTGAGTGACTGACACTGAAACATTGCAGTTTTTACAGGCTTTTGAAAAACTGTATATGATGCAAGACAAGAATTCTAAATATCTTTCCTTAAAGTGAGGATTTACATTATTTCAGTCTTTTGCATTCATGAGAAACAGGAACAAGAGGTCACTTGATTAGCTCGTGGAAGTACATTCACGTAAAGAAGTACATATATTGGTAAGGAATAAAGACATGAGTTGAGAAGGGAGTAATACTCAGTGGTTGGAAGATGGAGCTAGATATGTTTAAATAGGGAGGGGGGGGTTGTGGTTTGGTTTTGTTTTGACAGTGAATGTACTGAATGACTAGAATGTGGTGAATTTTAACTTTGTATTGGTTTCTCAGAGGCGTGTTCTTTTTTCATGTATATTTACTGAAACCATTGAGCTGAGGGCATGGTAAGCAAAGGAGAAGCATAATGACTTAATATATGGGAGACCAGGCAAAATCTCAGGGCTCATCAGTCCTTGTGTGCTAAGGATTTTTACATGCGTCCCCCATCTGTTCAAAGTCATCAGCTTCACTGAGTGACTTCATATTCAGGAAATGATGTAAAACAGTTAACTCTTATTTATTTTTTAATTTCATTTAAGGCAACTAAGGAAAACAATACTTCTAACTTCTGGTTTTCAGCCAAACCTCAGCAAATATAGGCAAAGAGGCATCACCTTTTGTGTTGTTGGGGCACAGTTTCTTATGGGGATATTGAAAATCGGATCTGATCTGCACAGCACTCTGGTCAGGGAGAGTGAGGTATGTCTCTGTACTGCAGTTGCTTTCACTGGGAATGAGAGAGGATAAGATGCATAGAAACATGGTCTGGTGGCTGGTATGAATTCCAGTAATACAGTCATTGTAGCTCTGTGATCTGAGTAGTCATTCTAAAATGCATGTCTTTAGTCTTGTATTTTTCAACCTGGTATTTATATGGTGCTGAACTGATCAAATTCATGTTTAGGGAAGACAATTCTTGAACATCCAAAGCAACCTGAAGTCTTTTGTCTTAGCACTAACCTATAGCTGTCTATAGCTAACTCTTCTTGGGATTTTTTTTTTTTTTTATGCTGTTTCTGTAATTGTGGTTTGAAATGACTGCAAGGTTCCCTGAAACTTTAACAATGTAAGAGAAGCTTCTGGCAGTGTTTCCTGAGCTTGCCTGCTGAAGAGAGGATGGACTGACCTTGGCACTTCTAGACTGATTCTGACGGTGAATAAAAGGCATAATTTAATGCATTTACATGTTTGCAGATCTTTCTTTTGTTTCCTTGCCTAAGTGCTTATCTGCATGAGGATCTGGCCTTGTGCATGACTAAGATTTGCTATGTTATTTCAAAGCTGATGTGCAGTGCTAGCTTTTAAATTTGATCTCATGAAATGCAGTCCTTTCTGTAGATAATCTTGTGTCCAAATAGTGGTGAGAGAATAAGTAGTTGTTTTGCTAGTTGCTTGTCTGATACAATGGCTTGCAGAATACTAGCTTTTTTGTTCCAAGAAACTGTGTGAAGGATGTCTTTTTTGTGTTGTAATCTATGCAAACTATTTGGGGATCCTGTGAAAAATTTCTTCCTTTTCTCCTTGATGACTATATAGAGCTTAATGTATTGTGTATCCTTCTAGATGCTTGGTAATTTATGACCCAGCAGAGGTCAGCCTTGTGACATTTTTCAAGGCATATAGTCAAAGAAAAGGAGAAGTTATTATTGCAAAAGCCTTTGGAATTTTATTTTATGAAATATATTCCTGCTAATTAGAATTGAGTGATGTTACTGTGTTGTAGCTAGATATGGCTTCTTAAATACCTCATTGTAAATTGTCCTTACATACTAGGATTCTTTATTGTTTTGTAAAGTTTTTACCTCTCAAATGTTAGCCTTGTTAGTGTACCGATATGCCTACTTACTGATTTGACTAAATAACAGAATTGTATTTTCAGAGTTGGTTATGTTCCATCTTGATATTTCACTGAACTACATGTGGAACTGTTGTTTGAATATTGCATGCTTCACGATGATGTCTTCACGTGATATTTCTGGACAAGATTAATGGTGAAAGCAGTCGTGAAGAAAGTTGGGGAGGGAGGTGGGAAGAATAGGCAGATATTTTGTCACTTCTTTCTAACAGTGCATAAGAATAAAATGTTTTCCTATCTTTCCATAAAATACCTTGTTTTCATTTTTGACACTTAAAAAAAAGTTAGAGGAAAGATAGGGTAGAAAGGGGTGGTTCCACTCCTAGGACCAGTTCTGTAGCATAAAGGTTTTGTTCACCCTGTAAAATGCTATTCCTACTTTTTATCATAATGCTAGAATACACATTGGTAGTTTCCTTTGCATTAATAAGGGTAACACTCTAATTGCATGTAGTGTTGACAATTTGTGCTTTAGTCCTCATCAGCAGTAGTAGCAATCTTGTCTTAAATTGTCTGACTACCTCATTTTTAAGTTCAGTTTCAACTGGCAAAGTCAACAACAGCTGATTAAATTGCTCTGCCTAACTTGAACACAATTTTCTGTGTAACTTGAGAGAGGTCCAAAGTAGTTTTATCCAGTTAGGCAGCAGAAGTGAATATGCAATAACAGGCTTGTCAAAGCAGCAGCTGGGTCTTCTGCAATGGAACTTGCTTTAATGACTAGAGCATGACATTGGAAACTGAGAAAACATGTTGCCTTTAAATACATGTTGCCTTTGTTTTCTGAATGTCACAAAGATGTTTTGTTCCCTCATTGTTACTGTACTATTTTTTTAATCTTTGAAATAGGGCTAGAGTTGTTTTTTAAACATTAAAAACACTGAGAACAATTCTGAGTTTCTGGAGTAGCTAATAAAAATATATTCAGTGTCTCTTCAGCAGCAAGACTGCAAGTCAAAATCAGCCTCAGGAATAGACACTGTGCTTTTTAATGCTTTATTTATTTATTTTCCTTTTTTTCTTTAATTTGCCTTCAAGGAGGTGAGATCAGCTTGGTGCAACAGTAGCTATTACATTTTTCTTCTCTTTTGCAAAAGATGGTTACAAACCCTTCAAGATACTGCCAGCCAGACAGCATTATTTTATCTCTATTTCAAGAACATTTTTGTAAAATAACTTTGTTAAAATGGAAGCTTTTCGTTAAATGGAAGCTCTTATTAGTGTGCTGTTACCAGAATGCTGTAGTGTGATCTTTTTTCAACAGGTTGTTGAGGATACTTAATGTTTATTATTAGTTGGAGAGTAAGAAAGCCAAGGTCTGAAGATGAAGAACCCTATTTAATCAGCTACAGTGTATGTTATTGCTCTTGTTCCTGTCCACTTATTCCATGGAAATGAAAACAGTGTTGCATGATTTGGGCATCCTATGGACTCTAATAATATGTGCAACTAGGCTCTTACCTAATGGAAAGATACTGTGAATGTTGCACGAGTAACTCACTATATCATGCACCCCATCTCTCGAGTTCTTGCCTTTGTGGTCTTAATCTTTTATCTGAAAGCATATTTTGTCCTCTGCACACTGGCTTTTGCCAGCCACTTTTTGTTATATAGAAAACCTAGGTGTGCAAGCAACTCTTTGAAAATAATAAGCCTTTCTTAAACATTGAGAAACAAAAGTAGGTGCAGAGACAGGTTCTTTGAATTGAATCAGCTTGGTTCCAGGTGTGGCAAAACTGATTAACCCAACACAATATAAACTATTGAAGCGGAAAATCACGGAGATGTTTGCACTGTGCTCTGTACCACACTTGCATTTGAGAATACAGCACAGGAATACCTGGTCTGATTTTGGCAGAGAAACCTGCTTTTCAAAGTTTCATACAGGTATGTAAGCCTCAGCTAAAAACCTCTTCAGACATCTACATCTGTAAGGATGCATAAACTTTCATCAAAGAAATAATTTGGGCAAATGGAAGTACACAGCAATGCTCAGGTTCTTCTGGGATGCTGTCTACAGATTTCATGAGTCTTTAAAAGATCTAAGTGCTTTTACCCAGGATGTGTTACTGCTGAAATTCCAGGCTTCTGAATTAAACAGGAAGAAACAGGCAATTTCTGTCCTTTCAAACTGAAGATAGTGGTTTATAAGGCAAATTAGCAACATGAATATTTAAAACAAAAACAAAACAAAATTCTGATAACATTTACATTTTTTCCTAGCTAGGGGGTGAGGAGAGACTTACATAACTCGAAAAAAATGCAAGAGTAAACATGTAAATCTGTATGGAAAAGCTGCACCACATGCTCCTGAATGTGGGACACTAGATATCAGACACC
The DNA here is from genome assembly GCA_011075105.1 of Heteronetta atricapilla. Taxonomy (NCBI): domain Eukaryota; kingdom Metazoa; phylum Chordata; class Aves; order Anseriformes; family Anatidae; genus Heteronetta; species Heteronetta atricapilla. The sequence continues at coordinate 21,371,189 of CM021763.1, read as the reverse complement.
TCAGCCTTGGAGAACAGCATGTGCTATGATATTTAACTAGTGTGCACTTCAAAATTTATAAAGGCTTGGATTTCTCTTTTTCTTTAAATAAAAAAAAATCAACCTAGGAAAATGGAGTGAACTAGACAAATCAGATTTGAATTCCCTAGGCTACTTGCTCACCTGTGAAGTGTTTTAATAGGCTCATCTGGGAAACAGCCACCTGAGTTTCTTTGACTCAAGCTCATTACAAGACAGGTTACTAAGTTTTTTTTTTTTTTTTTTTTTTTTTCCCCTCTTCATTGCTTAAGAGTCAAAAAGGCTCAAATTTTAATTGCTTCACTTCCTCTCATGACTTCTTTTCAGTCAGAACAGCTGTTGTTTTTCTGTTCATCTGTAGCCAGGTTCATCTGCTATTCTGTGATGATGTGTAGATTCATCTGCGTGTAGAATAATAATGTTTGTACCACAATCGTGTGTCTTTTCTTAACGTAAGAAAAGAAGAAGAAAAGAGTCAGGGTTTGAACCTGTCACCCTCCTTTACTGCCTGATTTGTCAAGTTTTTCCATATATATTATCAGTATTGTATATGAACATGCTCAAAATATCTGCAAAATATTGACTGATAATCAAGGATATGTTCAAGATGGTTCATTTCACAGGTATCTGAAACCACCAATTATTTTTCTGGTGGATTTTCATTGTGTCAGGAAATAGAATCAAAGCAAATGAAGTTTTATAGTCTTCAATGCCAAATACGTAAGTAAAGGCAAGAATGAAGTTAGGAAAATAAAATTTCTTCACAATTTATAAACTACCTAGAAAGCTTTATTTTACCAAATCTGTTTATTTATTTTGAAAAACATTGCAGCATTAAGGAAACATCTTTATTTAGACATTTAAATCTAGACTTGAATAAAACTCAGCTGTAACATCAATTCTATAATATTGGCATAAAATATGATTTGTTTTTCTACCTTGAGATTTGGTTGAAGTCAAGCTTTCAATATCAAGACAAATTCACTCATACCAAATATTTGTCAATTTTCAGATTCGTATTAATGAAAACAATCATTGTCTCAAACCATGAAAACCTGAAAATGAATTTTAAATTCAAAAGCAGAGTGATACAGAAAGCTTGGCCAGCTTATTATTATTTAAGATGGGAGTTGTTATATGCAAGTTCAGTTACATAAAGAATAAATCCCAAGTGGATCATGTTTTGTTGCTGTTTTCAGTAAATTTCAGCACTTATTTCCTGCCTTTTGAACCAAAAGGAATTGTTTTCAAAAAGTCTCTTGTTCCATGTAACAAAAGTGCAAGATGAACTTTATCATCCTTAAAAAAAATCAACCTGCTATTTTTTCCTCAAGTTCGTGAACCCAAATGTAGGTAAGACTGCAGCATTCTATAACATGATGAATTTAATTTGATGTGGTAACATGGATGCTAATACTGAAGAAAGAGCTTTCAATCAGCTTGCAAACCTGCCCAGAGCCATGGAGCTGTGCTCTGGTCCCTGGCCTACTCAGAAGTCCTTGCTCTCCTAACCTTTCTTAGGACTGTTAGTGCCAGCTTAATTCAAAGCTGTGACTGTGTCCTCATCAGAGGTGTGTTGAATCCATGTTTGGGAGAATACCTGAAGAACACATGAATCCAAATACAGGTTTAACAAAGTATTATATAATATATGAGATAACTTGCATAGTTAAATGTCTTACAGGTTAGTAAAACTGAACTGTATGTGTTTAAAGAAAAGCAATTACAATCTTGCATGAGTTACAAGATAAAGAATGAAAAATTCTTGCTTCTATCAAATAGTGTTATGCTGGGTGATAACCTTATATTTGTAAAGAAATTACGTATGCTGATTTTTTTTTCCCGATTTCCAATATTTAGCTATGAAAAAAAGTTCATGCATGACACACGTTTTTTCAAGGTAGCTAGTGGGAAAACAACTTGACATAAGATCATCATAAGATGGATACCCAGGCAAGAAATAAGAATAAAGTTAAAATAAAAAATGGATAAATATTGTACATCAACTCTGTTAAAACAGGCAACATTAAAAAGCCAGAGACAAGAGAGACGTTGCTCTGACCTTCAGTTTGATTCATCATTCAAGAATTTTTCAGGCCAGAGACAGAGCCATTTTGCCCTGAGAGGGTAGTGATATGTCACCCCAAGAGGAAAAGGAAATCATAAGGACTTTAATTTTCTTGCCCTCCATGGACAATAAATGGATAAGAAAATGACATGTGGATCTCTTTTGTATTATTTCTGGTGTGTTACTTGAAGAATTTCTGTCATACTTAATTTACATTTTTATTTAGAAAGCAGAGAAGAATATTGTCTGTTGCTATCCGCTGTGGATAACGAAATCATCCTAAGGCTTGTGGGGTCAGATATCTTGATAATGATGCTGCAGGATGTCATGGGGCATACCAGGAAAAAAGTGGCCACTACTATTGATACAGATGGGTTGTCTCAATGACTGGGTAAAAGTATGCCTACTTACACAGTTCTAAAGGCTTAGCACAAAATAGCAACTCTCTTGAGACCTGCATTGAGCAAACTTGAGGCTGAATGCTATCCACATTAGTAAGATGCAAACCGAATAATCCCATTTTACAAAAGGCATTTTGCTTGTTTGTTTTTATATGCTTATCCTCCAAGGTATTTGCTTTCAGCAGGAAAGACTTCAACATATATTTTTGCTCAGAGAACAGCCTCCATTAATGCAAGATCCTGTCAGTTAATTTTCTATGGCAAGGTAAGTATTAAGCAAGATGATGTCACAGTCACCTTCCTGTGTCTTTAGTCCTTGCCCTAGCACAGTTGACAATTTGTTGGAAATTACTTCAGCAGAACACCTGCAGAGGCTCATCTTTTCGCACATTTTTTACTAATGCTGATATACCAAATTTAGACATGTTCTGCTGCCAAAGTAAGGACCAGGTTTTGTATATGACCTCTACAAACCTAGCTCCAAATATGACTCATGAACCTTGTTCTCCAACTAGGGTCATAATTGCACTTGTAATTACATCCGAGAGTAGCAAGACCTTTTTAGCGTTAGCTTGCACAAGACTAGTATGCAAGTTTTTGGCAGAATAAGAGAAGTTAAATTGCAGAGGGCAGAAAAAAAGGAAGATGTGGTTTAAAAAAAAAAAAAAGCAGATGAGTGAAGAATGGTGGAAATGGTGAGCTATGACATTAGGCATTATTTGGACAAATTCAATGGAGTGATGTTGTTGGAGGGAGGTGGAACCTTCTCTGGTTGTCAAGATGCCTGTTACAGCCACCCACAATTAGTAATTAATATAACCATATTCATTCAGCTTTGTACATGAACAAATGAACAACAGAAAGGAATATAATGCACAGGAGGGTAATCAAAATGATTCAGTAATGAGACTATCTTAGCCTGATACTCTCTTCAGGAAAATTAAATTTAGAGAAGACTTAGAAATTAGTGCTGGTTACCTCTGGGTAGGCAGGGATTTAGCAGGGAGGAGGAAAGCCCCTCTTCTACTTTCTGGAGACTGCTTTGAAAGCTTGTAGTTGGCTGAGTTATTTTCCACTGAGGACATGTTCCTATCTTCACCAAAATGAAATATAAAAACATGGGAGATAAAAGGCATTCAACATTTCTTTGTGAAGAAATGCTGAAAGCTAATGTGTGCTCAGGAGTCAGGAAAGGATATTTCAGACAGATTTTTAAAGGACTGTTAATTTGCAATAAATGGGAAGAGTGTTCTGTATTCAGAAACCCCTTTGCAAGTTTACTGGAAGAGAGAAACAGAAATACCACTAAGCAGCTTCGGGAGCAAAGAATGAAACTGTGAATAGTTATGTATTGTCTTTTGGAGTGAGAGGCCTATCTCTACTGTTGCAACTTTTCTTTGGTCTTACCATTGTTACAGACATTTTCCTATCTAAATAACATGAGGAAACTTGAAATATCAAGAATGCTTTTAGCCTCTTAGTATTTTCCTCTCTGTATGTTCCAGACACTATTTTTTTCCATATGGATGCTTGCTTCACAGTACAGTGCTGTATTTGAACTGCAGTTAACTGCTATGGGTTTCAAGGAAGAGACTGATGGGTAAGCTTCTGCATCTGCAGTGCTTCCATAAGCACAGAGATACTCTTTTATCTTGGTCCCTGATAAGCATAGGACTCTTCAGAGTAGGAGGGGGCTGGTATTTCCTTATATTGCCTTAAAAACTTAACAGGTGTGAATTGTAATCTTGGTGTCAATTATTTATGTTCAGTTAAGTTATTTTTTGATTATATCTTTGGGAGGTACAAACTGGTAGGTTAAATTAGGATCTTTGCCACCATTTATTTGCTCATAGCTGCCTGTTGGTGTCTGGGGAGTATGTAGGCAGGCTTGTTTTGCTGTTATTGCATAGCTGCATCAAAAAAAGTATGGAGACTCTATCATGTAGATAATGCAAGGCACATTCCTAAGGTCTGAACAAGGTCATTATAGTCTTTGTTTGAAAAGCTTTAAGGTGTTGAGACCTATATTTTTAGCTGGTGATTAAAAACTCCTATAAGCAAACAAAAATCAATCCAGTCTCTGCCATTCCTTTGCAAAAAACATGTGAGGATGATGTTTTATTACTGGTAGGAGTTCAAACAATATGACACAGCAGTATTTTTTTTTCATTTTTATGAAAAACTACCACTAGAATGATCTGTGTATTTATAATAAAATGCTTGAGTTTTGTGATTTAGTGCTTTTGTCATTCTTTAAAGTATGCTACATTGTTATAGTAGTGTACTACTTAAGTACTTAGTAGTAGTATACGACTTCACTACTCTGGTGCAGTCTGTTAGCATTGTAGATTTTTATTTTTTTTTAACCACACCCTCTTGCACCTTCTCTTTCCCTCTGTCAGTGAACCAGTTCCACTGCCTGTGCTTTGGGAGGACCATGGAAAGATTCTGATGCTTAGTGCAGCTCTAGTCTCTTTGATGTTGCTGGAATATATTACGTTTGGAATTCCCTTTCATCGAGTCTCCTTCCTTTAGGGTAACTTTGAAGATATGATGCCCCCTTCTAGAGGGCCCTTGTGTCTGGAGCCTGGTACTTGGATAAAGGGATAGGAAAGCTATAATTTTGCTGCACTGCATGTTGTTCTTATGCTGCAGAAAGTTCTTCTGAAGCATTGCCCCAGATGGTGAAGAAGCATAATATTTTTATCTTATACACATTACTAGTAATGCTTGAAAAGCCTTACATTAATCATCCTTTGGGTTTCCACTGAGAAATTAGTTTTCCTCTGCTTGGAGCAGTTGCCCATGAATCTCACTAAACTGGCACGATTCACCATGCTGCAGTTGCCTTTGCAGGGCTGCCAGCCCTCCAGTATGTGACAGGCTTGCCAATCAGCCCCACCTCTTGAAACCACACAAATGCATTTACAGGTTCTGCTTTCTACTACATCTCTTTCAGTTAACAAATGAGCTTTTCACCAGAGTCTTACACCCAGTGTGGTCCAAACTTCTAGGCAAATGTTCAGGCATCATAGCTTACACCAGCTGCAGCTATTCATCACTAACTTTTTGTGCCACACCACTCACCTTGTAGTGTCCAATGTTGACCTGCCAGCCCATGGATTCCTTGCCTCCACCATCTTAAAAGCCAAAACCATCTTTGCTTCTCTGACTGCAGTTTCTTGTATTATTTCATCCTTTCTGTTTTCCCAAGAACACTTTCGTCTTCAACTGCTGTATTTCTTGATAGCTGTTTCCTAATTTCTGCCTTGTTTAACTCCTTTCTTGGCAAGCAGTCTTAAGAATGCCAACAAATTGCCATAGATAAGGTCGGGCATGTTTACAGAGTTTCAGATTCTCTGACTTCAACCTAGGCAGCTTGTCCAAGAACTTTTGTTCTTTGAGATGAAACATCAAAAAATGTTTATTTTCTGTATTATATGAGGGTTGGTGTTTTCATTTACTGTGCCTAATCATTATGGCTTCAGGCAGGACACATCTTTTAATTTGTTGCCATAGTTAGTAATGATGTCCCCAGCAAAAGAATTGCATAATGTTCAGAGGATTTTAAGACATTACTGTGTCAGTATGAAGAGAGAAAATTTATTAATAGAAACTTCATTGTCTACTGGATGAAACGCAAAAGACAAAAGCAACTAGAAACTGAATTCTGACAAATCTGAATTAGAAATTAGGAGCCACTTATTTATTATAGTAGCAGAAAAAAAATAACTTAAAACTGCTTACAAAGTTCTTACAGTTGATTTTCAGTCAGAATATCAAAATTTGTGTGGAATAGTATTTGAAAAGTCTGTGAAACTTTAGTCGTCGTACCTCAAATTCCTCTCATTTTACTGTTCAGGAGACAGGTGACCATTCTCCTTTACTAAAAGAAGATTTGTTTTATACAAATCAGATATTGTTTTCTATACAGGACTATCTAACAGCATTTTGCATGGCTCATTACTATAATTCAATGGTCCAATATGAGAGACATTTTGTATTACAGACTCTACGGTAATCAATACATCAATATACTTCATATATAAGCATTTAAATGTTCATCTACAAAGTTTATGAACAATCACTTTCAGAGAGTGTTTTTATTTACAAAGTAGAGTAAGTGGCTCTTTATGTAGACCACCTACAATATTAACCCTTTCAGTGTTACTGACTTCCCAAACTCTCCCTGCAATGCATACTCTGACACTGGCTTAGTAGAGCAAGACAAGTTTGAGCTGTTAAATCCTTTTGAGGGAAAAGACACACATAGCAGGTTCAAAAGAGTGGTACCATCTCTTTGTTAGCCTGATGGAATGAAGGACTCCTTTGTGTTGATGTTTGCTGGCATTAAGGTGGGACACAGGAAACTCAGTAACTGGAAAGCTGTGGTTCAGCTGGTTCAGCTATTGACAAAAGCTACTTTGTACACTGTTGATTTTTTTTTTCCCTCTTTAATAGCTCTTTGATCTCTATCATATGCATTATGAAAATAGGAATTATGCAAGAATGTGACTAGTGCCAGATCCATACGTATTAAAAACTGCTTGGTAGCCAAACATACATTCTAAAGGTCAGTTAGTTAAAATAAAGACTAACATTTTTATTGTCAACTGACTTGAACAACTTTTTTTTTTTTTTTTTTTTTAAGAGGAAAAGAATTAGTGCTGTTCCATTGCAACACCTAAAAAGGTTACAGTATTCATCTCATGTAAATACTCAGAAGCATATTGAATGCAGCTGCTCTTGCATACTTTTTTTTTTTTTTAAAGTAATAGGTGATGGAAAAAAACAAAAACAAAATCACTACTTCTCTATGCCAGAAATGAAAAACATTTTTAAACAGGCTGCCAGTGAGATTCATATATTAAGGTTTATATTAAAGGGAGTCTCTTCCTTACCTGGGTAATCAATTGACTTGAAACGTCATTTTCCTGAATATAAAAAATGGAAAGTAGTGTGAATTTTTACTTTACTGATATTTATTAAATTTTAATATGTAATAGTAAAATACTAAAACCACTTTTGTCAGTTTATTGCCCTTTAATTTCAGTGCATGTCCACTGCTTCTGGTATTTTTGAGATCAATTAAGTATCTTCTGTTTTCTAAGGAGAATTCTTGTCATGATTTCTCTGAATCACTTTTTTTTTGGTAATTCTGAACTCTTTGGTAGTCCTTTCCCATTTCCCATTTATGCTTTGTCCTCCTGGGTAACAAGTGACCACAATTAAGAGATGAGTAAGCATAATGGTGTTATAACATTTTCAGTTATTACACTGTCCTTTTCTAAAAGCAACTTTCTGCCCCTTGACAGCTTATCTGTTTTGTGACAGTTATTTCATTAAGTTGTCACAACGTTAGCTTTTTAGGATACACAGATGTGACCATGAGGTTTTTCATGACAGGCTGAGCCTACAGACTGTAGCTGGCCCAGTTCCATTGGAATGAGATGGTTTTGTTAACTTTCCTTGCAGGGAGAAATAACTGGGTAGTCCTTGTGTCTGTTTTGCAAGTCCTCAACTACAACTTGTAATATGCTGCATGCAGTGTGGGCCTAAGTGAACTGTGAACCATTTTGAACTATAATATGAAATTTATCAGGTAACTTTAAGCCTTACTTGATTTCATTATTATTATTATTTTTTTTTTGCTAACTATCAGTGTTTCAGTGCTTGCAGTGTTTCACTAGTATTTATCCCAGCTTGGTGCCGTGGAAATACAGCTTCCTTAGAAACACAGAACAGTGAATCAACTTTATTTTTTGGAAAACTTTTCCTAGTATTTTTCACTTTTTGAAAATATATGGCTTTGTTCCTGTTAGCTTGGCGTGAGTATTGGTTGTCCTAGACTATCCATTTTTCACTTCTTGACTGTTCAAACAAATCTACATGACAAGTGAATCTGCTTAAAAATAAAAATCATGCATTTTTAAATTTTATTTTATTTTTATTTGTGTGTGTCTGTGTGTGTGTGTGTGTGTGTGATGCAGGACTTCTGTAATCTTCTCTTACACTTTTCCACTCCAGCCCTCCCCAGTGGGCTTCTTCCCCAGGATTCCCCGAAACTGTTTGTTAGTGATGTAACAAAAATGACTAAATGACTACAGACTACTACTATATGCAGCTTGATGTGTCTAGTCAACCTAAATAATTGTCTAGCTACTTACAAGTCGTGTTGTGTGTCTGCACTAATATGTGTGAGTTAATGGAAAGAAAACTGAAGAAATAATTACCAGATGACACATCTCTGAGGCATTTCTCAGGAGTGATTGGAACCTGTTTGCTTTGTACCTCAAAAAATATGAATGCCTGAAGACAGGAAGGAAATACTGTCTGGGCTTTTGAACATATGTTCCAAATATCAGTAGCTTTCATTGCTGCAGATAGTGGATTAAAAAGTATTATGAATTCTGCATTTAATTTAAGAATCCAATTTGAGTAGTCAGACTAGGATGGACTCTTACTTTTTACCTAGTCACACAGAAACTGTAGGTATTGTAGCTGAAGTGCTTGAGGCACTGCCTGAGGGTACTCAGGTGACGTTCTCCACTCTGTACCCATTTATTTTTAAGGAGACTATGGTAGTGCTTTTCTGTTTTCTCTTGCTGTAACATAAACAGATCACAGAAAGATGGTTGATCACACTAGTGATTACTGAAATTGATGCTTTAGTAGTATATGATAATTAACACTGATAGAACAGTGTATTTCAGCTCATGTTAAGACCTTAGAAATTACAGTATCATTTAATATTTCTGTGTCTGTGTATATGTAGCACGATATTTTCTGTTAGAAGAAAAGATTAAGAGCCAGTATTTTGTAACAAGATTGAATGGCTGTTCAGTTTATGTACATAACCTTCATCCTTTGTTGCTTCACCCTTTGTAGATAGTTCACCAAAAACTTCACAACACCTAAAAGGTCACTGTAAATTTTAGTTTATTTGCAGTTTTACCCAGGGTCTGAGTTTAGTTTATTGCTGCTCCACGTTCACTGACTAAATAGCTAAATACATGAATGCCAACTGCAGGACTCTGTGGAACTGCTTTCAAATCTTAGATGCTTCATTTGACACTGAAATATATTTTCAGCCTGGAAGTCAGGTCATTTTACTTTTCCAATACAATATTTATTGGGCATACCTTCCCCAGTTCTTTAGATATGAATTGGGTTGAGAGGACTGTCCCAGTATGAAATCATTTAAAAACAGGAGGAAAAAAACAAAGGAGAAAAAGGAAATTCTATTGTTATTGTGATAATATATGAAAATAAATATTTCTTCCTCTTCTCCAGTTGTAACAATACTGCAGGCAAACATGACATGATTAAATTAGAATGGCTGCTGTCTTCTAACGTGTTTGATCACCTTTGCTTCACAGATCTGGCATAACATAATAAGAAATAATTTCACAGGAATTTCTCGACACTTTCATGAAGCTAAAAAATGTGCATAAGAAAATGGCACCAATTCCAAAAGTACCATAATTTTCTTGAGGAATAAAAGCTATTTACACATACTTACCTAGGAGAGAGGAGTTGCAATGGAGAGAGGCCATTTTGAACAAGTCAGGCAGATATACTTTAAAGAAAAAACAATTATTTAAACAACAGCTGATTCTTAGAAACCAACTTAGTTTTTAATGAATATGTGTGGATTTATGGTATTTTCATAAATTGAGCAGTATGCCTTGTGTTAATTATGTGAAATTGAAAAGGTTTTCATCACGTCTCAACTTGTTTACTCTTCCAATAAGAGCGACCAAACTAGCAATTCTTTCATTTGTACCACCTTTTAAAGGTCAAACTTGTGTCTGCTCTTTTAATGCCTGCTGCCAAAGAGCTTATCATGCATGTGGATGTGAAATAGGGTTAACTATTTAGCACTAGACTTAAACAATAGTCTCCCTTACTACTAAAGCGTCAGATTTCATTAAGGGCCTAAATACACAGATACCCTGAAGAATAATTTCTTCCACTCAACATGTGCTTAAAAGCAAAGGTCAAGTTCTCATTGTATGTGACAGTAAAACAAAACTAATCATTATTCTGTGTCTCAAATGGTATGAACAAATTTCATTTCCAACAATGAGGTAAGTAAATCTCAGGCAATATAACACTTTTCCTGGAGTTTAGCAAGTGCAATATCTCAAAATGAACAATGCTGGAGCCAGGAGCTAGTAACCTTTGATAACTTTAATAACATTTAAAAACAAAATGGTGCATGTGAATGGTTGAGAAATAGATAGCACAAGGAAGATAACTATTATGCCCATTGCCTTGCCTGCCAAAACAACTTCTGCTAATAGGAAAAATAATAAAAATACTGGAAATTACTTAAACAATAATTAAATATCAGATTCAGCAACAGTATTAACAACACAATGTAGATTTTAAGGACTTAACAAATGCAAGCTTAAAAAAAAGGGGGATAAAAGAAATTACTGAAAAAAAAATCTACCTTCAGCAGAGATGAAGACCATTTATGATTCACATTTTTGGTCTTCTAAAGCACATAGAAAGTTCTTAGTAATACAATGCAGCAAGAGGCTTTTGCATTATTGCATTACTGTAGGAAAATCTTAAAGCTGTCCCTCTCTGCAATGAAGTAGAAGAGAAGGAGAATGGACAGTGGCAGGAACTTTTCCAGTTCTGCACAGAGTCCAATAATGAGATTACAGTTGTTTGAGAGGTAGGGTACTTGCTGTCACTATAGAATATATAGAAATTACATAGATTACATGGTGTGGATTTCTTTATAGCAGGTTTCTATGAATATTGAAGTCTTATATGGGTTCAAGAAGTGACTGGAAATTAATGGAAGAAAAGAATTAGTTGGGAGTTGTTACGAACTAAGGTACCAACTTCGTCTCAGTATGTTGCTGATCCACAGGTAACTAAAGTTTGCAAGTGCATTCTGTAGAGGCATTTTTTTATGCATTTGCTCTTTGGTATCTTCTGGTTGCCAGTGTGAGAGAATCCCAGAGTCTGTGAAGCTTAGACTTGAGCTGTGTGGCCATTTTTACCATGTGGTTGCCCATTGTTGGTGATATTTCAGTACAATACAAGAATATTTATTAATTTGTTATGATTTACTTATGAAGACAGAAAGGTATAGCCCCTGTTTGGGGGGTAAGAAGATATGGGATGTTCAAGTGTCCATTGCAAACTGTTCCTATTCTGTAAAGAGTGGAAATGGCTGTCAATAACTTGTACCTAAAAGGAGGGTAGACTTCGACTTTACAGAAGGTGAATTGGACAGAAGCATGACTCAAACAATGGCTCATCTTCCAGGCTACTGCTTAGTATGAGAAGAGCAACAGGGAAGAGAGTGTAAAAGGAAGAGTCAATGGGGTTTTTCCTGTAGCAACATTATACAAGTTGGTTGTGGTCTAGAGATAACACTGACAGTTCTTAAAAGGCTATTTCATATTCTTAAGAGTATTTCAGCTGGCATTTTGCAACCAAAATTGTGACCAACTCTGCTTATAATGTGGTTGCTTAACAATTCCTACTAGAGGACCCCCCCCCCCCCATAGGAAGAGGGGCGGGGGGAGACAAAGGAAAAACAAACAAACAAAAAACACAAAAACACAACCCTTCCCTTTTAAATCTCTTGTGTCTTTGTTCACAACAGTTTGAGAAAAAGAATTTCAGGACTGAAAGAACTGTCTTGTTTAGGGCTTTTTCTCTACTGAATGAGATCCTATCCAGGTCTAGCTGAACTATCCAAAGTATTAAATTGCCAGATTTTTTTTTTTTTTTTTTTTTTTTCTGAGAAGAAAGAAAAAGGCAATGTGCTAAAATAACTGCACATATGAACTCAGCTGGGCTCACACTGCTTCTGCCAGAGTGACAGCTGCTGCTTCACTAAGAACATCTGAGACTGCCAGAGGGGGTGAGAGGGAAGATCGGGGCAAGGGTCCAGCCTCACACAGATCCATCACTACCATTAAACTTATGGAGCGCCCCAAAAAAGGTAAAGTGCAGGCTCAGATTTTTTTTTTTTTATTACTGTTTGTTGTTGTTTGGTTCTGTTTTTTCTCTTCCTAACAGCCTTGCACTCTCCTCCTTTTCATAGTGACTTGGTGTGTGTGTATGTGTCTCACCAACTACCTTGTTTTTTTCTGCTGTTAATATCACTCTGCACAGATCTTTTGACTCACAGCACCTCTGAGAATTGCAGTAGTCAGGAAACGTGTTGTTTTAATCTTCCCCACTCTGTTTTCTCTGTTTTGTACCTGGTTCTATTTATAGGAGACCAAGATCCAATAAATAGTTTGAATATGTCTACTTTTTGCAACTGGGAGCAATGAAAGAAGAGCCTGAGATTCCCAGGTTAGGATGGGGAGAGAGGTAATGGGAGGATCCACTCATTCTCACCCCTTGGAAGCCAGTGCTCAGCCCCAGTGATGCACACCAGCAGGCTACCAAATTTGTGGGCTTGTCAGTAACATTTAAATAGTGGCTGTATGCATCAGTGCTTAGTCTGTTTTATGGGCCAGCAAGCATCAGATCCTCCCAGCCACCACTGAAGCCTTCGAGTGGCAGTTATCATGCATACACTTTTTCTCAATATAAACATGTATCGCCATTTTCCCCCTCCAGAAAAACTTGCCCTGCAAATCCTCTGCAAAATGCTACACAGTCTCTGAAATCTAGTGTTCAGAATTTGGAAATGCCAGGCTCTATAACTAGTTTCTACTACGGTTGCTGTCTATGCTCAAAGAATTCCAAACTTAGTGCTGTGACTGAATGCATCAATTCTGTGTGCAACTACATCAATTCTGTGTGCAACTACATTTTTAAACTATCTAATGATTATGTTCACAATGCAAACAACTTTTTATTTTTATTTTGGTTTTGTTTTATTTTTATTTATTTTATTTTTAATACAATTGGATTTTTCTAAACTGTAAGCTTTGTAAGGCTTCCCCAGCTAGGTGCTTAGTAGGTTAATTGATAGGGTTGTAAACGTACTGGGTTTATAGCTTCTGAATTTGATGGTTCCTTTCTTAGCTTATCTGGCATGTCTGAGTGTAAGGTTTACCATCCTTTTAAAGGCATGCTGTGTTAGACTCTCAGAGATTGTTTCATTCCTGACCACATGTCAGTAGTTCCTATGGAGAAAAGGAGCCCCTTATTATGAAGACTTATCCAAATCAAGGTGTCTCTTTTCCTGTTATTCATCTGTATTTCTTACCTCTCTGGGAGAGACAATACATTTTGTATTTTGATATGTTTGTCCCCTGTCATGCCATTCCTTGGATCAACCTTCCTATGTATATATATAATATAATCTCTTGTTAATGAGACTCCTAGTGATGTCCCAATATCTTGTGCTATTTCTGATATAAATAATATAGAAATATAGAATAATATAGAATAATAGAAAGATAAACCTATTATCTTTCTCTATTTATGAACCAGAGAGTGTGGGTAGACTGGTTTCCCTTGGCTTTGGACCTTCCTTAGTCTAAACATGACTTTGTTTTGTAGAAGACCACTGAGATTTAACAGTTTTCAGTCACTGCTGGCCTGGTATCTAGGTAATACAACTTGGCATTACGCTGATTGTACAAATGCAGGATGCTCAGTCATACAGTAGCAGTTTAAATAACCTCCTGGCTTCACAGGTAATTTAAAAGCTATAACTCACTGCAGTTAAATAGTGATGGAGATGGGCAGCTTGTGGCTTAAATCCTGGAGTGAGTCTTGGAAGAAAAGGATTCCTTTCCAGAGTCAGTGATCATGGGACAGTTGCTTAATGTTGTGTAATCCATTGGCACGTGTGAAACAAGAATTCTGTACTCCCATTTTTTGTTTTTATTTTGTTTTTATTTTTTTTTTTAGTAAGTGCTGTATAGGTTTTTCTTTTCTTTGTACACAAAAATGAGTCCTAGAGAATCTGACTGAGATCTAGGCTTTATAAAATAAACCCAAAAGATGCTAATAAGAAAGATTACCTTTTCTATCCCTTTTCTATTCCTTCCTCCCTGACCTCTCCCCACCACCCATTTGTTTTCTGTGGTGATGGTGGTGGGAATGTTTTCCACTAAGCATCCAGTACATCTTACTTTCAAATCTGGGACACTGGGTTGAATTAATTTTCAGTCTGACTAGGTATTTTCAGTCTGCATACCTAGTCAGACTGATTTTCAGTCTGACTAGGTATGCAGTTCTATAAGCAAAATCAATATTAGTTTTTTTTTTTTTTTTTTTTTTTAACTGCAAAAATAAAAATATTTACTAAATATCATGTTGTCATAGAAGTTCTTTGGTGTCTTCAAACATCTCCATCTGAAACACAATACCAGCAAGTCCATACAATACAGCATAATATTGAGCAGGCTTACATACTAAGGTGCAAGTGTTACAGACAAATCATACAGCACTGTTCTTCCTCTATGCAAAGCTGATTATCTATGAAAATTACTTGCATTACTTCTGTGTTAAAATTGTCAGTTAACTCTGCATCTAATAGTGAGTTTAGCACTGGTTGGGCTTGTTAATATTCCTCTGCACAACTAGTACAAATGACTGCTTGAGATATTAAATGACTGTACGTATATAGGATTCCCTCCCCCCGCCCCCAAAAAAAATATATATCTGCCAAGTGAGTTCTCTCTTCTGCTTGTTTTTGTAGCTGCACAGCATAATCTTAACTAGAGGTTACTTTTGTTTACTGTAAGCAGGAGTTTCAAATTCTTTTACGTACTGTTTTGCTAAATCATCACAATTACATATTGGATGTGGTCCATCTGCTTCTGACGTAGGCAGTGTATTCATGGATCATATGTTCCATTCCTTGCATATTTTCCGTGTTTTTTTGTGCACTGTTTGAAAGATTTCCTGCACAAAACTACCATATAGAGTACAATTATATTTTATTGATGTTGCTGCTGTTTTAAGTAAAATAAGTGACTGTAGATGTGAATAAGTTTTGTTTATTAAACTATTGTATGTTTGTTTATACCTCAAGTAACACTTGTTTCCTAATATTATCAGAGTAACCTTATTCTTCAAATTGCTTTCAATAGTGTATTATCCCTGATGATTAACCAGATGAGTAAACAGAGTTTCTTTTGTAGATTGTGTGCAGATCACTGCTTGCGTTGTTCTTACCTTCTGTTTTCAATGCTGTCATATTTTGTAGAATTTCCCTGCCATTTTTAGAGCTTGGTATAGTTATAATGCTTTTCTCTCCATATATTTTTAAGTCTGAATGGCAAGGGATGATTTTATAGTTACCCCTTTCTATATAGTTATTGTATGTATAGCTGCTCCATGCAGAGAAATAATTACCATAGCATCCATATGAACTTCATGGACTGCAAGTAATGCTAGTAAAGCTAAGCACAAATACTTTCTGCAGAACCAATTGAATGCTGTGGTTGTTCCAGCTTGTATGTATCAGTTCACCTAAAGTTCAGACAACCTTGGAACTGCAGGGATAATGGAATGTGAAAGTTAAAGGATGAGCAGCACGACCAACAGTGAGGTTGGAAGTATGCTGAGAAAATATACTTCCAGAACACATTTAATTTATATGATGATATATAATTTTGCACTCTTCTTCCAAACAACCTAGTTGCCACTGACATGAGTAGACTTTTTTCAGAGGTTCCAGCTTAGCTAAGGAGAGAGGAGGAAGCAAGCAGACACAGTGAACCCTTTCCCATGCAGCCAGCTGCAATTGCCAAGCTGCCTCATGCACACCTAGGTGTGCCTGCCTCTTCCAATCAGTTAAGCATTCATAGTCTACTGTGCCCAGACACTTCCACGTATGAAAATGGGGTTTCCCTTTAGTCTGCCAGAAAGACTAACCTCCAGGCAGATAAGTGTTGAAGCTCCTACTTGATATGCTTTCCTTTCAAGCTGTGTACTATAGCGTTTAAAAAGTTTTCAGCTAACAGAAGTATTTTAAATATTGACAAAGAGTATTGGTTTATGTGTGAACCATTAAAAAAAAAAAAAAAAAAAAAAAAAAAAGGCAGAGGCATGCATTATTTTTAAGGCTGCTGACTTTCTGAGTAGATATGACATTAATGCCAGTATGGCAGGCCCAGAAGCCCAATAAATCAGGGAGTTCTGACAGACAGGAATAATTACACACAGAAAGCACCTATTATAGAGGTGAATAATTTAACAAGATAGGAAAAAATGAAATGCCAAGGATATGATATCTTAAGTAGTGAAGGATTAACTTTATTGCCCTAGCTCTCACATTCCAGTTATTCAGTGAAAGTTTTTTCTTTGCTGCAGATATAATTTCAATAAATTATTTGGTTATAAATGTAACTACAGAAAACCGGCAATGTGATATTCTGTAGAGTTGCACAGTAAATAGGGGATTGGTAGCAATTTATTTTGGTACTGCAGTGGATTTTGTTTTCAAAACACTGAGTGTGGGTGTCAGGCTGTACATCTCCTGCACTGGTGGAAATGAAGGTAATGCTTTTTGTGAACTTGAGAAGAAAATCCAAAGACTGCCAGACTGCCATTCTCTTAAGGTGTAGGTGAGAGTATGTTTTATTTTATTTATTTATTTTTTTGAGAGAGAACAGGAGCTAGCACCTTCACTTTTGAAGTGAGGGAAGTCATAAAAGGAATCAGAATGTGTAAGAGGGGTGTTTTTGGCAGGGAGGTGTGGGAAGAACTGTTTGTCCTCCCTGCAGAGCCGGCAGCGGATGGTGGAGTAGAAGGGGAGTATGAAGTCTACATGTGTGAGAAACGCAGTGCTCTATTTGAATTAGCCTGAAAACAAGCAAGCAAACAAACAAACAAAAAGCAAAAACAAAAAAAAAAAAAAAAAAAAAAAAGAAACCACACAACAAACCAAATCAACCAACCAAAAAAAAAACAAAAAAATAGCACCACTGCTTATGTTTCGCTATGTATTCACCTATCCCTTTGGTTAGTGAATCCTTTTCTTTGGATAAGCCTTTTCTTCAGTTAGTCTGGAAAGAAACCAGATGGTAATTGCTTTATTTTCCTCATGTTATGGCACCAGAAAGCTGAAACTGAAACTTAATGTTTCTGTTTCCTTTTCCTTTTTTTTTTTTTTTTTTTCTTTTCCTTCTCCTTTTCCAATTAAATACCTGGCTTACAAAGGTGGTCATCTCAAATTCCAAGTCTGAGAAGCTGTTATAAATTTTTAATATTTATTAAATTTGTTAAATCTTGAATTTCACCTTGTGGTGGCTTTTATTTTTTATTTTTATTTATTTTTTAAAAATTGTAATTTTTCATCAAGAGCTATTTAAAAGGATGCAGTGCTAGAATACCTCATGATTATTACATGTAGTGATATACTGGAGACCTGGGGAGGAGACTGCTTAGGTATGCAAAAAGACCTGATTCATGAGATTAAAGGCTTCCATTTCTCTAATTCAAGTAATGATGCCCAGCAGGACAAGGGGGTCCAGATGGTCATCTGAAGCTACTAGCTGTTTCCTGGGTAGATATCTAAAGCTGCAAAATATCTGTAGAAACTGACAAATTTGAATGTCATGACTGCAAACACTGTAGTGGATTTTATCAAAGATGTCTTGCCTAGTAGATTTCTGAAATGATTATAAAGCACAGATTACAAGAAGAAGGAGAAAATGGAAGAAATGTGAAGAATAGCTGTATGTAAAAAGGATTTAAAGATGAAACAAGCAAACATACACAGCGTCTACCCTGGTGAAGTTCATGCTAACTCATCCCAAAGTATCTCTGTTTTCATTCAACATTACTAGGATTTCTGTGGAAACAGCCTGACAGCTCCTTTAAAAAATGTAGCTTTCCCTGTATTATAATATGTCTCATGCTTCTTTTGAGAGTAAGTAGAAATTAATCAACTTGAAGAATTCAGTGGGCTTGTGTACAGGAAGCTAGCTCTGTAAGGACAAAATTTGATTCTTGTCTTGTCAGACCCCTAAGTATTATTCCTTATTTGAAACCATATATATATAATTTTTATTTTTATAAAATTGGAGTTGAAAATGAAATGTTTTATGTTAGCTTGAAACAGTCAAGAAAAGTTACTCGGTATAAAATGTCAAAGTGTTGTGTATTTATTTCAAATTGGTCAGCCCGCCCATTTCAAAATCACAGAATTTCCCAGGAGGAACAACTTGTTCTGCATGTGCTGTAGTGTGTAAATCCTGGCCTGTCCTAGATTGCTTCAAGAGATTCTGGTTTTGGTTATTAATTGAAGACATTCTTGTTCTTTTCCTTATCTCTCTGGAAATGATGGTCTTTTAAATCTTAAGCCATTAATTTCTTTAAACTAGGAGCATGCAGATGGCTTTCTGGTAAGGGCTGCTCATTAATGCACTGAACAGCCACCTGTGGTCTGAAAAAAAAATCTTACTCTAATCAGATTTTATGGAAGGACATTTCATATTAAGCAGTAACATTATATTTAAATTAAGAGCAGGAGAGCACTGAAACAATTGCATAGGAAATATGAATTCTCTTTGCATAGCTTTCTGCCACAATGTTAAAAAAGAAAAAAAAATCAGCTCATAAGGAGGATGGTTCTCTTCTGAAATGCTTTAGCCGATATCACAAGTGTCTGAATATAATACTAGACATCTGAATTTAATGGAAGATTTGTCCATTGATTGAAATTTATCCTGTTATTTCAACAGCAAAACTGTGATTTTTCTCTTCCCCCTCTGCCCCTTGTTTCATGCTCCCCTCTCTCAACACAGAAAGCAATCCTAGATAAGCAGATTAGTATGTGGGATAGCTCCTCTTCATTGCTCTGTGCTGCACTTCCAGCTTTTTGTAGCCAGTTGGACTTGTTAGGAGGAGCTAACTGATTGGTTGTTTCCTGAGCTCCGTTTCATAAATTATAGCCCAGCATGCATGAGCATGATTCCTACAGTTGCAGTAATCCAGAGGCCTGTCAGTTCCTGACTTTATGCATGTTTATTTCTACTTGTTTTATAATATTGCCCTGGAATTTCCTGTGTTAGATAGCTTGCTATTGCATCTTCAGGACTCTGTGAGTAATTTTGACTTTCTCAACTTTGTTAATTAAGTACTGTAAACAAGAATGCTTGTGTTTGGGAAGTAGTTCATTAGTAGCTAACCTTTGAGACTCTGTGCTGTATCAGCTCAGGTACAGTTAACTTTGTAGCTCTTCTGCCAGGGCTAATGCAGCTTCACGATGCTGTGTGTGGTCAGTGCTGTTGGGGCTCATTCATTTCTGAAACCAGCTGTGTTTGATCTTCATGTTTTTGTGCTCCTGTAGTCAAATATAATGATGTTGCTTTACCTAATCAGTGCGTATCGTGTGTCTTCTGCTGCTGTCATGCTTCCATACTGTTTGTACATTTTACAATAGCAACTGTAGTCAAACTATTGAAGGAATGCACACTATTCTCAGAGTACTATATAAATATCCTCTCTCCCCCCCCCCCCCAATATTCTCTACATAAGAACAGGAATACTGGTAAAAAAGCTGTGTTAACAGCTAGTATATTAAACAACTGCATAGCTTAATTAACCCTTTTTCCTTTTTCACATGGTGCTATAGTGCTTTTCCTATTCTGTAGGGGTTGTTTCTGTAGCAAGCCAAATGCCAGCATGTTCACACATTTTAAAAACAAAAACTACTCACAGTGAATTAGAAACCAGTGGGAAATGCTGTTCAGGATCTGCAGTTTAATCTGATGGAGTTATCACAGTGACTCCCTCGTTGGTTTCCTGAGATAGCCGGGTGTTACCTCTGTGTGACTGGGGTTTAAAACAATGGAGCAGCAGATTGAAATCAGAAATCAGAAAGCTACCAAGCTAGTGCACTGCACCTCTCTGGTAAATGCTACAAGGTCATATTTGTTGCTTTAAATGCATTAGTTCATGCAAAGGACTTTCCACATTGCTTGTTTTTCCACTGGAAACATCATTTCATTGTGTGGTGTAATAAAGCTTGCGTTTGTGGGTAAATAGCTTGAGTTATACTAAGAAGCGCATACTTTCTGCCAGCAAGATATAAGCCTACATTGTTCCTTAATAGCTTTGCCTCTTGAAGCTGTAGCTTTTCAGATGGATTCGTGTGAGTAAAGAATTCTAAAATAGTAGAAGTTCTTCACACAGGTGACTTCCTCTTTGTGCTGAATATTATAGCTTCCAGGGGTATAAAATGCATTTGCGAAACTTCTGTAAATGCATTTCATCAGCAAAGACATTATCTTTTGAACCAGAACAAAAAAAAAAAAAAAAAAAAAAAGAATGCAATTTTGAAATTTCATTTATCTTTATTGTAAAATTCTAATTTCATGTAGTGTTTGGCTACATTTTCAACTTTCAAAAAAAGTTAGAAAAGAATTAACTGTTCAATTTATGTTTAACATTGAAGTAAAACAATTTATTAGTGGCTTTACGCTTATCAAACTTCTTTTTGTAAAGAATGTGTGTTGTGTGTGTGTTACTTCAAAGGGTCAGTTACAAATACTGTGTCCTGGGGTGAGTGCAGTATTGCTGTTTGTACCTCTTGCATTGTAATGCATAAAATCAAGCACACGATCACAAAATGAAAGTTAATTCTGCTGTGATCCTGTTGAAAGTACTTTTGTTAGAAGTGGATCAGCAAAATAAACTGTTTAGTTCCTCTAAATTGCTTTATGAAGTTGAACAAAAACGTGTGTTGTTCATGCAGGTAATATTTGAGATAACTTCTGACAGCTCTGCAGGAGTGGTCAGGTATAGTAACGCTATTATGTATGTATACGCTATTTATGTATGTAATATAAAACCTAAACCACAGTGAAATTCATTTGACTGAGAAGGTATTCCTTTAGTGAGTCAATGATTCATAGTATGAATTACAACTTTCTATGGATATTTCTAAAATAAGAAATCCAAAGTAGTTCTCTCAGAAGGGAAAGGCTGGTCCAGCATAGTTTCTCTGTGACATGCAAAACAGAGGGAAACTACTTGGTGAGGCATTTAACTTGGAGAATGTGGCGCTGTGGTCTGAATAGCCATGTGACTTGTCACTTCTCGTTTGAATGAATGTTATCTCTGCCATGAAAGTTTTATTTATTTATTTATTTATTTATTTTAAAAAATCTAGTCTGGTTATTTAACTCTGCGTATTGCTACTTTATTTGAGCTCAAAAAAAGCGACAGACACCAACTTATGGATAAAAAAAGGAAGTTTTAAAGCGAGTTTCTTAACGTAACATGTACACTGTGATCTCAAGAGGAGTAATGTGGAATGTCAGTCTTCTGTTGTAGCTGAGTACATGCACTGTTTCAATACTGTTAATACCATGTTTCCAGGAACTGGACCTTTACTGATACAGAATTCTATCGGTGAGATTTGGAATCTAATGTACTGCAAGCAGTGCCTACAGGCTGGATCAAAGCCCTATTGTGCTGGATGCTGTTCAAACAAGTATTAAAAGGTTGTCCCTGCCCTTGTGAGATTATAAACCAAACAGGATGGTAGGCACAGGATGGAAGTACACACAGTTTAAACATAACCTTGGGCAAGTCACGGCTGGTCAGCAACTCAAGAAGGAATGAAATCCTGGGATATATCTGCGATATGATGTTGTATTAGACATACCTGTAGCAAAGAAGTGTGGCACTGGGAGGTCCACGACAGAACATCTGCTTGATCCTAGAAGCAGTAAAAGGTGTGTTGTGAGAAGGGCAATTAGGGCTTTTTCTGGACTAGGACTGAACATTGTACTACTTCCTGCACAGAGCTTCCTTAATTCAGAGTTCAGTGTCTCCTGGACTATACAGACTCTTCTCAAGGGAAACTTTTTGTACCCTATTAGGTTAAATATTCCAATATTTTGCATCCACTTTAGGAAATATGGACAGATGGATTTTTCAGAAATTTTCTAAGTTTTTCACAATTGTTTAGTAGAGTCTCAGATTTGCATTCATATTTAGAACATGCCAGAGGCGCTTTTTTTGGTATATATTAAAGGAAAGGTGGCCCAAGTTGTAGCTTGCATATAGGTCCTACCTTGAGTTCTACTGTATGTGTAGTATGCATTGATATTTGACCTAAGCAGATAAAATTCATGCATGTTTGTCTGCTTAAATGTAAGATTGATATGAAGCAATGCTTTTGTACATAATTTGGATGAGCTCATAAAAAGAACTAAATTCCCCTTTGAAACTTGAAGGTCTGATGCTTTGCTAGTGAACTATCAGTGTAAAGCTCAAGTATCCATTGCAGCAACATAATTTATGTGAAAACTCTGATATGCTTTGGAAAATAATTTGCTAAACTTTTTGGTTATGAATTTTCAGAACTATCTGCTGAATTCTGCACTAGAGTCCTGCTCTGCTTCTGTGTCAAAGCCTCCTGATGGGCAGTTAATTCTAAGCCATTTGCAGCCAGTAGAAGCATTTCTTCCACTTGTGCCTCTGTGTGCCAGATGTCAGCTGTGGGAAGAAACCCCCACCCCCAAATTAAAATCAAACCAATCCAAAACAAATCAAAACAAAAACCTTCCTTTGGTGTTCTAAAAACAATGTGCCCATCCTAGCCACTGCCCTTCATGCAAACAACAGACAGAAGTGATCCTACAAAACCACAGAAAAGTATGAACATTGCTTAGTGGCACAGTTAGTGCAAGCCCTTGCTTCTGCTAATAATTCATGGCAGCTTTGGGAATTAAGCAGAGGTTTGCTTAAGTAGAGGATCTGACAGGGCCTTATGCCACTGTGGCTATCTAGTATCACTTGAATTACAACATTAAGGAACTTTAAGTCTGGCACTGATAATGCTGGAAATATTCTGGTGTTCCTCAGTTTTAGAGATCTAAAATACTTTGGTTTCACAGAAGAAACATATTGACGTGGCTGGGTTGTTGTGGTTTAATGTTATAATCTTTCATGCAAAACACACAAAGTTCACAGGAAAAAAAATGCTTTGTCCAATGTGTACAGCAATTCTCATTTGTTTGTGGTTAGTATACATTTCTGAATTACCTCTGCATAATATAAAGATTATTCTAGAGCTTGAACAAAAATAAATAGCTGAAGATTTACAGCAACATTTTTTTTTCTTCTTCTTCTTTTTAAATGGGACAAGTGTTCCTTCCTTCCTGGCTGATCATTTAGAGTCACAACAATAGTCACAACAATATAGGAAAATAAAAAAATGTAATAACATCAGCACAATAATGTATTATATCATCTTTAGACAGCATAAAAATGTAATAGTGGTATGTGTCTGTTGAGAGATCTCTTGTCACGTTGAAAGCTGTTGAGCATGTGAAGAGAGAAGAGGAGAGGAGAAGAAAATCTACAAGGGAAAAAAAAAGAGTTTGATAGGAGGAAACAGAAGGGAAGAAGTGGGAAAGTTAAAGATAAAAATAGCTGTTCAAATGAAGATCTCCAAAGTATCTAAAAAAAAAAAAAAATTAAAAAATTATACACTCTTAAATGAAGCGTGTGATGCAATTTAGCCCAGAGGGGAATAAGAAAATCTTCAGGAGTATTATTAATGAGGTAGCTCTTGGCAACCTTGTATAATTTTATCATTACAGTCGCTTTCTGTAAACAGTCATGCAGTGCATGTACTAAAATACAATTCAAAGTTGCATGGCTGGGTGTTCATAACAGGTGAGCATTTACGTTTTTTATATATGAGGAAAATGCCTTAAGCAAAAAGGGTACAGGTTCTCTGCATGTATTTACAGTCTCAGGGTCAAGGATAGGGTTGCTTTAGCTTCCTTTCCTGTACCTGAAGGAGTTATAATCTGTTCTTTTGTCCCAGCTTCTTTTCCCTGAATGAAAGTATTGCTGCACAAAGGAGAATGCAGATATATTTCAGTTTTCAGACAACGACACAAATATTCTCCCCAAGTACCAGTGCTCCTGGCTGCTGCACAGAGAACTTGCTGTTCCTTCAGGGGCTCACTGGATCTTGCTGTTCACCACACTAGAAATGAGCGTCTTCTGCATTAAATAACCGGCCAAGGAGCTTTACCTGCCAGAATGACTTGGAGAGCTAGCAAAGATCAGGTCTGCTATAGCCTAGGATCTAAATTATAGGACGCACATATACTGCTAGCTTTCTTGATGCATCATGTTCTGATTTCTGTCTCCAGTTCTGCCAAACCAATACAAACCAAAACATTTCTTGAATTTTCATTATCAGAGGCACTCTAAGGACTGTAAGCATAATGTATGGAGGCTGCCAAACTCAAAAATGAAATGATTCCACCTCAGCAATAGATTTGGAAAGATGATGAAAGAAGAGAAATGGCTTTATTATCCGTATGGAGTTTGTTGTGTATACAACCAGCTGTGGATTGATGTCTGAAGGGTTGATGTGTGTGTGGAAGTTGCCAGAGGGCAAGTTAGAAGCTGAAGTGGAGGACAAAAAGAAAGGTGGCTTTATGGCCTGCAACAGAAAAGGATCTAGATGGAGACCTCTTAGGACCTGCAGGGCTGCTGAACTGTTTGCTGAACTGAGCTGGCACAGCCTGAAAAATATTTAGTACTCAGTTTCATCAGAAAAACAGAGTTTAGAGAATGTAAGGGATATGAATGCCACAAAAACAGATTAATCAAATGTACACTTGTCTGTGTCTGTGTTTATCCCAAATAACTCTCTTATATCTTAAACTTTATGGTTATTGTTTAAAAAAAAGAAAAAAAGAAAAAAGAAAAAGAAAATAATTACAATTGACAACTGTATGTACATATCTGAATAGGAGAGAGGAATACAATTGATCTTGCTTGAATAGCTGAATTTTGATATGTGACCCAATAAGTTTTCAGTGTGAGTTGTATTTCCCCTATTTGCTTATTCTGTCTTACAATTTTGAAAATGTAGGCCCTTACTTAACATTATGCTCCTTAGCATCGTTATTTCTACAGCATAAATGTTTTATTTTTCATGTGTTATTTATAATCACACACATAAAACAGAGTTAGTGTGGTGGTGTACACATATAAAAATATACATGCACAGCTTAAAATTGAATTTTGATGCTGACTTTGTTTACTGGTTTTAAATTTTAAATGTACGATTTCATTCAATTAATATCAAAATGTTTTAGTATTTTCAAATCAATCTTTAATAGTTAAGAAGTTGAAATGTAAACTTTCTATTCTTTATTTAATTATCTATGGATCTGATCCTTCCCAAGCTCTTTGAGATCCTAATTTTTATCCTTCTGCCTCTGCTTTCCTGCCTCATGAGTAAAGCAATATGGAAGATAAGAAATATGTGTATGAGAAAGTGTTTTTTCCTTTAGTCTGTCATGATTTTGGCTGAGATAGAGTTAATTTTCTTCCTAGAGGCTTGTCTGATGCTGTGTTTTGGACGTTTGATGAAAATATTGCTGTATTTAGTTGTTGCAGAGCAGTGCTTGCACAGAGCCCAGGATGCTTCTGCTCCTTGTACTGCCCTGCCAGCAAGGATGCTGAGGGTGCACCAGGAGCTGAGAGGGGACACAGCTAGGACAGTTGGCCCAGACTGGCCAAATGGGGGTCCCATACCATGCGGTGTCGTGCTCAGCAATAAAAACTGTGGTTAAAAGAAATAAGAAGGAGGGTTGATGGCATTTGTCTTCCCAAGAAACCATTGCATCTGATGAGCCCTGCTTTCCTGGGAGTGGTTGAACACCTGCATGCTGGTGGGAAGTAGTAAGTGGATTCCTTGTTTTGCTTTGCTTGCACACATGGATTTTGCTTTACCTCACAAGCTGTCTTTATCTCAACCCATGAGTTCTTGCATTTTTACTTTTCTGATTCTCTCCCCCATCCCACCTGGGGAGGTTGAGCAAGTGGCTGGGTGGTGCTGAGCCAGGGCCAAACCACAACAGCCTGTGATGCATACACAGACATAAAAGTACTGTTAGATCCCTATGCGTATAAATCTTCATTACACAGAGAAATGCTATAAAATCCAAATTAGATGTGTAACTAGTCTTAAAATTAAATTGAGGGCTTGCTTTTTAATATTCCACTTTTCAGAATCTGAATACTTTATACAGCTTCTGGAGTGAACTCACATGGAGGCTTGAACATCTGTGGCCCATCCATTTAAACAGATGGCAAGATCCGTGATGTCCCAGGCATTTGCAGCGTCTGGCACAAGTGTGTTTATACATCTACCTACCTTTGGCCATTAAAAAGTCTGGCCTTGTTCCAGCCATTTGGTATATGAAATTTCTAGCTGTATGCTTCTCTTAGACTTGAGGGACGTGAAATCTGTTATTTGCCTCTGTTATTTCCACATTGATGTTTCCTATGAAGATATTTAATTATGGACAGGGGGGTATTTGTTAATTACTGGCTTGTTTTATGAGGGATTCTCATATAGTGGATACAGAACATTATATGTGTATATAGTAAATAAAACAATTAGCTGAGACCTGAAAAGACCAGTTATTGATAAGCTTGTATTTAATTGAAATGAAAATGTATCAGATCATCTACCTGATGCCTTGCTAATCAACATTTTTTTATTTTTATTTTTTTTAAATTTAAACATAAGACTGTTTGAAAAACATCTGTTGCTCTGAATTATCTGTCCAAGTTTATTTGGATGAAGCCAGCTACTCCTGATGGTAAAACAGAGTTTGAGAACATAAACCTCAGTCATTACAGCCATTTTCTGAAGCGTTCTCACAGAAATAATATTAAGGTCCTTTATGAAAACATTCACATTCAATTGCCTGGTCATGTGTCGAGCTGTGGGGATATTGATATTTAGGTTAAGCCACAAGAAGAGAGTGATACTGCTGGCATTGCCCTCAAAGCAACAATCTTCTAGTAATATTTATGTGCAAGAGAAATTATGAAAGATAGTATTTAAAATTCACAAAAAAAGCTAACACTAGAAAATAGCTTCATCAATGTAATGGGGCTATAGGGCCTTCTATTTCCAACTTTGGACTGTAATAGGAAAAAACAGCAATAGCAGAAAGAAGGAAAAAACAAACAAACAAAAAAAAAACTTTTTCTGCAGGGCATTTAGCATAATGTGTTGGTGTAGTTGGTAGTATGGGGAAAAGAGTCTGGAAAAATGCATACAGCAACCCTTTCAGAAGCCATTAATTGAAAAGCCAGGAAATGTCTTCCTCACTTAAGAATGCATTTAGCAATTGGACTGAGAGATTTGAAGGCAATGCTTTATGGCCTGAAGATTTTTCTGGATGTCTTGTTCTAGCTTCTTTCTGAAATGCTGCACTTACAGCATTCTTTTTTAACAAAAGAATTTCATAGTTTTGGCTTTTATTTTCCCCTAGCTTCAGGTCCTGTTTCTTAATTCTATCTCTTAGTGAGTCTTATTGCAGCTTAAGAGCAAAATGTCACCTTCTAAGTCTGTTATTTATGTGTGATAAAATTATTATAAATATTTTCCAGTGCTGGCTAAGATTCTAAGGTTTTTAACATAATCCCTGGTTTCAGTTAGTCTTGATCCGTCTCAGCTATGTGAAGCATTTCTTTAAAATTTCTCTCTTCATTTGAAGCTTTTCACCCTCAGAAGGTTTTCATGGCTCATCGCAGTTGTCACATTCAGAGATATTAAGCAATTTACCATGTGTCTGTGTAAGTGTTAGGATGGTCTGTTCTGGAAAAAACACACTCTTATTTTCTTCTATATTTGTTCTCCCTCAGATCTGTTTTTTCATGATATTTCTAAGATCAAAATTCACTGCAAGGTGACCATTAAAAGTTATAAATATGGTTTTCTGGTGGTAAGTGAAGTCTGTGTCGATATTGGGATCTATTTATTTATTTATTTATTTGAAAAGGTAGCTGTTTGCAAGACTGCTGTGTCAGAATCCTTAATAAAGTAGGGATGAAATACACACTGGTCCTGAGTCTATGCACTCATCTTATGCAGCTCTAGGTCCTGTGGCTCTAAAATATAATTCAGGCTTTTTGTTGGGTAAAATATTTATATACATATACATATACATACATACATATATACATATACACACACATATATATATATGTGTATATGTATATATATATATATTCACCTCTCTCTGTCTCTGGAGGAAAGCATCTGAAATGATGTTAGAATTATGATTTCTTGCAGAAAATTTCCTGCAGTTGAAATTTTTGTAGTACAAAATGTGATGTGTCCACTGTGCTCTGCAGTCTAGCAGGAGCACTTGACAGGCATATCTGAGGGTATGAAGCCAGCTGAAAGGTTAAGGGAGACAGACTTGGTGAACCCTTGTCCTTCCTCACAATTGGAATGACTCCTGTGATATGCCACCCTCCCAGTTGTGTCTGGCTGTCATCCCACCATGTAAGCCGGCACAGTCAGCAAACTGTTTGCTGTTCCCATGGAAGATGAGTGGTCCAGGATTCAGGCTTGCACCCCAGCCACATTTTGTTTGGCTTTCAGGAGTACAGGTCTATCTGCTGTGTTTCCTCTTCATTTTACAATCTTATTTCATTTGGGTAACTTTTCAGCCTCTGCTGACTCACCCGCTCTCTGACAGGCTCTCTGCTTTCACCAACCAATTGCCCTCTGCCTAATGCAGTTCCACAAAGAGAACCTTGCAGGTGAGAAGAATTCCTCTTTCCAGATTAGGGACTGTGTGCTTTCCCCTTTGTTGGATGCACGCTCTCTGCAGCACCTGGTGACAGTGGCTTTGTGACTATAGCTTTCAACTGGCCATTGCTAGTGACGCTGGGGATGCAGATCTAGACCAGGTTCCCTTTCCTGCTTCGGCTGTATTGCTTTCAAGTGCTCTGGGAGGTTTTTTTTTGCAAAAAGACTTGAGAAAACTTCAAGTTAAACAACACAAATTGAAGCTTTTCCACAGGAGCTTGTTTCTAGGCTCATTGAGAGGTTTATATTTACAGTGTATTGACATCCCAAAGAAAGAACACAATGTTTTAAAGCATGAAAGAAGTTAAGCTAATGATTTCAGAGGAAGTATGTGGTTGAAATTAGGTAATAATGCAACACCTTGCTGTATTCTGTTAAAAATGCATTTCAGAGATTCACAACGGAAAGGTTGAGAATGTAACTTTCCCCCTACTTTGTAGTCTTTATATTAAAGCTTGCTAGTTTTTGCTGTTCACCAGGATAATCCATAGCCAGATTAAAAGGCAGGGATTTTTTTTAAGCATTTTGCATTTGCATAGAGTGTTTTCATTGATTTTTTTCACACCACAGTATGTCTGACATCAGTATATCCAGTAGTACACATGTACTTTAATTTGGATCAAGTTTCTGCCTTCTTGGTCAAAAAATAGAAATAAAAAATCTTACTGTGCTGCTTCAGGGAGTTTATTGATATGCATATATAGTCAAATGTCCAAATTTTTGATCAATGGTTCCTTGGGAAATCTGAATTAACATGTTGATGTTGCTTCTGGGAGTTAATCCATGCACAGACACTCTGTGAATAGAAAATTGTTTCTGACTGATAAAATGTATAATACATATATAATATGCATTATATATATACATGTCACTAGGCAAAATAATTCTGTCCCTGAAGCTACTATTGAAAAATATTTACAGGTGCTGCTTTGTGTGTAAAATTTTGCTGACACATGCACTAAATATTTTAGTGTGCTATACTCTGTGATGATCAGATATTGACTAATGACTGAACTAAGACAGATGAACTGAGAGGCAAATCATACAATTATGATAGAATGGCAATTTATAATAAAATATTGGTTTTATCATTATTCCTTTTTTCCCTCCTAGTTGCTACTTAAATTCATTTTCTCATCAGATTTGTAAGTGATCAGCTGTCAAACAGTAATTTTGGAATTCAATTACACTTTTTATTAATAAAAGTCAGTAAAATAGCTTATATAAGACCATGTGAATCAAGCTGCAAATAGCTTATTTTAAAAGCAATATAGTGCTAAAAGCATTTATAATATTAATCCATTCATGAAATTGCATTTTAAGCTTGATCATTCCAAGAGCCCTAGATTTAAAGCCATGGCAAGAATTTACAACATACTCAAGTCAAAGGAAACAAAAATAAATCACCATTGCGTTGTGACATGTGTTGTGCACCTGGTCCCTGATTTTGGTTTGGATTGCTGAAACCAAATTGCAGGTCACAGAAAACATGCAACTCTAGGAAGATTTTAGAGCTAGTACTGCCAGTCCCTACTGTGCAGATGACTCCATAAGGGAAAGAGTACAAGGCCTGGGCAGCAGTTTCAGCTGCATTTTCTGCCTTGGGGCAGTCCTCTGCAGAATTCTGGGTTTAATTTCATCTTTTCTATGGGATTTCAGTCTGCTGGTTATAGTTATCTCTGTGTGTCCATGTATCTTTCTTCCTCCTGTACTCTAATGCAGTCCTTTGGCAACATCTCCTATACCTCCTCATGTCAACCTGCCACAGCTTTTTCACTCTTTTATCTCAATAGCCATGCTGATTTCCATTCTGACTGTCCTCCATTTCCCCTTCCTGTTAACTTCTCTGTCTCAGTTCTTCTCACTTCTCTGCAGGCACTTTGACTCCGTGATGCATTGCTGTGGCTGCTTATGCCTTAGTACTCGCCATGTCTCAAAATCAGTATCAGTCTTGGAGAGTCCTGGTGGTTACGGAAATATATACCTGGTCTGTATTTGGGATGTCAGTCTGTACATGTGTCAACTGCATACCCTTCTCAGTCTTTGTGTGATACAGTGATGTCATATCTACAGAAGCTGATATAAGACAGAAGATGATCACTTAATCCAAGTCTTCTGAAAACTCAGCAGCAGGACTTGGTCCCTATAGTGCATTTGTCAAGTTATCTGTTATTCCTCCATGAACTGCCAAGGTTTTATTACTTTGAAATATTTACAGGGCTAGCTGAAAGCACATCTCAGATGTGTTTAATTTATCCAAATTTTCCTTTCATTGCATTTTCTGGATTCTCTGAACTATGTGGCCAACCCATGTCCCAAAATTCAGTTTGAAATAACAATCTGTTAAGGGAAATTTCACTCCAAACAGATTAAGTTTGGCAAAATTTATCAGCAGAATAAAAATAAATTCACATGAGAGGAGTGGTAAAGAAACTTTATCTAAGAGGTGTAGTTTGAGGGTACTTAGTAGCTTTTATCCCATGTGCCATATTTCTGCAACGATGATGAGACAGGTGCTCACCTCACAGATCTTTGAAGAGGTTCTGGTGTCACTCCAACATGATGGCACTAGGCTTGTTGGCAGCCAGTTTCACATTGATGAAATGATGGCCTCTGTGCTTTGCTTCCTCTTGTAGATGGGAGCTGGTTTACGTGTTTGCCTCTAAACCACTACAGGTGTGTTGTTATCTGAAAAAGCACATCTGTGTACTATCATCATTAGCCTGGCTTGAGATACAGCTGACCATCTGGACCCTGAATTTCTCTATGATTCTTTCCAAATAAGGCTTAGGATTCCCCTCTGCTTCCTAGTCATCTGGTTTTAATTTAATTTTTGGAGAAATATGTTGTTGATAGGTACAGAGCAGGTTCTGTACAAAGAACAATGTTTTACTTTTAGGCTAAAGTTATTTTAGATTTATTTATTTATTTATTTTAAATCTAGGTTTTGTTTTAGAGATTTGCTGGACAAGCTCAAATAAAAACATGGTTCTTCCTACTCAGATATGTTTTGAAAGCATTTTGCAAGACTTTGGACAAGCATTTCAGAGAAAATTGAAGGTTTAGGGAATTATTACACCAAATTTCTTAAGGTAATGTTATGCAAGTTATGTAAACGTTCAGTATTATTAATTGAATATTTCAATTTGAAATTAGTTTTTTAGTAAATTTGAATTAGTTTTTGTTTGTTTAAAAAAAAGCTAAAAAAACACATGGAAAGATTTTATTTCCTACTTCATACCAACTGTATGGTGAAAGACAATAGACAGAGTTATTTTAATTGCTTAAGAGAATATCTATGTTGTTGAATATCTGACCAGTCCTTATGACACGACACTACAAAATTGTAAGTGCAACTTAAATTCAGGAAAAAAGGCCATATTCTGTGTCTAACAGTCTTCTGTTTCCTTTTAATTACAGTAGATAGAATCACAGAACATTATGTTTGGAAGGGACCTCTGGAGGTCATCTGGTCTAACCTGCTCAAAGAAGGGTCACCTAGAGCAGCTTGTCCAGGACCACACCACGTTGGTCCAATAATGTTTCTGAATACTTTACTTACTTTCCTTCCCTGATTTTCTATTATTGTAATATTTTTCCCTTTTAAGAAAAGCAACTTATGAAAGTGCCTACCAAGTGTCTGTTTGACAGAGATAATTCCCTTGGTGGAAAAATATTTCTCCAGATGATTGTGCCCTTTAAAAAATAATAAATAAATAAATAAAGTTCCTTATAATAAAGAAGGACAAAAATCTCTCTGGCTATTGATATGATAAAGCTGGAAAATTCTTTTAGAAATAAGTTTGGAAAAAACAGGAGTATGTCTGGGAGTATGTCTGTCCAATTATCACAAACACACAGGCCTGAGAAAAGCACTATGCCTACAAAATAAGGTGTTTTAGAACAAATAACAAGTATATCTTCACTCCAGCCAGTAAAGACTGGGTCATACGGGAAAGAAAAATAGTATGTGTCTGAGTTTATCCCCAAACAGTTTGTAGAGTAAAGGTTATTTTCATTAAACCATGTATCTCTAGAATGAGCAGACTCGCTATTTGTTGACCAAAAGATAAAAGCTCTGCAGATCTTTGTATGTACTCCTATAGTAAAAATACACATTGCCATATTGAGAAGAATGTAGCGGTAAATACTTGGATATTTACCTATGGTGGAGTGTGGGAACTGCCTACCCTACTTTGTTCTTTACTTTTGTTGTTCTTCCTTTATTGAATGTTTGTGTATTGCACAAATGTTAGCATTTGTAATTTCCAAATAAGTCTTCATAAGTCCTTTGTATAGATATTTCATTATGCAAAAGAACAGAGATCTAAACCTAAGAATCAATGGAAAAAAAACATCTCTTTCAAAATAGTAGATAAATTAAGTACCATAAAATGTTCTTTATGTGATTGCACTAAAAATTACAGGCATTTAGAAGTTGCTATAGAGTAAAATAGAAAAACCAAATGAGGGACATGTCTAAGAATAGTAATTTACTTAGAAGTCTTTCTCATGAGAAAACAATTTTAAGTAGGAAATGAAAAATGTGTGAAGCTCAACACAGGCTTTCTTGGGGGA
The DNA here is from genome assembly GCA_011075105.1 of Heteronetta atricapilla. Taxonomy (NCBI): domain Eukaryota; kingdom Metazoa; phylum Chordata; class Aves; order Anseriformes; family Anatidae; genus Heteronetta; species Heteronetta atricapilla. The sequence goes on along the minus strand of CM021763.1, from coordinate 21,337,567 downwards.
AGGCCCAAAGCAGGAGCGCAGCAGGATGGGGAAGGAAACAGTGATGAGACAAATCACCTGCTTCAGTGTGCTGGCAGCACCCATGCTAATGCAGGCCAGGGAACTAGCAGACTTATTTGCTGATAGACTTCTTTTCCTTCTTCTTGATGTCCACAAGGAGCTCAGGTGGGCTTCTGCACAGCTGGCAGGGGTCAGCTGCAGCAGCTGTGTGGGGGAGCCTTGCAGGCTGCAAGGGGTCACTGCCTGCTGGGCTGTGAGAGACCTGACAGGCTACATGGCAAGAGCATTTGCAGGTGGCCAAACACTGTGAGGGGATGCTGTTCAGAGGCTGGTGGAAATGTGAGGCCCCCGTGCGCGTTCTTGCGGAAGGCCCAAAGGCGGGACTGTGGCGTAGACATAGCTGGATGGGGAAGGAAGCAGAGGGCTCAGTGAGCCCACTTCTCTCCGTGCCCAGGTGTCTCAGGCTCCATGTAGTGCCGTTGTGATAATTGAAAGGATTCCTTTTGTGCTTGGATGGCTGACATCTGTGTCACTAAAAGAGCCACAGCAGCCAGTGCTCCAGCTCAGCAGAAGCGTAGGTGCTTGGTTGTTGGGGAAAATATTATCTCATGGGGAAGAGCTTGATCAAATGTCTGACTTATATGAAATGATTGTGATCAACACTGGTACCTGCTTTCTGACTTCAGAGGTAGTTTTATTGGTGTGTTGGAAAATAAAATGTCAGAGAATGGTTGAGGTTGGAAGGGTCCTCTGGAGGTCTTGTTGTCCCACCCTCCAACTCAAGAAGGCTAACCAGGTGTCTCAAGACCATGCTGAGATGGCTTTTGAGTATCTGCAAGCACAGAGACTGCACAGCTTCTTGGCAGTGCAGTTCTGCTTGTTGTTCCAGAGAGTGGTTCTTGTGCAGAGCTGCTGCGGGATGAGTCTGGCTTTGGGAGCAAGAGGAACTGGGGTGCTGCTGCAGGGCCAGATGAAATATGGGTGTGGAGGCAGCAGGCTGGAGACAGCGAGGCCAGGGATGTCCTGGCTGAAGGAGCGGCAGGCCTTGAGGACTCTCAGCCTAGCTGTTGGTGGGATGGGTTTGGAGGCCGCCACCCTGGCACTTGTTAGGCCCCTGCTGTTCAGTGGCTGCTCCTGTTGGGGAGCTGGTTGCATAGATGCCAAGCTGATACTGCCAAGTCCACCGCAAAACCATGTCCCTAAGCACGGCATTGTACGTGTCTCAAGTACTTCCAGGGCTGGTGACTCCACCACTTCCCTGGGCAATGTCACTGTTCCCCAAGTCTGTACTGCTGCAAGGGGTTGTTATGCCCCAAGTGTTGTACCCAGCATTTGGCCCTGTTGAATGCCATACAGCTGGACATGGCCCATCAATCTAGCCTATCGAGATCCCTCTACAGTGCCTTCCTAGCCTCAACCAGATCAACAGTCCAGCCCAACCTGGTGTTATGGTCAAACTCAGTGAGGGTGCACTTGATCCCCTCATGTGGTGGTTTTACCTTGCTAGGCAGCTGAACTCTACCACAACCGCTCTCTCACTCCCTCTCTTCAGAAGAGGAGAGGAACAAGAAAAGGAAAGAAACAACTCATGGGTTGAGATAAGGATAATTTATTTAAAGGAAAAGTAATTATTAAGGGAAAATATTTATTAATTAAATAACTAAAGGAAAAAGCAGGGCCTCAACGCATGTAGCTGTTGTTTGGGAGGACAGATGTTTTCACAGTGAGAGCCCTCCCGTCCCACATGGGTGCTTGACAGGGCCCTACTGTCATCGACCGCTCTTGTCAGGAAGCTGGATGCGCAGAGGCCACAGCAAGATGGGTCCATTGGCGAGGCTGGTGGGGCACTAACCTGCAGCCTGCTGGGGGGCAGCATTGATGATTCCAGGAGCTGCGCCAGCCCTGGATGCTTGTCCGATCCCCTGTGGCCCCTTTCTCTCTGCTGAGCTCCATGCTCCAGCAATGCAAGCAGGGAACCCTGGTGATGTCCTGGGTGTAAGGAGAGCTCCCTGACTCGGCTCCTTGAGGACTGCCAGAGGGACTCACCAGAAGGGACTGTCCAGATCCCTCTGTGAGGCCTTTCCACCCTCAAGAGAATTAACAACTCCCCCAAGCTTAGTATCATCAGCACATTTGCTCAAAACAATTTCCAATTCTACATCCAATTTGTTTATAAATACACTGAAGAGAACTGTGCCTAAAATGGAGCCTTGGGGGACCCCACTAGTGACTGGCTGCCAGCCTGATGTGGACCCATGTGCCACAACCCTTTGAGCTGTACTTGTCAGCCTATTATTCACCCATCGTGTGATGTTTTTGTTTAGCTGTATGCTGGACATTTTTTTTAGTAGAATCTTATGGAAACTGTGTTCAGACAGAACCTGTTGTATTCCAGTTGTGACCACTGGCTTTGCTTCTGTCACTGGGCACCACTGAAAATAGCTGGGCTTTGTCCTCTTTGCACCCTCCATTCAGATATTTGTACACCTTGATGAGATCCCCTGAGCCTTCTGCTCTTCTGGCTGAACAGTGCCAGCTCTCTCAGCCTTTACTCACAGGAGATATACTCCAGTTCCTGCACCACATTTGTGGCCTTTTCCTAGAATGACGTAGGGTGGAAAAGACTCTGAAGATCATCAAGGCCCATTTTTAAAGCTTGATCAATGTCCCATTTTGAAATCAATTGATTCTGATCACCACAGGTACTTCTTTTCTCACTTGAGACATTGTCTTAATGTCTTTATGAATGTATTTAATGGGAATGTGTGGGGTAATCTGCTAGAGCAAAAGTTTTTGGCAAGCACCATTGTACTATGAGAACTATGTATTTCTTTATATGTGTATAAGTTCTTCACTTACTATGAAGAAGTTTCTGAATTCACTCAAGTGTTCTCAGGACTAATTACTTTCTTTTTGCTGTTGTGTTTTTCACTATAGCCTTCTTCTTAAAATGCACTGGAAAGAAAAAGTACTCAAAGAATTTGTTTGCAAGAATTACCCCTAATTTATTCTTTACAAAAATTGTCTAAATATTTAGACTTATGTTATTAATATTGTCATTTCCCTAATCCCCTCTTTCATTCAATATGTTTGAAATTCATTGTTTGTGAATTCTTTGAGAAATTCACCAGCACCAGCTTCCCTGTGTAGGTGAGATACAGAAAGCTGCTGAATCACAGAATCACAAAATCACAGAATCGTCTAGGTTGGAAGAGACCTCCAAGATCACGTAGTCCAACCTCTGACCTAATACTAACAAGTCCTTCACTAAACCATATCACTAAGCCCAACATCTAAATGTCTTTTAAAGACCTCCAGGGATGGTGACTCAACCACTTCCCTGGGCAGCCCATTCCAATGCCTAACAACCCTTTTAGTAAATAAGTTCTTCCTAATATCCAACCTAAACCTCCCCTGGCGCAACTTTAGCCCATTCCCCCTCGTTCTGTCACCAGGCACATGGGAGAACAGACCAATCCCCACCTTTAATGTACCTATAGAGTGTGATAAGGTCACCCCTGAGCCTCCTCTCTTCCAGGCTGGACAATCCCAGCTACCTCAGCTGCTCCTCATAAGACGTGTTCTCCAGACTCCTCACCAGCTTCGTAGCCCTTCTCTGGACCCTCTTGAGCACCTCCATGTCCTTCTTGTAGTGAGGGGCCCAAATCTGAACATGGTACTTGAGGTGTGGCCTCACCAGAGCCAAGTACAGGGGGACAATCACTTCCCTAGCCCTGCTGGCCACACTGTTTCTTATACAAGCCAGGATGCTGTTGGTCTTCTTGGCCTCCTGAGCACACTGCTGGCTCATATTCAGCCGACTATCAACCAATACTTCCAGGTCTTTCTCTGCCAGGCAGCTTTCTAACCACTCATCTCCCAGCCTGTAGCTCTGCTTGGGGTTGTTGTGCCCCAGATGCAGGACCCAGCACTTGGCCTTGTTGAACTTCATACAGTTGGCCTCGGCTCATCGGTGCAGCCTATCCAGATCTTCCTGCAGAGCCTTCCTACCCTCGAGCAAATCAACACATGCTCCTAACTTGGTGTTGTCTGCAAACTTACTGAGGGTGTACTCGATGCCCTCATTCAGATCATCGATAAAAATGTTAAAGCGGACTGGCCCCAGTACCGAGCCATGGGGGACACCGCTAGTGACCGGCCTCCAACTGGATTTGACTCCATTCACCACAACTCTTTGGGCCCGGCTATCCAGATAGCTCTTAACCCAACGAAGCGTATGCCAGTCCAAGCCATGAGCAGCCAGTTTCTTGAGGAGAATGTTGTGGGAAACAGTGTCAAAAGCCTTACTGAAATAAAGGTAGACCATATCCACAGCCTTCCCCTCATCCACTAAGCATGTGTCTTTGTCATAGAAGGAGTTGAGGTTCGTCAAGCAGGACCTGCCCTTCATAAACCCATGCTGACTGGGCCAGATTGCCTGGTTGCCCTGTAAGTGCCGCATGATGACACTCAAGATAATCTGCTCCATGAGCTTCCCTGGCAGCGAGGTCAAACTAACAGGCCTATAGTTCCCCAGGTCTACCCTCCGGTCCTTCTTGTAAATGGGCATCACGTTTACTAGCTTCCAGTCGAGTGGGACCTCCCCTGATAGCCAGGACTGCCGATAAATGATGGAAAGCAGCTTGGCCAGCTCCTCCACCAGTTCTCTCAGTACCCTTGGGAGGATCCCATCCAGCCCCATCGACTTGCGTACATCCAACTGCTGTATCAGGTTGCCAACTATTTCCTTGTGGATTGTGAGGGTCACCAGCTCAGGGTACTGGGTATCCAGAGAACAACTGGTTTTGCTGCTAAAGACTGATGCAAAGAATGGTGATAAAGAAAAACTGGCAGTGTATGGTGGAAAAATGAGTATAAAGAGATGATTCTTCCGTTGACTAGGAACTCAGTATGTTTTTCAGATTTCTGTAAAATGCAATTGAAATGGCAGTAGGTCCAGAAACCAGAGCAATACCCTAATTCTGAGAAGAGTTGGATTACCATGAGTACACATAGCAGTGCTGTAAATTGTATGTGTGTTGTATGTATGAAGTCCTTAAAGACTGTGCACAAATAACTGTAGTAAATAGCCAAAGATGAACTACAGGGTAGTACTGCAGAGAGATGTGTTGATCGTGGCCTAAATAAATCTTAGAAGTAACAGTGTAAATTAGGTAGTACCAAATATTAAATACAGTACATTTAAATTGGATGAGAGTATCCTTAAAGATGAAAGGTATAGCACAAAGAATCACAGGGACATAGAATGAATCATAGAATGGTTTGGTCTGGAAGGGACCTAAAAGATTACCTGGTTCCAACCCCTTGCCAATGGCAGGGATACTTCCTACTAGATCAGGTTACTCAAAGCCTCATCCAACCTGACCTTGAACACTTCCAGGACCTTGTTGAACAGCGTGAGTTTTGTAGAGGCCTATCTCTCAAGCTTCTCAAGGTCCCTCTGGATGGCATCCCTTCCCTCCAGTGTGTTGACCTTACCTCACAACGTGGCAAACTTCTTGAGGGTGCACTCAATCCCACAGTCCATATCACTGACAAAGACATTAAATAGTGCCAGTCCTAGTACAGGACCCCTGAGGAACAGGACTTCTCACTGGTCTACACCGAGACATCAAGCTATTGACCAGAACATTTTAAGTGTGACCATCCAGTCTTATCCTTATCTACTGAGTGGTCTGTCCATTAAATCCACTTCTCTCCAAATTTGAGACAAGGATTTTGTGCCAGACAGTGTCAAATGCTTTGCGCAAGTCCTGTTAAATGACATCAATTGCTTTTCCCTTATCCAGAAGAACTGTAACCCATCATAAAAGGTCACAAAAGTTAATATCTAGGGATTTTTAGCCTGTAAGCAAACCTTAATGATATGGGGAAAATTTTCAGAAAACAAATAGTCAGTAGGCAAGACATTGAGCCAGACTTTGCCAAATGCAGAAAGAACTCTGCAATTCAAACTTTAAAAAGCATGCCTAGAAGTAAGATATTAAGAAGTTGAGAGGTAATAACTCCTTTAAATATACCTGTGATGTAAACCAGCTTTTATTTGTTTATTTTTTTCCCCCTTTTTTGAACAATTCAGTATGAGAAAACTAGAGGAAGTAGAGAATGGAAACAAAAATAGTCTCAAGCTAATTGCAAGCTAGAAATCAAAGATGACTCATAAGCTAATGGAAGCAATTGAGTTGCCAATTTGAAAACTTTAAAAGAGGAGTTGTTGTTTGCACAAAAACATAGCTGTGTATTGTATTAACCAAAAATGAGGATGAGGAGCTTTGAGCAGTAGGAATGTGTGTTTCTGTGTACAGTCTGTGTTCTTTGACTTTGCATTTCTGAGTTCAACTTCACTTCGTCCAGGAAATTTTATTATGTGTAAGGACATCTGCCAAGATGGTGCCATGTAGGGTTAAACAAGAGAGCCTGGTATATAAAACTGCTCAGGGAGAAGGGCTTGTAAACACTAGTATTTCATGTTGATTTATTTTTGCAACTGGGACATTTTCTAAACTTGGCTTTAGCTAAGCACCAAAAGATCACAAGTACATAAACATGGGCACTCACATAAAAAAATCTTGGGCTATCTTCTAGACACTTCAAGATACTGAAGATTAAAACTATGTATGGAATTTATGCTCATAGTTCCCTTGAAAAGCCTATTTACTTACCTTTTTACACAGTTGGGAGCCTATTTAAATTTTTTAAAATTATTTTTATTATAATAGAAAAAATGGCTCTGTGTGCTGGGAAAAGATATGCAAGAAGCTAGATAGTAAAGGTGCACTTAAATTGAAGACATTTATCTACTTCCTCATCCTGACAATTCAAGGTTTTTTGTTATGCATCTTTCACAGGAAAAAAATAAAATTTATTAATAGTGCTTCTTCAAGTGTTTGCATTAGCTGGCATTACTCAATGACTGTTTAGTATGACAGACATGAATAAGAACAATTCAGGTAGATTTGGCAATCTGCAGAGAACGTATGAAAAATATTCATTTAGTTTTGTCTTGTGTTTCATATTCATTAGCCATATAATAAAATGGACTGCAAATACCAAAATCAAAACAGTTTCTTACACGTGGATAGCAAAATTGCTTTTAATCTTATGCCTTGCCTAACAGTAACTTAAAATTACTATTTCTCAAAGAATATCCTCAGGGTGTTTGTAACCAAGTATGACCATGCTCACGAATTGATAGAATGTGTCTTGCAGCCAACAAAGCACAATCTTCTATTGTCAGTAGAAAATTAAAAACAAAGCCACTATTATGAGGAAAAAATACATGAAAAAATTTAATTAAAAAAGAAAAATGAGATCTTTCTAGGTGGAATAGATCTATATTTATGATATAGTCAACAGAAATAGGACTGTTAACTTTTAAGTGTTAAATTTTCATTTAAACTTGCCTTATGATTGGTGATCAACGAATCTTGTATGTAGTGTTTATATGGATATTTTATTAGTCCTATGTTAACCAGCCACATAGGGGTACAATGTAATTAAATTATTTGCCCCAGTTAACAAAATGGCTCTGAAGAGGACTAATCACGTTGTATATTTTCAGCTTTTTGAGGTTGTTTAGCAAAACATTGGAGCCCCTTTGTTTCTTATTGTAGAATCATAGGATGCTTAGGCTTAGAAGGGACCTCAAAGATCATCTAGTTCCAATCCCCCTGCCATGGGCCGGGACACCTCCCACCTGACCAGGTTTCTCAAAGCCCCATAGAACCTGGCCTTGAGCACTTCCAGGGATGGGACATCCACAGCTTCTCTAGGCACGTTGTGAGAAAATAATTTCTTGCTTATATCCAATATACATATTATAACATATATATATGTTATATATATAACATATATATATATATTTTTCTTTAGTTTAAAACCATTCCCCCATTCCCCTGTCATTCCACTCCCTGACAAAGAGTCCTTCCCCAGCTTTCCTGTAGGCTCCCTCTAGGTACTGAAAGACTGCTATAAGGTCTCCCTGAAGCTTTCTCTTCTTCAGCCTGAACCACCACAGCTCACTCAGCCTGTCTTCATAAGAGAGGTGCTCCAGCCCCTCAGTCATCTTCATGGCCCTCTTCCAGACCAGCTCTAATAGATCTGTATCCTTCTTGTGCTGGGGGTCCCAGAGCTGACCGCACTGCTCCAGGTGGGCTCTAAGGAGAGCAGAGCAGAGAGGGATCATTGACGCCCTCCTCCTGCTAGCTACACTTCTTTTGATGCAGTCCAGGATATGGTTGGCTTTCTGGTCTGCAAGCACACAATCCTGACTCATGTCAAGCTTTTCATCCACAAGTACCCCCAAGTCCTTCTCCTCAGGGCTGCACTCATTCCGCTTATCACTCAGCCTGTATTCACAGAATTACAGAACCATGTAGGTTAGAAAAGGCCCGTAAGATCATCAAGTCCAGCCATCGACCTAACACTATCAATTCTACCACTAAACTGTACCCCTAAGAGGCATATCCACATGTCTCAAATACTCAACCCAATGGCAACTCTACTATTTCTCTGGGCAGCCCTTTCCAATGTCTAACCAGCCTGCCTGTGAAGAAATTCTTCCGGATATCCAATGTAAACCTCCCCTAGAGAACCATGGGGCTGTCACCTCACATCCTAACACTTGTCACCTGTGAGAAGAGCCTTACACCCACCTTGCTTTCAGGTAGTTGTAGAGAGCAATGAGGTGTCCCCTCAGCCTCTTTTTCAGCAGCCAAGACAACCCCAGTTCCCTCAGCCTCTTCTCATAGGTCTTGTTTACTAGCAGCTTTGCTGCTCTTCTCTCAATGCATTCCAGCAACTCAATGTCCTTTTAGTGAGGGGCACCAAAGTGAACAGAGAATGCAAGGTGTGTCTCACCAGGAAAGATTATAGAGGAACAATCCCTTCCATAGTCTTCCTGGCCAGACTGCTTCTGGTGCAGGCTAGGAGGCTGTTGGTTCTCCTGGCCAGCCAGACACACAGCTGTCTCATGTCCATCAGGCTGTTGACCAGCACCCCCTGGTCCTTTTCTGCCAGACAACTTTCCAGCCACTCTTCCCCAAGTCTGTACTGCTGCAAGGGGTTGTTATGCCCCAAGTGTTGTACCCAGCATTTGGCCCTGTTGAATGCCATACAGCTGGACATGGCCCATCGATCTAGCCTATTGAGATCCCTCTACAGGGCCTTCCTAGCCTCAACCAGATCAACAATCCTGCCCAACCTGGTGTCATGGTCAAACTCAGTGAGGGTGCACTTGATCCCCTCATCCAGATGCTCGATGAAAATGTTAAACGAAAGGATCCCCAGTGGTGAGCCCTGGAGAAAACAGCCTGGGACTGGTCACCAGCTGGATTTAACTCCATTCATAACAACCTTTTGAGCCCAGCCATCCAGACACTTTTTACCCAGGAAAGAGCACATCTGTCCAAGCCACGAACAGCCAGTTTCTTGAGGAGAAGGCTGTGGGAAGTAGTATCAAATACCGTTAAAAAGCAAAGACGTTGAATAGTGCCAGGCCCATTACTGACCCCTGAGGAACAACATTTATCACTGGTCTCCACCTGGACATTGAGATGTTGACAACAACTCTCTAAGTTCAACCGTCTTTGTGTTGGCATCTGAGGCCAGTAATTTGGAAGACAAGCAAGTGCACCCTTGTAACTTCAGAGTTCAGACTGGTTCGTATGCCTTCTACCACACCAGGAGTGCAGGTCTTCCCTCTGCTCCCAGATATACTTGGGCATGCAACTGGTAGAGCAGGTGAAATGTTCCTTTCCACTCTAGTGGAAACATAAATGCCAACACCCAAAGATTAATGCGTTACATTGAAATATGGTGGTAAAGAGATAAATCTGTGATACAAATTTCATTTGTATAGTAAAAGAGAAATAAGATCAAATGCAATCTTCTGATGTAAAGTAGAAAGGTAGAGAAGTAGAAAGCTGCATTTCTAACCTTAGATACTCTGCAATTTTTGTCTCTCATGTCTGTCATCACTGCTTGTGTCAGCAGTGTCCTTAATTCACTGTAAAATAGGTCATGAATAGATTTGTAACGTTTGTCATTCTGATGTTATAAATATATTTATTTTCTCTTACTGATTCTCTGAAGAGTAGTTTTAAGTTCAATGAGCTAAAATATGAGTGGTTAGGAATTTTGTACTTTTCTGTCTGCAAAGTCCAGTGCAAACTGTACATGGCATTTACAGGAATATGATAAGAATCAAGGAAAATGCAAGACAGAAGACTGCTTTATTTAGAATCTGTACATAAAAGGAAATGTCCTAAGAAAATTGCTATGTTGGAGCAAGAGTTGTAAAGGGATACATTTTAGCTCACTAAAAAAAGAACACCCTCAAAAAAAAAAAAAAAGGAAAATATACATGAAGACACACAGATATAGAAATATAGAAGCAACATATTTAATAATGCATATTAATATTTAATAATATTTAACATATTTAATCTCAGAAGTCCCATATAAAAACTTGTACAAATTCAGTTTTTGCTTTAAACAGAATCTTTTCAGAAGCTAGTTTTTTCTAGTCACATTTACAAATATAGTTGTGAACTGCTCTGATACCAATATAACCCCATCTAATGCTGGTGAATGAAAACAGGCTTCTGTTTTTATTTGAATTGATTTATGGAAGTGGCATGTCATGTGAACACATGTGGGAATGCAACAATGAAAGTTCTTGCTTCAATGTGATGGTATTTTGGGGGTATTTCTCTCTTCCACTTCCTGCATTATGTCACTCTGGAAAGGCCATAGTGCAGATTGCTGCCATTGGAAGGTGTAGCTTCCAAAGTAGATGATGAGAAGGCTGATTTTTGTTGTCTTTCTCCATGCAGAACTGCAGTTTGGTTCTGTTACAATTAGTTTACCTTTTGTACCACTGTTGTAAAACAGGCCCTTGGGTAAATTAGGATTGGGTCTATGTTGTCCGACCTCTCTTCATAAGGTGATTAGTTCTTGCCCTCTTAGGCAAAATGCAAGCAGAATTGCAGCCCCTTTCTTAGAACGTTACCCATATCTCTGGGAGGTTATGAGATTCATGATGATGGTTACAATGTTCTTCCATCCACCCCCACAGCATCTACTGGGTAGTAAGGAGCTGCAAAGTTTGCCAAATTGTATAAATATATATCTTAAAGCAAAGCAGCTGTTCATCTCTCTCCCTCCTCACTATGCAGCACTAGGAGTGCTGCATTCCCACTGCTATATTCCCACACTTCAATTTTTAGTGTCCTTCTGACATACAGTCCTTTATTCTATGGGTTATCTTTCTAGTGCTTGTTTCTTTTCTGGGGAAAAAAACCATCATCCATCATCTGAAATCCTACTTCAGAACAGGCAAGAAGGGCAGTTGTCAGCATTTTGCATGATGAGAGCAGGAATGTGATGGACACGGAAAGCAAGCTGTAGTTCTCCAAACTGTAGTCATACAGTTAACATATTCCAGGCCAGCAGGACACAAACTGACTGTGCTTCCACAGCCTCTGAGACACTGTAGGTCATTAGTATGCACATGTTGGCACATCTCAGGTGGACTTTCTTCAAGCAAGTTCAGGTACCTGTTACTGAATCTGCTGGCACAGGACAAGTTAGCATACAGAGTTGTGCCTCCTCATGGTATCCAGATGCCCAGCATTCCTCCAGAGTCTGACTTAAAAAAAAAAAAAAAAAAGGAATTATCTACCTCCTGCTCTGGTTGTGAAAAGAACATTCAGAAACAAGGGCTGTGTAGCCAGCACAGAAATCTTACAGGATTCCATGAGGAATATGTAGCAGGAGGCTGTGATCTGCTTGCCCTTAAGTACAGAACATCTTCAAACTGTCTAGTGATAGAGCACATCCTCCCTGTTTGTTTCCCCTCCTCCCAGTAGATATTCTCTTTATCCTTTCAAGGACAAGTTATGGGAAGCAAGTATCATATATTTTACCCTGATATATTTATAAAGCAAGTGCTCTTTGCCTCAGAAAGTGAAGGGGATACATCGCTGTAGGTGGTGGTCTATATAGGTACAGAAGACCAACAGGGCTTTAATTTGTGCACATTTACTATTAAGCATGTTTGTAATATTGCTTTGTAACACTGTGTACACAAGCTCAGTTCCACTACAGGATCTAGTCATACACAATGAATCATTTCTTTGCCATTTCTGGTCTGTTTACTCTGTATATCTGAGTGTTCCTGAGGATTTGGCTCCATGTTTTATTTATTTATTTATTTATGCAAGTTTGTTCTCCTGGCTGCTCCTTTGAATTCTTCCCATGTGCTAGCTTCCTCTCAGCTCTGCTGGCAGTCAAAGCTCCTGGTTACTATGTTTTGTGCATCTCTGTACTTCAGAACAGAATAGTTTAGTTGGAAGGGACCTTCGCAGATCCTTTAGCCTGACCACTTCAGGGCTAACAAATAGTTTTGTTGCTGCGGGCATTGTCCAAATGCCTCTTGAACACTGACAGGCATGGAACATCAAACACCTCTCTAAGAGCCTGTTCCAGTATTTGTCCACCCTCAGGGTAAAGAATTTTTTCCTTATGTCTAGGCTGTCTTATGTCTATGTCCTGCTGCTGCTTTGTGTCATTCTATGCCATTCTCTGTCCTGTCATTGGTGACCAAGGGAGTACACATCAATATTTCCCTCTCCACTTCCTCTCCTCAGGAAGTTGCAGGGAGCAGTGAGGTTGCCTCTTGGCTTTCGTTTCTCCAGACTGGACAACCCAGGTGTCCTCAGCCTCTCCTCACATGACAGGCCTTCCAGCCCTATTGCAAGTTTGCTACCCTTCTCTAGGGTATGCTTTCAAGGACCTCAACATCCTTTCTGTATTGCAGAGACCAGGACTGTACACAACATTCAGAGCTTCAACTGGCTGACTGTACTGTGTCAAATGCACCCAAAAATGCAATTTGCCCCCTTGGCTGCCAGGGCATGCTGCTGGCTCACTTCGAGCCTGCTGTTGACCAGCACCCCCAGGTCCCTTTCTGCTCAGCTGCTCCCCAGCCACTTGCCTCCCAGGCAGTGCCTGTGTCCAGCATTGCTCCATCCCAGGTACAGATCCTGGCATTTTGCTTTGTTGAACTTCATGCTATTAACAATTGCCCAATGATCCAATGAATCCAGATCCCTGTGCAAGTGATCCCTCTGCCTCTCATCCCTCCAGGGAGGCAACAGCAACTCCCAGTTTAGTATCATTAGCAAATCTTCGTCCTACCAACAAAACAGGGCAGAAATGGTTTCACTGAGATTAGACCTGTGTTACAGTTCAGGCCAGGACTGTGCGTGTGCTTCACCAGTTGCCTTATTTGGTGTAGGTATGCATAGCCTATCATTCTCGTCTCCTTAGTTCTAGGAATGTTTCTGGAAAAATACAATCTTGAGAACAAGTACAAATTAATGAAAATAGTTACATGAAGTCATCACTTTTCATAGACAGTTGTTTTTGGTATTCTAGGAAAAGATCACATTGTTTTTTTCCATCTGACCTGTGGTTACCCCTAGTTTGCTTTGGGAATGAACACAGGTGAGCAGTGATGTGTAGGAACCTCCCTTCTCATTACTGCCATTGTTTGTGCAGCATGATATGTTTACTTCATTTCCATTCTCTAGAGAGCAAGGGGAAATCCTTAATGCTTGGTGAAAATGATGTGCACTGTTATAGGCAATAAATTGCAATAATATTGCAGCTTCCACCAGCAGTGCATCTTGGTACAATAAGGACTTGAGCTGGGTGGGATATTCATTTATATTTGCAATCCCTCAGTTAGAGAATTCATATCAGTTCCACAATCTAATGTAAACAATATATTTCAGTGTTCTTAGTGAAACAAGCTCTAGAAACTCATTTTGGTTGACGTGAGATTTTTTTGTTGCCATTTGGACAGCAGTTTTGTGTTCTCTAAAACATAAAGAGTTTTGTTGAAATGGCAGATTGAAATGTTCCTTCTTAAAAAGGTCAGAAAAATTCTCCAGCTATACTGAAATGGTTTCTATCTCCATAAGTGCCTTTTTGAAGTAAACATACTTTGAAACAAATATGTTTCCATATAGCCACTTTTACGTAATGAGGTATCTCAGAAAATTTTTAGCTGTCTTTAGCTAACACCTGGCGAAATGCCCAGTGGCCATTCATATGTCTTGTGCCTCTGGATGACAGCTGTTTTCAGCTCTCCCTGAATTATTCTTTCCAGGCTTGTATTCCCGTTTTCTCAAAAATGAGAATAAACACTTTATTTATTTATTTATTTATTTATTTATTTTACTTCAGGTTCAGATTTTGATGCAATGGTATGTATGATATGTTGCCAACAGCTTCATCCAGTCTGGGCTGACCTACAAGGACCCCAGATGGGGTGTCCTTTGCACAAAGTAGCCAAGTGTCTCTTTAGGAAGTATGAGGATAACCACAGTCCCAGTGATTAACCAAGACATTTTCTGTACTGCTGCTAACACAGCCAGATGTTGAGAAACAAAGTTGTCAGGGATTTTATGGCATTTTGATTAAATGCAAAACACAAGCCAGAAATGACTGGACAATGATGAGACAAAGCAGGAAAAATGGTTTAGCCCCAAGCACAAGAAACAAGGGTGGAGGTAGTTTACAAATTAATTACCCAGAAGGAGAATTTGTAGTGAAATTCCCTGTCTGAGCTGAGGATTTTAGGCACATTATACAGACACAAGAAAACAGAGGCATGACAGCTTGCAGTCTGGAGAAGTACTGTGATTCTTGATATCAAAAGCTCTTTGTGGCAGTACACAGCAGGAAATGTGGAGAGAAAATAGTAAAAATGGAGCTGGGAGTAGATACTCAAAGATTCTGGGAAAAAAAAAAAAAAAGGAATGGGAAGGTGTTTTAGACAGGATATTTTCTAATAGGTCTGTCATGATGTTAAGCAGTCAAGAAACTCTAGACGAAATGTAATGATCTCACTGTAATATTGCTAGGTTGGAATGCTAGGCATGCAGGTCTCTCACTCCCTATTTCTGAGTGATTGATTCTAATTCTTTTGATCAACTGGAGTATCTCTAGTAGATGATTCAATTTACTGTAGTATAATGGTAGAAGTATAACTGTATCTATAAATATTTCTCATATTTAATTGAATTTGGAAATTATGGACATGGCTCTTTAGAACTTTAAATTGGTAGCTTTAAAATGTAGCTGCAGATGTAACCTTAAATGTCTAGTCTGAAATTACTTCATTATAGAACATGCAGAGAACTGGCAGATGAAATTAATGCATATGAGCAGTCACCCCCACACATACTGATTCCTTATTTTAATTTCACTTTTCCTATGTTCTGATGAGGTAGTTACTTTGTTTTGATGATCTTTGAAAGCTCATTAAGAACACTCATTAAGCTCCACAATAAGCAGTGAAGTATAGATGCTGCTGCTGTTACATTCAGGGTACAGTTCAATAACCTTTTCAGATGACGATTTGGTGGCAATCAGGAGTAGTACCCCAGAGACTGAGCTACCAAAATATGATACAGATAAAAACAAACATTAGGATGTTTGGTGTCAGGCTGATGTATTGTCTAGGCTGCAAAGGCTATAATATTTTAAGAAGGTGAGAGTTAAACTTTTTCACAAAGGGATTGGAAACCAAATGAAAAAGACTGACATGTCAGTCAGTGCAGATTGGCTGGTTTAATATTCTTTCCCCTCCTGCTGATTCTTTCCTATTATTTAAAGTCCTTCATACATTTATTCTTTTAACAAGGTCTATTTTTTTTTACTAGGCTGTTTTCTGTGCCCTCCTTCTCTCTCCTGGGAGGATTCTGCTGCAGTCAAATCTTTCATACCATTCTTTAATCTCTGCCCAAGCTTCCTGAATTTCCACAACTTGTGCCACATCACTGATGCCAGCGTTCTCACATCCTCCTTGTGAGATCTGGCATCTGCTGCATGGGACTGAAGATGTCTACCTCAGGACTAAATAATGCATTTCAATGCATTACAGCTCATAAAGCATTTGGAAAACAACAGGAGTAGTAGCTCACAAGCTAGCTTCAGGTCTTCTGAGGGATGAAGCTTATACAAAATTCTGTTAGAGTGAATTTCCTTGTTCCTGTGTGGAGGGAAAACATGCTCATCCCTGCATTAAAATTCTGGAAAATAAACATCCACACAGGAAAGCAGACTAGAAACTTCTGGAAAGTATTACCAGAGAATTTTAATCTCCAACTCCTGTTGCCCACAACAGACTCTTTCTTGTTTGCTTAATCTCATCTCCCATACTTTTGCTTTTGCTTACTCAATAGGCATTTGACTCTTTTTCCCAAAGTATTCACTCTGCTGTAAGAAATTTCCTCCTTTTGGTAACTTCTATCCTTTTTCAGCTCATTCTGCAACTAAAATGGTTCCTGTCTCTGCCATCCTTTCCCCTTCCTACCCAAACATGCTCAACAGCTATTTGCTTTCCCTATTGCACATTCAGTTCTCTGACTCAGATTATTGATAAAAAAATGATAACATTTTACCAGCACTGGTGAGGCCAGATGTGGAGCACTGGGTCCAGTTCTGGGCCCTTCCAGCACAAGAGAGACATGGTCATACAGGCAAGAGTCCAGTGAAGGGTCACCAAGATGATTAAGGGACTGGAGCACATCCCCTGTGAGGAGAGGCTGACAGAGCTGGGACTGTTCAGCCTGGAGAAGAGAAGTCTCAGGAGGGATCTCATCAATGTATCTGAAGGGAAGGTACAAAGAGGACAGAGCTAGGCTCTTTTCAGTGGTGCCCAATGCCCAGACAAGAGGCAATGAGCACAAACTGGAACGTAGAAGGTTCCATCTGAACACCAGGAAGCACCTCTTCACTGTGTGGGTGACAGGGCACTGGCATAGGTTTCCCAGAGACACTGTGGAGTCTTCCTCCTTGGAGATCTTCAAAAGCCATCTGAATGTGGTCCTGGGCTACCTGCATGAGCAGGAGGATTGGATCAAATGAGCTCCAGAAGTCTCTTACAACTTCAGCCAGTCTGTGAGTCTATGTATAAACCCCTACTATAGATGACTGGAAACAAAGCTAAGAAGTCTCTCAAAACGATTGCTATCTAAATGCCATGTGTTTTATCATACCTGTCCACACCTGAAGGGTGTCACAAATATTGGTAAGGTTTTGAAGGGTCTAACCATAGAAACTTGAGCAGTCTAGTGACCTGATGAAGAAGTCAGAAAGCGAGTGTATTTGGATGTGCCCTTTTGTAGTCTGTGAAACCTTAGAGGGAAATTGTTTAGTTATGGTCCTTGGGTTGGGTAGGGAAGATTAAAGTTACCTTGTCTATTTGCAATCCTGTCTTAAGAGAACTGGGAACTGCTTGAAGAAGGGGTATGGTTTGAATCATACTTGGCATCAGCAGGGCACATGCTCTGCAAAGAGCTGAGTCTTCTAAGTAAAGCATGAGAAACTGCCCTATCTGATGTTAAATAACAGAGGCCTAAAACAGCAGTTAAGTTTTTATTTCTGACAGTCTTGCAGATCAGCTGTACTGTTAGCTGAACTGGGTATATCAAACAGCTGTTGCTGAGGCTAGATTTCAGCTTCAAACCAGCAATGCCCAGAGCCCGAGGGTGATCAAGTTGCCCAAAGAAGGGGGAGCTGTGGCAGACCCAGGCTAGCGACATCATACAAAGAGAAGGTCACAGGAGATCTGTGTCAGAAGGTAGGAAATAGTTTTGTTGTAGTTAAGCAATGAATTAGAAAAGATAGCTATTTGGATTTATTTTCAAGTATAACATTTATATTTAGTTACTGCTACTTAATTCAGTTTTATATTTGGAGTCCTAAGGATTTCAGTTTAAAAATTTTAATCAACCTCAGTTACAGTGAAACTAACGTTTTTGTTTGTAGAAAGAAATATAAAGTTTTGGGTACTCAGCACAGCTTTTAAGAGAGAGGATATAGCATCAGTGTAACTTAAAAGAGCAACAGGGAAACTGAAGACTTTCTGCCTTTTAGAGAATCCCAATTTTCAACATGTTTATTATTTGGGAATACTCTTTCAGCTAAAGAACAATCCAAATGTTTAATATGGGTCAATTCCAGGTTAAACCAAATTTGCCAGGCTGTTTGAGTTATGATTGGTATTCTAGTTATTAGATTATATCTTTACATGACCTCTGCCTTGAGATGAGCATTCCTTAATACAGCATGTCACTGTCAGAGAAGATTATGTCGCATCATGGAAGATGCCATTCAGCAGAGAAGCCTGAGTCATTCCAGATAGTCCCATCTAGCAAAGGGCGCTTTAACTTCAGTAAGCAATTCAGATTCCTGAATCTCATTGAAATGCCTGTAGCAGCAAAGAAATAAGGCATATCTTTCCCCATATTCCATCTCAGCTTTGGTTAAGAGTTGCTGAGAAGGATGTAGATATAGAGCAAACATAGATGGTGGCTTCTTCTCCTAGCTGCTAGTGCAGTCCAGGTTTTACCTGTGTAGCAATAGATGGGTGATATCTTGAACTGGGTGTTGTTTCCATGTGATGAGGAGTCATGCAGGTCAATTGTTTATGTGAAAAAACATTTACTATAGTCTTCATCTTATCCATCTCTAACTGCGAGCACATCTTCTGCAGGCAATGAGTAAGAAATTCGATGTAATATTGGAGTGCTTTAAAGAGAAACATTCTGCCTCTCTCCATTTGTAAAAATATTCTGAGTCAGTTAAAATTAACCAGAGCTAATATACACTTTTTTTTTTTTTTTTTTTTTTTTTTTTTTTTTAATAGCTGAATTTTATCCTGGGTGAGTTCAGAAAGTTTGCTTATGCAGAAAATGATATTCTGAAACAAAATTATCCCTATAGTAAATCCTTAGCTATCCCCCACTCTGCTCTTGAAAACATGAAAAAAAAATGATAAAAATAATTAAAAAAAGAAGCACATGGTAGTGATTTTCCAATAACCAATGCTGAGCTTCAACTAATAAGTCAATAATCCTTGAGCAAGATTGAAGTAATTTTGTTCTTTGCTAGGCTGGTTTGTCACAAATTGTTAGGAGGATTTATTTCCCTTTGGGACCATGACACTACTGCCATGACAACAGTTATTCACAAAGCAAGATTCATCCCATGATATGTAAAATTAAGGAAACTCTCTAGGATGTTGTTGAGTATTATAGTATTATGCTTTTTTTTTTTTTTTTTTTTTTTTTCCTGTCGTTAGTAATTTAACTCGGTGGGTGGATAAAAATAATGCAGTTTGGAAGCTTTCAGTTACCTCTTTTGAGAATTTCTGTACTAGACAGAGGCCTTATTGAAGCAAGTTCCAAGTCTAATAGAATTTCTGGAAAGGGATATGTGTGTTTTGCACATGGTAAGACCTTGGTAACATGCAATAGGTTATTCAAGCAGATTGATATTTATGTGTGTGATCTTCACAGCTGTTTTTGTATGATTTAGGTCATCTGCTTTACATTTTGGACAAAAAGAGGATGCTAGCACAGATTATACCTTACTGCATGCTTCTTAGACTGTATGGAAAATGAAATATATTTCCTAGGAATTATGAGGGGCTTTCCAGTGTAGAGAAACAATTTTTGAGTTTTTTTCTGGAAGCATTAAAACAGTTCCCATTCAAGTTCTCTTTTTGTGGAAGAGATGTTGCAAGTTCCAGTGCAAGCCTGATATTAGCTTGATAAATGATGGTGGATTTCTCAGCCCTTTCCATCAGATTAGTCTAATTTGTCAACGTACCATTTGCACGATTCATTTGCATTTCACCAATTCTCATTTTTCATTTAATCATTTTTTTTTTCAAAATTGAGGAGTAGTGTTGACATTGTTGACATTTATTTCATAAGTTTTTTTTTTTTTTTTTTTTTAAAAAAAAAGACCAAAAAAATCTCTTTCTATTTCAAAAGTCTTTTATAAAGATTAGTTGACCCTTCCAGTGACTTATGCAGGGTGGACAAGTTGCTGCAACTGAAATCAACTGTTTTGATGTATTAACTGCCCCAGTGATACAGAGAATCTTCTGGTTTTTCTTTGCTCTACTTTGGATCCATCTGTCTCTTCTAAGCAGGTAGCGTGTAGGTTTGGGCATAGTTATTTAGCTGGTGAAGTAACACATGTTCCTGACCTTAAACTGTTCCTTACTGATGAGGGGAATGATTGTGAGCAGAATGGCATATTTTAAGCACTGTGGCTTGGCCATGTGCTATCAGTTGCACCACATGCAAACAAAACTAGTATTTGTGCTCTTCTGCTATTCTGTGCAAAATCTCCCAATGCTACGTTAATTAGGCTGCCATGTGGGTCATGTACTGATGACCTTGGCTCTAAACTCCCTCTGGTTGTTGATTTGGCTCCAGAGCTATTGAATCCATGGTGGCTTCCGACCACAAGTAGAGTCTATCATGTCCCTTACTGAAGCAAGACCTTCTGATTCACTGACAGTAAGCCCTGTGTTTCCTAAAAGATACCCATGAGAGGACAGGTAGTCCTACAGAGGGTATTCTGGAATGTGTTTTTTAATAAGACAAGATTGTTAATCATACTGAGCCTTTGCGCTGTAGAACGGTGATTCATTTTTGACATTTTAGGTTTATTTTAGATTGGATATAGCAGTAACATACATGTTTGTCATTCCTTGTAGATTGTTATTTCTTATACCTGTGTGCCCTTTGAACTTTGAATAAGGATCCTTTCAAATTTTTGGTTCTCCTTTTGTATACTGAGAATGTAAAAATCATAGAATTCTTCTCTGACTTCTTCAGTCTCTCTCCATTTTTTGTTCTTTTTTTTTATTATTTATTTATTTTTTTTTCTGGGTTCTTTCTCTATTTCCTAAATATGAAGACCTCAGCCCTTTTTTCCCCTTCCAGGGAAATCCTACTTTTCTCCTCCCTCTACTACTACCTGGCCTAATAGACAAGCAGGGACAAACATGGTTTCAAAGATTTCTGGTTTCCTATTTTTCTGTGTTTTGTTCATCCCAAAGGTAACCATTAGGGCTGACTCTCCATTGTCTCCATCTTGTAGAAATAGTCAGGCCCAGGTACTAGGCAGAAAAACAATGTATATCATACTATTAGCATTCAATATTGCAATAACTTCCTTAAATCAACCAGATGTAATAAGCTTTTTGTGAGATAAATCACATTCATTCTGGAAGTTGTAGAGACGTGAAAAAAAAAAAAAAAAAAAAAAAAAAAAAAAAAAAAAACACAAACAAACCTTTGGCTTTCATGTCTGTGTTTAGACCATGCACTTTTTTCCCCATATTTTCCTAGATGCTTGTGACAACTCTGTCCTGACTTCTGCTCCCAGGTAGTGAAACCTTCCCTCTATGAGCAATTCTGATGGTAAATAAATATGGTAACTTATGTGGCATGGGTGTAAAATTGTTTCCAGCAACAATTTCCATACAGAAAACTTTGCAACACTGATGCATTCTAATAGTCTCAGATTTGAGTAGCATTTTTTTTTTTTTTTTGTCTTTTATCCGTTGCTCATGTGCTTGGATATCTCTGTTCCCTTCTGTCTGACAGGTTACCTGAAAATTGATTTCAGTCTCTCTCTGTGTACCTTGCCAATATATAGCATTGCAATCCATCCCACCCCTCATCCTTTCCAGAGCTGATACATCATTGGCAGCAGCAAGGGTTGACTCCGAGACTAGCTTAGTGAAGACTTGCTGTTGGGAGTATAAAGTGGTATAAAATAAAACCCAAAAAACGATTATATACATGTATGCCAACATGTTCTTTTTCCCTTGTTATTGCTTTTTTGCCCTTTTCCCCTTTTATTTTTTATTTTCCATTGAAGGGGAAAAAAGGTTTATATTTATACTTAATTTTAATGATTGATTGTTGTTGTTGCATTACAAACTTTGGGAAAATTGAAAAGTACACAAAAATAGTTATTTATGAAAATGTGTGCTGTCTCTATATTTGTCCTTTAAGTCAGCCAGTTTGAGGGAGAATTAACGTAAATGTTGAATCAGATCTGATAAACTCCAATTCCAAGTGCTTCTAAGCATCAGCTGTTTTTGTAATTATCATTGTCTATAAAAATGATATCCAGAAAAAAAAAGTAGATAAAATTTTCTAGATAAAATTTTTATCTAGAAAAACTATTCTGATATTCATCTACTACCGGGTAGTCACTTTTAAATACAAATATTGCTGAACACTTTAGTTCAGAAAGATTTATTAACCCCTAGATATTTTATTTAGAAAGGATTTAATTGGATGGATGACTTTAAATTATACTTTCTCTACACACTTCATAACAATGGATATAATTATCAGCTCACACTGAGAAGTAGGTGCACAAGGGATGCATTAACCAGATTATATGTGTATGAAAGGCATGTGCATTTTCTTTAGCAGAAGACAAAAGCTTGTAAACTGCCAGAGGAAATATATTTATTTAATTCTCCAAAGTCTCAGCTTAGATTTCATTAAATATTTGCCACAATGCTGGTGTATATTACATTTTGAAAGAGTAACTCAGAAAAGAGTCCGGGGAGTGTACAGACAGGCGGTCTTCAGGTACTTGACAGAATCAGATCTGGCTTCAGACCATTGGAGAAATGAGTTTAATGAATAAGTAAACTTTTCTAATACAACAGCTTTCTCCTCTTGATGGTTGGTTCCCAGCCGTGATGTCAGTGTTACACAGAATTTACTGAATGGCATCTGTCACTGTAGTCTATCATTCTGTCATGTAAATAACAAGGAAGTATTATTATCAAGGTTGCTGTATTAGCATGGAAAGTCTTTTCTTGTGCTGAATTTATGCCATTTGTATATTTTCACAATTAAAGATAAATAGAGAAAACTGGAAGGAATTCTGTTCAGAGATAATCTTTGAGTGCTCTTTTAAAATTTATTTATTTTTTATGAAATAACTTATTACTGCTACTTATTCCTGTGAAATAAATTCTGTTTCACTTTGGAACATTAGGATGATAAGAGGGCAAAACAGCAGGAAGAAATGAAGCCCAGAGCAACTCTGTTTAAAAAGAAGAGGAAAAAAAAAAAAAAAAAAAAAAAAAAACAACCTAAAATGTTGATAATCAAACTAAGGAAATTTGCATGTTCAGGTCAAAGGAAAAAACATCAAATACAAGGCACTGAGCACAAGGGTTCTGTCAACTGGGGTAGCCACCTTCTTGTGTTTTCATGATTCCAGACTTTGGGGGAAGAAATACCTGTTAATGGATAGCTCCTGGACTACTTGTCAGGTAATTGCTTTTCTTCTGCTTTTTTGCCTTGGGTCAGTGCATCCACAGTTCACACTCTTGCTGGTGTAGTACTGATGGTCAACAGTGAGGGGAATATGAATATCTAGAATATGCAAAAATTCTTCATTAGGTGCTTGTTGGTCATTAAAATTATGTTAAACACAGCTCTTCTGGTCTGATGTGAATGTTTGTGAGGAAGCTTGGGTTTAGACAAGAGCTGTGAGATATACTGGCATGGGTACAAATGAGGTAGGTACAGTACTTGCAAATCAAAACAAACTATTCCTAGATTTATTTCCCGTGTCTATTCTTTCTCCTTAAACATTCATTGTTCACTCTTCTCTTTCATCGTTCTGTTGCTCAACGAAGAGTTATTACTTGTGCTATCAAATTTGATAGCTTAATTTTATGGCTTGCAAAGGAGTGAACAAAGAAAAAGCAAATATGGTTCCATTTAAGGTATTTTGTTCATCCTTGGTGGAATGCAATGAAGTGGAAGCTAATCCCAGTAAAGAATAGTAAAGTTGTGTTTTGAAAAAGTCCCTATTTATCTTCAGTTTGTGTAGAATTTATGACAGAAATGGAAAAACTTCAGGTTTAAACTGGAAATGTTTTATGAGGTTTCATATAGTTAATGATACTATCAGCTTCTGGGGGAGGAAAAGTCATATCTGTTCTCCAGTTTCAGTGGTGCAAGTGTACGGGTCATTGCTCCTTATACATTTTCAGTTTTGAGCTCAGTGCAAAAAATGAGATTAGTCCAACAGATTCTGAAAGGTGCTTTTGTGGAATCCATTAGGAACTCCAGGGATGAAAATAATCAATATTACTTTCTTCAGCTGTTTCCTTCTTATATTACTTTTTATCCATTTGTGCTTTCCCTCCTCTCTTCTGTGTCAGAGGTGCTACCTGTTAGCCTTAAAACTCTTGGTATGCCTAAAGCTACACTGAGTGCAGTATTCTCCATTTGACAATGTCCTGAATCCAGTGTTTGCAGAGTAGTATAAGAGGGCATGTACAGAACAATGCTTTCTCTGACATAGCCTCCTAGCTTCTGGCATGGTGATATGCATTGCAAATGAGCCTAGTGGTTTGAATTCCAAATACCTTCTTTGTTTTGGGTTAATCCCAGAAAAAGAAAATAACAAAACAGTAGATTTTTTACAGTTCTAAATATGAAAAAAAAAAAAATCTTCACCTCTTGATAAATAAAAGTATAGTTGCTTTGAAGGCACTCTGAGAAGTTTTTAATATGTTGTGAATATCTTTTCACCTAATAGTGTGTTTCAGTAGGCTATTATCCTCAGGAAAACACAGGGTTTTCTAATAGAAATCTACAACAGATATAAATCCTTTTTAAATTATTATTGTTATTTTTTATTTTCTAATAGTAAAATGTGTGGGATGTTAAATGCTTCATGGTGTGCAGAATAATTCTTCCCAGGTGCTTCATGTGATTAGAGTTTGGAGTATAATACGAACAAAGAGGTCTTTATTTCTGCTGGATGAAAAGAAAGTTAGTTAAACTATACCTATACAAATATGGAATTTCGTGCTGATTATCTGCTATCTGAGTTCATGATACTTTAACAGCACATGTATTTAGAATACATGTGTATGTTAATGTGTATGGTTATGAGCTTTATTATATGTATTCCTTCACAAGACTTGCAAGCAACCAGGTAAGATGGAACCTGGATTTACACTTGATGAAATCGTCTCTGTTCCAAGAAGGCATTATACCAGCAAATACTGAGAAATGCTGTTATAGCAGTACATCTGTGGCATCTAGTCAATAGAATACAGTGTAATGATCTTACATGTGTTCTAAAACAGTTAGCACAGTATAATTTGTGTGGACATAGCTGAGTGAAAATCAACAAGAGTCCTTGTAATGAATACTTACAGGTCTAATTTCTTCCTTATTGTTATTCTTTCTTTCTTTCTTTCTTTCTTTCTTTCTTTCTTTCTTTCTTTCTTTCTTTCTTTTTTTCTTTCCTTCCTTCTTTCCTTCCTTCCTTCCTTCCTTCCTTCCTTCCTTCCTTCCTTCCTTCCTTCCTTCCTTCCTTCCTTCCTTCCTTCCTTCCTTCTTTCCTTCTTTCTTTCTTTCCTTCTTTCTTTCCTTCTTTCCTTCTTTCTTTCTCTTTCTTTCTCTTTCTTTCTTTCTTTCTTTCTTTCTTTCTTTCTTTCTTTCTTTCTTTCTTTCTTTCTTTCTTTCTTTCTTTTAATAATTGGTTTAAAACTTAATCTTAAAATACCTGAATGTAGTGTAGGTGTGCATCTTCTTGTTATTCGTATACCTTCCTCTACCCTTTTCACAGCTAGCTTGATTTGACTGCAAAAGCCATGTGGAATATCTAAGCTTTGTGATAAGCAGGCTTGCTCTTTGTGTAAACCTGAACTTTAAGTCAGCTTTTTTAATTATTATTTTATTATCATCTTCTGATTTTTTGACAAAGAATTCTGATAGCTAACATCATAAGGAAGTGCCTACTTTTCAAATAATTTCTTTAAAATTTTTTTTTTATTTAATGCAGCTAGGCGTTATATCTTCTACTCTCAAGTCTTTCACAAAGAAATATTTTAAAGGGTTTAGTAGTTCTGACTAGAGTTCAGTCCTTTGTGTTTGCTGCCCTTGAATGAAAACCAGTTGGTATCTGTGCCTCATAGCTTATCTGTGTTAAGAACAGACCAGAGGATAAGGAACAGTAATGAGGTATGCTACACATTTCTTGGAGGCCAACAACAGCTTCTATTTGATAGTGTAAGGGATGTAAAATCCCTTAGATGCTAGGAATTAGATCAACAGAATTAAATACTACTAAATCCAACAAATATATAGAAAAAAATGTCTTATTTTTTTTTCACTTATCCATCTAGTTCCATTAAAAAACAACAACAGTAAAAACCCAACTCCCTCCTACTCCCAAAAGATAATAACAATACACTACTCTAAGAATAAAGAGGTAGGAGTTCAACTAGAATTTTTATACATACCAACATTTAATATTGATTTGTTTTTCGCTGCCTTACTATCATTTTGTATAAAATCTGTTTTAACGTTTATGATATTTATGTGTTTTTACTAAATCTTTATTCAAAGGAAATATTTACTATGGTACATTTAATAGAGAGCTGAACTCTCTACAAAAAAAAAAAAGAAAAAAAGAAAAAAAAAGCACAGCTTGTTTTATGATTCTCCTCATTTTCTTTCTGTTGTATGTGATTATAGTAAACTTCCTCAGGCAGCTGGTAGCTAATGTCATGGCATGCACGAGGGAAAGTAGCCCTGAATTTTAATGAATGCCTCAGCATCGGATGTTTAAGTCTACTGATGTTCCTCTTCCTGTTCAAACTTGACATTTGTCACATTAAAAAAATAAGCCATAGGGCATAGGGTGTTGGGGGGAAGGATGTTTAATAAGAAACTTGCATATGGCTATGGTTTCTGGTGATGGTTTTCTGCTGCAGATGCAGGTTCTGTCCCAGTTCGCTGCTGGCTGGCGTGAGCATTTCTTTGCCTGCAGGTGTGGCTGAGACCAACAGGAAACTTCTCAAATAAGTGGCAAGCCTACTTGCATGAGAAACATTCAGAAAGAGGAAGATAATCTTTAAGAAAATATTACTAAGCTAAAGTTCTCCAGTGAGTGACATCAAATCTTGCTCTCCTTCACAGGAGAACTTCAGTGGTGGCAATAAATGCTGTTGTTTCCCCACTCCATTTTCCCATTGTATCTTTCAGTTGCTTTCAAGAGGCTGCTTAAGTGGAGCTACTTTCTTGTCTCTCACAGTAAGTTCATGTTTGCATGATTTTGTGGTCAAGCCAGGAACAGGCATGGTTTTGTGCTGTTAATGCTTGCCTTGATGAAGTGCTGTCAAGATCATGCTTTTATTTTTGCATAGCTGTCGATAGCAGAGACTTAAGATAGTTTCTTCCTTCCAAATAGTTTCTTTTATCAGAGGATTTATCTCTCTTTCTTTTTTCTTTTTTTTTTTCCTTCTTTTTTTTTTTTTTCTGTGGAGAAGGCAAAGGTGTGCTGTGACTCAGCAGGAAGGGAGAACATTACGACTTGTTGGGCATCTCCTCATGTACTTCCAATTTTGTATGCATTTGACTGCATGCTTTAAGAAAATGCTGAGAAAAAAAAATCACAGTTTTCTATACTGAAGTCTATACATGTTCTACTGAAAGTGAAGAAGTATATTACTTGCATAACACAGACAAAGTTCATACAGTATTATCTTTAGCCTGATGTCTGAGCATACCATAACCTGTTGTCCTTTAACAAATGATCTGTAATAGATGCAAGCAATTAGACTTTACAGAGTGTTGAAATGGCATCTGTGGTTTTGTTGTTGTTGTTTTGTTTACTTATGAGTTAAGAACAACTGCAGGTATGGTGGCAATATGTTGATGGGAGACACTACCTTATATACGGTAAAGTATAGAAGTATTCAACTGTCTGCTGCTACAGCCAATCAGGTAAGGTGGGAAGAAACTGTGAGCATTTCTCAGACCATTAAAAGAGATCTTTTGCAGCAAAGTTAGCCTTTCTAACATGAGGCAATAGAAGCAGATGAATGGCACTTGTATTCCTAAAAAGTCTTGCAGCATATATGAAGATTTCTTCTGCATCTCTACTTTAGACTTCCAATGCATAAACAATGAATTTGTGTAATCTTTGGCTTTTATGCTATAATATAAAATAACTTAGCTAAAGTAAGCAGATTTAGCATATTCAGGACTAGTCTGGTGCAGTGCTTCAGTCTGTTAAATGTCATTGAGATGATTTTCAAAACATTAAAAAACTGTGTTTCTATCTCTTCTTGTATTGTTTATTTCCTTTCTATCATTTTTTTTTTTTTTTTTTTTTTTTTATGCTTCAGATGTGGGCTTGCTAGGCTGTTGATTGTGGGTCTTATTTGCTGGTTCACTGTTTGATGCCTGTAGTGTATCTGTGTTTCTGTATCCATTAGATCAAGAGTATTAAACATTGCCTATGAATACTGATGGAAATTTCCAATACCAAGTATCCTCTTGACTTTTACAAAATCTATGGCACTGTTTTGAATATTCACTGTGGTAAATAGCAGTCATTTGCTGTTGTCTTCTGATTTTTGCTTTTGGTTAACATGTTCTTTTTACATTTTGAATTTACATTTTTTGTTAATTTAAAGAAAGTGTTCTGTGTTGATATCATTACCAGGGCTGTTTATTTCCAAAGTGTGTGCAAAAGTGCATTGTTGATTAATTTACAAAATTAAAAAGTGAGGTGAGACTTTTTGGTAACTTAACTGCAATGCAGGCTCATTTTGACTGCAACTATTTCTAAATGTTAATAAATGGGGATAAACATCTTGGAAAGGGTGTATTCCTTTTAAAAATAATTAAATGCAGGTCAATAGGAAGAGAAACTTTTTGCCAACCACATATATCTGAAAATTCTCTGCTTTTTCACTGTCAAAATATGTTACTATATCATTACATTTTTATTTGGTCTCTTGTGGTGATCTTGGTATATATGTATGGGAAGAAATCTTTGAAATCTTAACACACTAGAGCAGCTAACTACTTTTTGAAAAAGACAGAAGAACACCAAGGGATTTTTTGCTCCATTGTTAGAACTTGCAAAAGCCATGGCTGGAAACTGTTGTACATTCTGCAAGTTGAAATGTCTACTTTTAACAGATAAAAGGTGGCTGCTTTTAAAGTAAGTGGAGTGTGGATAACCTCAGGAGAAAAAAAATAAAAGCAAGCATGCTAGTTTCCAGGTAGTCAACAGTCAAAGAAGTGACAAAATCTGCAGACTAGATGACAGAGAAATGTATTCTACCATACAGACCATAGAGAATTATTGTTAATGTTTTTGCTTCCTTATGAGATGATTTCAGTAAGTCAATGTGAAGTATTTCACTTCTTGGAAAAGACAGTGAAGTAAGGAATGGCACCAATTCAGCCCCATTTCTCATCAACCTGTGGAAGTTGCCTTTCAGCAATTCTTTGCTGAGAAATAAACAGAAAAGCACTGCAAGAGATCAGAAAAGGCTTTGAAAAGAAACACAATCGATCAAAAAATGCAGTTATAGTGGCATAGCTAACTACTTAAGAGCATTCCTTCTTATTACGTGTTGTCCCACACCATTTTGAAGTCATATTCACACTGACTGGCCTGTTCCAGAGCAAGTTCTGGCTGCAGATGAATCACATGTTAGAAAACAGCTTGCCTTAGAATTTGACAGTCAAATGAGATTTATCTGCCATACTTACCTCCTGACCCAGAGGGTAAAGAGATTTTTTTTAATGGATTTTGCTGGTTGCAGTATTTGAAACAAACACTATAAAATAATGCAAAATAAGCTGAGAATGAGGAAAAATCATAGAAGTACATTTTGCCATGGTGCTTTAATTCCTATCATATATCTGTGAAATAAGTCAAAATTCATCCTTATAATTTTAAAGCCATTCAGGCATGCAGATGACACTTTTTTGGCATAAAGTATATTGGATTTCTAAATGATGGAAGATGACAAACTATCACATGGCAGCCACAAGGAGCCATTGAAAAACTGGAGAACTTGTAACCTTTCATCATATTTTAATGGTGACAGCTCAGCATTTTATGTGGAAAATAATCAGTGTGAATGTTTTACTGTCAGGTACCCAGCATTTGAATTTTGCCTCTTTGGCAAAACAATTGTTACCCATTCTGAAATGATTCCTTCAATGAGAGTCTTTATTGTAATAAAGTGCATTCACATTCTGCTGCTCTACTGAACCAGACAGCAAGCTATGTGGGATTTTTCTCTTTTCTTGCTCCTCTATGAATTTATTTCTTCCTGGCTTTCCTCTCTGGCAGGTTTGGGCTGAAATATGTCTCTTAATGACTGCAATATGCTGAGCTTGTTTTAAGTTGAGTTGTTATAATGGCTGACAAAAGATTTTTGGATGTACACAAAACCATTAAAATAAGGTGAATTCAGATTTTTTAAGAGCAAGCATCTAGTTTCATATAAGAAGTGCTGGGAATAAAAAAACTTGACAACTGTCACAGACTTACTCAAAATCAACATTATAAATATGAAAGCATCCTTTCTGATATTTCTAAATAGTCGGAGTTGCAAAGATAGAGCTGGGTATTTTTTCACTTTACACTTTAAAATAACTTGTGCTACAAAGAAATTTTAGTAGCAATTTTATTGTTTACTGTTGTTGTTGTTTTAAACTGGATATAGAGAAAGGTAAACCTCTAAATCATTTCTGAAACTGAAGAATTGTTGTTTGCTGCTAATTCTTTTCCCTCCTGCTTATTTATCCCTTGTGTTTTTCAATTACAATATCAAAGAAATTTTAAGCAGAGAGAGGAAAAGGAGAAAAAACAGGAGCAGTTGACACAATCATATCTGTTACTACCAACCTTGAAAAGACTGAAGAGAATCATAACTGGCCTAATGCTGCAATCCAGGCCAGACATATGAGTAGCTCTGGTGTAGGAGGGCTGCTAGGAGCTGTGTACTTCCTCCCTTTCATTCCAGACTCTCCTTTGAGAACTTCTGGACTCTGTTTTTCTCTCTCTTGATATAATGGCTATCATGATGAAATTTTAATGGGGGAAGTATGGGAGAGCTCAAATGCTGGGAAAAAAAATCTAATTATACCTGATGTTGTATGCATCTAGGAAGTGCATGTGATTGGAATAGATTCACTTTCTCACTTGGGCTTTCCAGTAATTAGTTACTGACATTGATGAATGTCTGATTAATTAATTGCTGCATCGGGATAATTCTCTGTTTGTTCCTGGCTGGCTTGTTTATTATGCTCTAGATAGAGATTTAATCAAGAGCAGAAATACACTAGATCCTATATTTTCTATATAAAACACAGTATTTAACCAGTGGTTGAGATGGCTCCCTGCTTATATTATAGTTTGAATCTGGGATTTTATTCCTTTTACTGCTGTTATGTCCATTATTATTATTATTTTGTTCTTGTTTAAACCCGTGATTTCTACACACTCACGTCATTATATAAAGGTGAACTAACACGTATAGTTGCTCTTTGCAACAATCATCTCTGAAATCATATTTGTTTACAGAACATACACCTGTGTAAGTCCTTTTAAAAGCTTAATAAAAAGCCTTTTTGCATGTGAATAGGTCCGTTGATAAGGGAAAAATACATTTTCTCTGAGAAACATGAGTAAGCAATTAAAAAGGTCAGAGGAGAGTGTTGTGCTTGCACATTAACAGATCCGTTTTGATGGAATTTCTTTATAAAAGCATAGTGAACCATTCCTCCTTAGTCCCCAGATAGGTAAACCCGCTATTTAGGATGATTCTCTTAGAAAAAAAAATATAATACTCTTTCTCAAAACAGATTAAGAAAAATTGTAGTAACTCACAGAAACACTTGACTGCCTTTTCCAGCTGCCATCCCTGGCACTTAACACAAGGTAAGGCAGAGGATGAGCTCTGTGTGAGATTTGGCACAGAAGCAGAACAGACCAGAGTTCTGTCATTGCTGATTTTCTGTGGTGTAGTATGTCAGATAGCACTACGAATACTGAAGTTCCCTGTGCAACTCCATGTATTGACAAAACTGAAGTTCTAGCAATCTTCTTTCTCTTCAAACTGAAGGTTTGTAGGAGGCTACAACTGACCTCCTTTGGACCCAGCCAAGCCAGATGAAAACAACTCTGCTGTGTTGCTTGTCATCCTGCTTCTGTTATTGACCTACAAGCCTGCTGCTGAAAGAAGGGAGCAGATAACTGGTTCCTACATCACTTCAGGCCAAGCCAGCTGGGCAAGGTTATATACCTGAAAAAGGTAGTTTAAATTATCCCAATTGGCCTGGGCTGTGCAAATGTCCCATTACCCATCTGTTTCACTTGCAAAGCCATAGGGAGGTTGTGTTAGATGGATGGTAAAAAAAACAACTGAAGGACTGTTAAAACCCTTAGTTAGCACAGATATTTGCTAAGTCAGGTGTAGATTCATTAAATGTTAAGACATACTTAACGTTTTTGACCTGTGTCATGTTCACATCTGGAGTGGGTAGTCAGTAAATGATACTTAAAATGGCATTGGGGGGTGGGGAGGGTTGTTTCAAGGTCTGTTTTAAATGGCACAAGAGTGATTAAGAAAAAAAAAAAAAGTTATGTCAACAGGCAATAATAGCAAGCAGTCCTTCTTACCACAATATTTTTGTCTTGCTCAAGTTTCATGATGTGATTGCTTATCGGCCCTCCATCATTATTTTTTTTTAATTATTATTTATTTTTTTCCCCTGCTACTGCTGGTCCTCTGCTGACTCTTAAACTAATTAACTAGGATGTTCACACTTTTATAGTGCTCTGTATCTGACCCCAGACATGATCGTGTCTCTATGACCCCAACATCATGCAAACCCTACTGCATCATGTATTTTTGGGTGAGTGGCTCACTACTGCAGACATCTGTAACTGTTCAGCATAGCATCTTTCAAACTCAGTCAAGCAGCTTGTGTAAAGTTGTCTATGATTTTTTCATCTTCCCCATAGAAACTTGACGGACATGTGGAGAATTAACAGGGAAAAAAAGTTATTAATACATAAAACATACATCTTCAAGTGGTGTCTCTCACCGGCTCATTTGAGGTATGTGCTTCATTTGTGAAAGCTGTGCCTAATTAATAGACATTTTCTGGGACAGTCTGGCAACACTAGCAACTGTAATGATTTTTACAAGGTTTTTGATACATGTGTGAAAGCAACAAGCTCTTAACACTGCTTAAATTAATAGTTAAACCATGTTTCCTTCTTTCTGAACTGACAAGGAAAAAACATACTGCTTCAGGGTACCGATTTCTGACAATCACTGTCAGCAATGAGTCAGTCTCTTAATGCCAGATGGAGCTGCCATGATGCAACCTCGTGTGTCTATAGGTGAATGAAGGAGTAACCAGAGCTTCTATCCTGAAGGCCTCGAGGCACACATCAAGTTGTCTGACGCCTTTGGTAGACACTTAGAAATATTCTATCATATTAAACAGCCATTTGCTTGGTACAAGAGTGGCTTTTTTTTATATATAAAAAAAAGCTTTTCCCTCTGAATTGTTTTAAATAGCACCATTACAATTAAAAAATGAAATAAAATTCAAAGATAGTCCAGAACTTATATTCTGGAGAGTGGAGGAGAGGGGAAGATACACTTTCCTTCTCCTCCCCTCTTTCCACTCAGAAAGATTCCTCTTTAGAAAGCTCTGGTTGTTGCTCTCTGTGCTTTACTGCAGAGAGGGGGTGGAAGTAAACATAGCTTTTCCACTGGGTAGAGAGAAATGTCCTTGCAATCTGAAATTGATGGCTGAAGTGACAAAGCATTATAATAGTGCTGCATCTGTTATCTACTGTCATGAGATAAAATACCTCCTATGAACTCAGTATTTTGTGTTCAGACAGGAGAGCTGGCTATGCTTTCTGTGCATTTCCAAGAGGCGTGAAAGAAAAGGTTCCACTTCTAGTTAAGAAGGAAGCCTGTGTGTTTCCCAGCTAGGGCTGAAATAGTCTCTCTACGGCATCTCATTTGGTGTGGGTAATCAAGGTTGACTTTATTCTGAAAATATTCTTAGGCAAACCACTTAAGTTTGAGATTATGAATACTATTATTTTTATGACAACAGGGTATTTGGATTATGACAAAAATAATAATCTAACATAAAATCCCCACTAAAATGATTTCAATATCCCAGGGTGAAGTTTGGATTTACTTGCATGTGATCGCATGAGTAAATCATGAAGCAGTTTAATTTTGTCAGACTGCTATTGAATGTTTTCCCAGGTGATAGGGAGTGGAGCAGCAGCAGCAAATAGGCAGTGTTTAATATCGGAGGAAACAGACAGTTAGCAACACAACCTTCTTCTTCCTCTGTGTGGTTTTCTGGGCATAGAGACGAAAGCTGGCTAGCACCAGGGTTCCTCTGTCTTAGCAGGTCCCTAAGCCTTTTACATTGTGGAAATCCATTATGCATAATGATTCCTATCTGGTCCCTGGAAAACTCATTACCTGGATAACAGAAGTAATGGTGGTGATTAAAATGTTTAGTTTTAGCAAGTGGCCATAACCTTCCATGAAGGCTATGGGACCTTCGTGGACGTGTATTTGACTGCTGAAAATTCATATTTCTACTAGTATTGAAGGAGATTCTCCATTTCTTTAACCTGGAAGTGAGGAATGAATTTGGTATGAGTTCACAGATAGTATTGATCCTCCTGAAGGTCTTGCTGTTCACTGAACCTTGCTAGTCACTGAAAGGTTCCTCCTAGCCATGGTGGTGAAGCTCATAGATCTTAATGTAAGAGCCTTGTAGATTGGAGATCTTACTCTAAATGGATTTGTTTGTTCTTTCTGACTCTGTTTTGTCTGGATTTGTTCCCTTTGGGTGTGACTATGTTACTCAGATTCAAAAACCTACTCAAATTTGGAGCTTCAAACACCAGCTTAGAGTTCAATAAATTCTTCCAAATATCCATGGATCTCCAAAAAGGTGGTATGAGTTCCTCCTATTGGTTTGTAGCTGAAAAAAAATGTGACATACATTCGTCTCGGGTTTTGCTATTTCTTTTCAGTATTGTTCAACTGGTAGCTTGAAGAAAGAACAATTAGAGACGTTTAAGGGTCTCATGTCCTCTATAGTTGTCTGAGTAAAGAGTGTGAATTTGTTAGTATTTAGCAGGCGTTGTGTTACCTGGATGAATAGAAAGAGAAATGCCTTAGGTTGTGTTTCTATAGCTTGTCTTGTCAAGTAGTTTTTAATTCACCTGCTCCATAATAAAGCTGTTGAACTTGGAAAACATTTTTGGGTAGTAGCTATTTTTCAGATTGAAAATCAGTGGAAGTTCTCCAATGTTCCATGACTTTTCTCACTTATTATTGTGGCTACAGGAGCAGTCAGCAGCCAAGTGAATTTACTTGAGTCTTTCAACCTTTTAGAGTGGCAGAACAGGATATAAAGCCTTTCCTGTGGTGGAGAGTCAGATCAATAACATGCACATCTGACAGAAAAGACAGCTCATGCCGCGTGAACAGCAAAGACGTTTAGAAGTCTGTGGATGGTTTTCAGCATAAGCACTTTAACTGCATTTAGCAGAAACTAAAGCATTTAGGTTGTTGTCTTCTCCATCCACACTTTTAAAATCTAC
Organism: Heteronetta atricapilla; assembly: GCA_011075105.1. Classification (NCBI taxonomy): domain Eukaryota; kingdom Metazoa; phylum Chordata; class Aves; order Anseriformes; family Anatidae; genus Heteronetta; species Heteronetta atricapilla. Next base: position 21,302,188 of record CM021763.1, on the reverse strand, counting down.
TCGGGGTGTAGTGCTAGAACAAAAGATTGCATATTTCAGTGTTCACATTTACTGGGAAGCTTTAGCACACTTCAGAAACCATCTCCACAGGTTGTGTGTGTGTCCCTTTACATACAACCCTTCATTTCTCCTGGGTGAAAATTTGAATTCAGTCCAAGCTTGAACTGCTCTATATTTCTTGGTTGTCTATTTCAAGTTACCTTTTTCTTCTGACCACCCACGAGGCTTCTCTGGTGGTGTCTCTCCAGCAGCTCCCTGCTGCTTCAAGACACTCTAGGCTGTTATGAATCACAGATATTGGCAGAGTGTGGGTGTAGAGCAGCAAGTGTGCTAATCAGCTGTGTGGCCCTCATCATGTCAGAAGTGGCCTCTGTTCCTGAACATGCGTCCTGAAGTGCCCTAATCCAAAGTGAATATGGATTACTTGGCACAAGGGCAAGGAAGAAGGAAACATCTGGAAACATTCTAATGAGAAATGTACTAAATAGACTTCTACCAAACAAACAAACAAACAAAACCTTAGGTAAGGTCTCTTGAGATATGCAGACTGTCTTCTAGGGTTTTCCCTATCACCAGACAGCCAAAAATATTCAGAAAACAAATGCAGCTTATACTAACATACTATGGTTTTTTAAGTGTGGAAGACTTGTTATCAAATCATCAGCCAATTCTCATACTGCTGTTGTAACCAAGTTGGTATGATCTGCATTGTATTGAGGATGTGTGACTAAAATCATTTTATAAAGATTTGTACCACAGAATAGGAGCATGTCATGTTAGTACCCAAAGCCCATGATAAAGCATCAGAAAGGAAATGGTTGTGTTTCATATCTGAAATGTCTATGTCTTTTTCATTTTTTTTTTTCTTCTTTCAAAGGTGTAGTTGTCTAACTTATTTACTACATGAAGAGTTCCTTTTTCCTATGGCATAGGAAACCAAAATGTTGATTTCAGAAATTTTAGAGGAACTTCTAATCAGGTCAGGGATGGCTCAGGAAAAGATGATGCAATACTATGATATATAAAAATTTATCAGTTACTTTAATACAACTTGGTTCAATGAGTACAGGAAATCACTGTCATCTTAAAACTGTTTGCAGGCCACATTGAAATGAGTTGTCTGCATTTCTGCTTTGTAGCTCTCTGTATGAAAGCAGCAGTTTTTCAAGTGGCATCTCTGTTAATGCTTTAATGAAAGATTAAGGAATGAACACAAAATGCCAATCTGCAGTCTCCTGTGTATAAAATACATGTTTTCTTTTCACTTGTTTTGGATATATATCAACACTGCAGTAAATCTGAATCTCTAATGACATGTTTTTACATGGACTCTGAATAGGATCCTGTATGGGATGAATATCTCTTAGGCATAGCTGGCATTCAGAGAACAAGAAAGCTGTACTCATAATGTGATGTTTGGCAGACAAACTTTTATACAGGCCTCAAACAACCACAGAGACAAATGACAACACATGATACTCTTGAGAAGTGCAGGATGCCAATTTTGCCTATAAGATCTGGTATTCACCTGTCTGGACAAAGGAGACCTGCTTTCCTTAAAATGAAATAAATACAAATGGAGCTGGAGCAGCTCTATCCACTCTTTGCTTTGAGCTGTGGAGCCATTCCCTTACCAAAAAAAATATCTTTACGTATCTCAGGATTCTCTGCAGCCAAATTTACCCAAGTGTATCATCATCAGCAGGGACAGCGTGGGGAATGCTGCATAAAGCTGCTAACAACTGAGTGTAGCTCTTCCATAGACATCCCACCACAGCTAAATTGGAGCAGCCAAGCACATACATCACAAATAATTTTATTCTTTTTCAAAAGTTGCAGCATTAGGACTACATAATGTATGTTGTCAGGAGCAAAGCTCCTGTAGGAACAGCAACTGATTGACACAGAAGAGTTCTGAGACTATATGGAGAGTGGCAGACTGTTCTTGCCCAGGTATTTCATTGCAAAGATGTATATGTATGTATAAAAACATATATGTTTGTGTCTGTGTATATAGAGGTATAAATAAGTTATCCTCTTAATGAAAAATAGAGCCACTTCACTGCATGCACTACCCTAACGAATAGTGATTTTTTGATTAAGACCAGAAAGCTCCTCCCCTACTTTTTTCAAGTTTTCTCAGAATACAAATCAAAGACAGTAGCTCCTGTTTAACTGCATCTCTGCAAGCACTGGAGCATATCTAAATGATTCTCCTGGTCTAGCCTTGATTAGATTTTTATGCTGCGAATGCCAGAATCCTTAACTTGTCCATCCAAGAGACTAAATCCTGGGGTACTATGTACACTGAGATCTGTATGTAATTTGTTTATCTTTTCTGTGGTTGTTTCAGTTTGACTTGTTACAAAATGTAAAATACTGAACACTGATTTTCCTGAAAAGTTCCTACTGAGCAGGTAATGGTGAAAGAAAAGGTCAAACCTTTTAGTGCAGTGACAGGTAAATAGTGAACTTTGGGCCATGTGGCTGCCACCTTTGAATTTGTGGCAGATGCTATTTATGATGTTAGGTAATCTGGCTCATCCCCACTTTAATTCTCTGTTCTGAGATGGTTTCGGACTGGAGGGTGTTTAAGGTATTTCAGTTATAATTGCTCCCTCTTGTGCTTACATGGCTCTGCTCTCTTCCACCCCGTGGTCAGATGGGTTAGTCTCTCAGGTTTTTGCACTGAAATGGAAGAGAAGTGCTCACATTGGCAAAGATTGGTCTCGGTGATTAAATGTCAGACACTGTGTCCAAAGAACAGCACATCCAGGGAGTTCAGCCTCCCCAAGGACAGCTGACTCACTTCTGCTGCCCTGCTCATCAGAGGGGATGGATTGGGAGCCAAGGCTGCCTGAACTGTCTGTAAGTTACAGCTAATGCTCAGGCTGCAGCAAGGAGGCTCTAACTGAGCGTGCAAACCCATCCTGCTCCTGTGCAGCTCTGCTCAGCTGGAAGCCTGCTTGGCAAGTGTTAGCTAAGTGAATCGCAGCAAGCTGCTTGAAGATGGAGCAAAGGGTTAAACGCCAACTGCCTATGAACTAGAAAAGTGTCTTCAGGTGTAGGCAGATGAGTGGGAAGTGAGTAAACAGAAGCACTGCAATATGCAACACTCGGGAATTTTGGGATGGTACCAGGCTATCATCATCTCTGCACAACTCAATTGCATCTTCACTCAACTAGAATCCTTAGCTGCCTCTTCACTGAAAAGTGGAATATCTGGAGCTTGTATTAAGGAGAAATGTGGACTTTAACTCCTATCTATATTTGTGGAGGCTCAAGGAGCACATTAAATTACATACATGATTATAATGTAGGGTTGGATGACTGTGACTAAAACAAGCGGAGGAGCAAAGGACCAGCCTGAAGTGTCAAAATAACCCCTAGCAATCTCAGGAGCAAAGAAATTATGCAAAGAAATTATTAAATCAGAGGATTTAGAACAGCAAAGGTGTCTGGGCTTAGCTGAATAATAAGGTTGGGGTCACTTGGAAGTGAGCTTTTTTTTTTTTTTTTTTTTTTTCCCACCTGTAGACAAGTTAAAGGACATCTTGCTAGGCTGTAGGTCCTACCAACAGTCCCTTCATCTTGCACACTGGGCTTTGCATAGTTATCTTGTGAAACAGAGGAACACAGGATAAAATTCCGCATATTGTTCTTGCTTCTTCATGTAGACTGGGAAGGAAATATTTGCCCATTATGACTGAGTGCTTCTACAACTTTCTTAAGAGATTCTATAACTGCATGTGCTAGGGAGGTGAATGAAAATAAAAGCCTTGCATGGTTAGGTTGAATATGGTTTGTTTTTCTGTCTGAATCCATTAGGTCATACTTAAAGTGTACGGAGTTTCTGTGTACTATTATTAGTTAGTTTGGAGCTGGAAAAAAATTGGTTGCCTCATGCAATTGTATATTTAACGTATGCTTAAATATACCTGGATCTTCATTCCAGAGGGAGGTTTTTCTAGAACCCTCCAAAAAATGAGGCCACAGTGTTTCCATACAGTGTATCCCACTACACTGCCTTCTGTGCTGTCAGAAACTTGCCCTACTATCCTTCGTCTTTCTTACTGTAATAGATGGAATAAATTGTGTGCTCCAAAATCTTTCAAAATTCAACTATTTAAACTCAATTTACTGTCAGTTTAGAATACTGAGGAAAGAGCCTTGATGTTCATGGTGAATCACTTGCTGTTACGTGATTTCACTTTTGAATTATGCAGAACTACAAACAAAGGTATACATAAGCTTTATTTTTATTATTATTATTTTTTCCTTATGTCTATTAATTTTGGATGGTTAATTCTTCATCCATAAGTCAATACCAAGGCAATGAGCCTTTTATAACTGGAATTTGGGGATCAGACAAACCTACATAAAACATAAGGATACAAAATGCATTCTTGTTATTTCTGCTGGGTAGTGGTGTTGAGTAGAAATAAGTGTCCCAGATATCGTTCTGCTATTTAGATTATCACAGTAATGTCAGTGAAACTGGTTGTTGTGGAAACAATTTTTTTATTTCTAATATCATATTTATGAATCGTATCACTGATTCAACTGAAAATTAATTTGAATTAGGGCATAACAAGTTCATTTTGGAGTCACAGTTATGTGCACACAAAGTGGTATTTTACCTGAGGTTGTCTTCAAGAACTGTGAAAATTTCCAAATCTTCTTTTTTTTTTTTTTTTTTTTTTTTTTCTTCTGAACTAAATGGATTTGAAACTTGATAGTGCCAAAGATTCAAGATGTGAATTACTACCACAGACTTGAGAGCTTTGACTTAGACTTATCTAGTAATTAATTAGATTGAAAGCCTCCAAAGTTTTTGCTCATAATCCTTTCTGCAAGATTGTAAAATAAACTGCTGAAAAGCGATTAACATTCCAGCAATAGTGGAAAGATGTCTTTCAGTATTTCAGTGGTAGGTCTGTACACAATTTTTGCTTTTGGTTCTTTTCTGTCATTTTATTGGGTCATCATGCATTTTCCATGAAAGTGGGTTCATGTCATTTACTGTATTACATTACAGTTTTATAATATCTTCCTTCCCCCTACTCCCATGGAATTTTAAGCATAAATGGGCACTTTTGCCTCTGAGGCAGGTACACAGTACAAAATGCATGTAAAAATTTAATAATGTGAATAAATTGCTGGCTCTTTCAATATTGCTTGTTTCCACTCAAGGAAGCACTGCTTTTGATGTGTGACTTTTCATTTCTGTTTCCACTCATAATGATACACACTCTTTAAAAGGTGTGTATATAGTTTCTGCTGCACATAATATTTTGTGGATTAAAGCTGCAGCAGGACCATCATTGCTCTGGTTGATCCATATTTTGTTATATTTTAGATAACAAAGAGGCTCATTAACAGCATATGTTGCTTTTAGTGGACCACAATATAAAACAATGTATTTAAAACTGTCTTGCAGTTTAAGATTATCACCAGATAAAAATGTTTGTTAGGTCATGAAATTAGCTGTACTGTAGCCCTCTAAATGCTAAATGTATTAGTATTTCAAAAGAAAATTATTTATTTTACTGAAATAAATAAATTTTTTAAAAAAAAGTAAAATTAAACCAAAATATAGTTTCTAGAGTCCTGCCCACTTTATATTTCATCATATGAAATTTGTTCTGCTTCTCTGTGGCTATTGCTTATAAATATAGTTGGAACTTTCTTCAGATGCCCTGGACAATGAAAAGGAAAGTAATTTCAAAAAACACAAGCTAGCTGCATTTTCCCAAATGTAGCCTGCAAAATTGCTGTACAAGTAACTCTTTGAAAACAACATATTTTTGCTTTTATATGTTTATTTATTTTTTAAAATGTCATTGAAATAAACCAACCTGTATGTTCTGGTTTCCCAGTTAGATTAGCAAGGTACAAATCTAAATTTAAAACAATATGTTCCCCTTAGCTGTCTTATTGATCTGATTGTCAAATGGAGGAAGTGGTGCAGGATCTGGGGGCAGTAACATTGTTGCCAGACCTGTTCTTGTGTTTGATGCATAGAAAATCTCAAGCAATAAATAGTGCAATAAACAATTTATGATATTATAGAAATACTGAGTTATACTAAAGAGATCTTTATCTCAGATAGAAGTCTGGTTCAAAATTCTGAAAATGCTCTAGGCCCATTTTTCAGAGGCAACTAATATCCTATGAGATGAGATTGTTTTTAATAAATAAACCCACAGACTGAGCCAGGCAACTCCTGAAACTTCAAAATCCCTGCAAAACCCATTGAAATCAATGGAAGAATGATGCCTTGAAGTTTTCAAAGCTCTCACTAGGTAATTTTTGCAGCTAGCAAGTCTTTGAACGTCTTTGATATAAACATTTTAGTCTTCTGACCTTGACACGTGTGAACAAGAACCAAGGACCAATGAAATCTTTGTGTAATAATGGACAGATAAATTGGAAATTTGAGGTAATATTTTGAAAAAGAATGACATTACATTCAGGAGATGAAATAGAATTAGATATTTAGAAGGCTGTGAAATTAAATATGGCCATTTAACAAAGTCATCAGAGAAACAGTTGTCTTAATTTTTTATTTTATTATTATTATTATTTTGCAAATGTTTATTTCGTGGCTGATTAAAAACAATTTCTAAAATGTCAGTGTTCTTTAAGGTCACTGCTGTCACTTCCAAGTGTTGTGTCATGATTCATAGCATCTTGAGTTAATGGTGTGTGACAAAAGTCTTTGTTTACATAAATGGAGGTGGGCAATGAAACATGGTTCTTATTTATGGACCAAAGAGCACTTGGAATATGCTCAGCTTTTAAAATTCTTAGAAGAAATAAAACTCATATTTTTACTAGAAAACCAGCTACCTAGTGACCAAAAGAGAATAGAGTTTGATCCTTATTCTATAAAGCAAAGAACATGATTTTTTTTTTTTTTTTTTTTTTTTTTGAGGACTTTGGCTTTTAATACATCAAATACATACATATGAAAATAGAGCAAAACTTTAGGGCATTCTGTTTTCATGGAAACCTAGCAAAAGCTCTGGCTAGCAATGTTCGATGTTACAAATTACTGGGGGAGGCTGGTTTTCCAGTGCTTCAATATAATGCAAGCTTCCTGTTCATAAGCATAATCAACTGGGAACTAAAAAACCACCCCTGGAGACTGACAGCTGTCTCTTAGGATTTCATAAACGCTTGAGTTTATGAAATCAGCTCATTTCAAATGTTTATGAAATCAGCTCATTTTAAATGTTCAGTTTTGAATCCCAGGTTAGACACTCATCCTTCCCGCATAGCTGGAGATGCTAAGATGCTAAACTTGCAGATAAGATACTGGATGATGGCAGTAGTAATGAAGGCAGTGGAAGGGTTATTTGCAGCATCCCACGTTTGCCAGCTTTTTCCTATGCAACATTTTGCTGTTTTGTCAACAGCATCAAGAGGCCAGGCTGTAAATCAAAGCACTGCCACGATCTAGCCTAAAACAGCCCTCTTAAAATTAAAACATGCTGTGAAGAGGAATCTTTCGTCATTTCAGTGATCTGGTATGAACTGTTGTCGTGATAGCTCTGTTGTACTAGTATAGCTATGTAGAGACAAATCCCAGTGACACACAGCTGGGGAGGCAGAGGTATGACATCTTTATGAGGGCTCAAATATTTGGTATCTCCATCCTCTGATACTCAGCATTACTCACTGGAAGAGCCAGTAGCTGTATTGGTACCGTACATGGATTAGTTATATCTCTTGGTTAGGTATGTGAAATAGTGTTATTATTATTATTATTATTATTAATAATAATTACAAGAAATAAATGTAGAAAATAGTGTAGAAAATGGAGAATTTGTAATGCACAACTTATTTCCCAGTAATTCATAGCCTATGTGAGGAATTTTAGAGAACACTTTAGTACTAAAACAATTAATTAGATACAAATGATGGGGAAGTATATTTTGCTTTTCTACAGTTTACACAGCATAAAAATTTATTTTCATCCCTATTTTATTATGATTGTTATATGGTAAAATTAAAGGCTTTGAAAAAGCTGGATGTACTGAAAACCTAAAAAGAAATGTCAACATACTTTCATACTATTAATATCTTTCATACTATTAATATCTAATATAATAAGAAAGATATTAATAAGGGAGTGGCTTTGTTAAGGGAGGACTTGCTCTTTCATCAGATGCCCCAGTGCTTATCTCAGCTTAACTCTGCTCGTGTTTTCCAATTTGCCCAGGGAATAAAACATATCTTAGAGGTGATTATGATAAGCCTATTCTACTGATGAATTCCTATCCTTGTTGAGAAGAATGAATAAAGAATTAAAATGAAGGCTTTCGGAATGATAGCACTCATTTTCCTGAAAAACTAATATCACTCCTACCTTAATTTAAATTATCTCCACTTTTTAAGAGAGAAACAAAAAGGTTACAGTAGCAGATAGCAGTCTCCTCGCAAACTTTGAATAAAGGGAAGAAATTTGGAGGTAAACCATCAATAATAAAGAAGCGCAATTGCTCTTTTCACGTGTCATTTTAATATATGGTGATAGGAAAGCTCTTTTCCATTGTTAGCACAACAGGTTTGGATTTTTGTTTTCCTCCATAGTTGTTCATTAAGGATTTCCTATTTAGTCAATTTAGGCATAATTTTAAATGAAAGGAATTGTGGAGACATTGCTGATTTTGTCCAGTTCTAACATTTTTCACTTAGAGTGACCTGGCTTCAATAATTTAACAGGTACATTCACTGCTGGTTTTCCATGACATTTGTGAAGGCACTGCAATGAATTCAGTTATAACTCAAACATTTTCATTTCCGGCTGAACCTGGCTTTACCTTTGTTCATTTGTAGCAATTGCTGCTGCATTGTCTAGCCTTAATTTACATTTTAATTGAGCTTTAAACTGTCTTAACAGATTTTGCTATATCAAGAGATTATGCAACCATTTCAGTAATGAAAAGAGAAATACTTTTTATAATAGTTTTAATATTAGGAGACTCAGCCATAAGGAAAAATATGTTGCCAATGGAGCAGAAACTAAACCTTGATAGTATTTTGACGTGAAACAGACTTTACTGGAAGAATTGTAAGAGCCAGATGGTAAAAGTGATATCTCCCATAACTGCCAGCATTAGCTGATACTAGTGGTAGGATTTCTATAGCTACAGGACATGCTTATTTCAAAGTCAGTTGAATTGCAAATGGAAAGGTAGTCTGAGTGTTACATTTCCTTTTCAAAATTATAACTTCAATGATGTTGTCCTTTTGAAACTTTTAGTGTCTTAACTGCCCTAGGTACAAAATTTCAACTTGTAGGCTACCAAAAGGAGAATTTTTTCCTCTCTCACCTTCATGGCATTCTGATGGGTAACTGAAATTAGTTTTCATGTTCAGTACCTAATTCTACATGGTGTTGCGTTATGGGGAAAATAATAAGAAGAATGTCAAGGAGTCTTGGATTATTTTGTTTCCACTGATAGACAGTTTGTCTGTGTTCCCTTTGGGAACTGTTTAATGATTTTCTTATTTAAGTAGAAAATAATATTGAATAAAATAAATTTAATATCAATATAGTATCAAAGAAGATTGTTCGAAAAGAAAATATATTTTGTTTTCCTGGAATCCATGACTCAGAATGTGAATGCTGAATGCATTTGTAGGTGAAGAACTTCTCATTCTGATGGTGTTCTTGCTTCAATTATCTGTGATTTTATCTAGTCAAATACAGACGAGATTAATGTGATCTTACACTTTTAAGGTTATAAAAGTATCCGATGCATTTTAGAAATTCAAAAATTCCAAATGAATTAAAGGTCTGAAAGGAAAATGTAGTACTTAAAATAGAACTCTCTAATATTACAGGGTTTCCTTTCTCATGGGCTTTAAAGCTACTGTTCCAGTAATTTCACTGAATTAGTTTAATGGCACACTTTTTTAAGAGTGTGAGTATTTGAACTTTTTAGGGTAGTCATCTAATCTTTTTGAATCATCTTGCTGTGTATGATATGGGATTTGATAATGCAGTGTAATTCTAAAGACAAGATTATTTCAGCATAGGCAGTGAAGCCAGGTATAATTCAAGGACCTTTTGAAATCAGTTCTAGTTTTGCCTGTCTATTCAACAGATAAAAGTGTACCTTTGCTTTACTAGTGATGTATTAGGGGATGGAGAGGAGAGGGGAGAAAGATTATTTATTTATTTTTATTCCTTCTAAGCATAAAGCCCTATGTTGTGTATTAGCTCCTTGTTGTGGTTTAACCTGGCAGGCAGCTCAGCACTACACAACTGTTCGCTCTGTACTCACCACCCCCTAGTAGGATGGAGGAGAGAATTGGTGAGGGGAAGGGTAAAAACTTGTGGGCTGAGAGAAAGAGAATTTAATAGGACAGAAAAGGAAGGGAGAATCATCAACACCATCATAATCATAATCATCATAAAAGAATATACAAAGCTAACGATGCACAATGCAATTGCCACTGACTGATGCCCAGCCAGACCCCGAGCAGCAGCAGCCCTCCCACAGCCAGCTCCTCCATATTTATTGCTCATCATGACACCACATGATGTGGGACATCCCTTTGACAATCCTGGGTCAGCTGTCCTGGCTGTGTCCCCTCCCATCTTCTTGTGCACCCCCAGCCTCCTCGCTGGCAGGGCAGCACGCGGAGCTGAAACATCCTGGGTTATGTGCAAGCACTGCTCTGCAACAACTAGAACATCGATGTATTATCAGTGTTTTCCTCATCCTAACTCCAAAGCATAGCACCACAACAGATACTAGTAAGAAAATGGACTCTATCTCAGCCAAAACCAGGACACTCCTCTATACTTAAATGTCTCATCTTATTGTAAATTTTCACTGCAATTTATGGAAATGCCTGGTTTAGTCCTGCCAAGTAAATAAGAAATTTGAAGTTTTATTGCCATTGTTGAAAATAAGTTCATCTGATCCTATGAATGATATTTTTAGCAAAGAAATATATAAATATATAATAATTTTTATTGTAAAATATGCTGTATATTTATACTTAAATGAAGGATAGATCTGAAATTCAAAACTGCAACAGCTTGCAACAATATAGCTTCAGTGTTTTCACTGAGGCAGTTCAGAAATGTATCAAGACCACAAGTTGTTTAACTTCTCTAATACACACTCATAAATAGAAAAACTGAACAAATCTGACTTATCTGCTGTACCCCCTCTAACATAGACAAGTGCCAGGGATGTAATTCAGTTTCCTAAAATCCAGCTTTGACTGGGGGAACAAAGCAAGCTTCTTTCTAATTTTACAGTCAGAGAAGCTGCTAAGCCGTCCCCTACTCAGGGACTGAGTCTGATTCTGTTTTGTTGTCCTAATGAGATGCTACTTATAATAGAATATATAAGGAAAACCAATAGCAACATGATCAGCATTTGGTATGTACCTCATTCATTAATCTTCTAAAGCAGTGTAACTACATTAGGAAGGTAACATTAAGAAGAATGTGTCCTTTCACTCTGTTCCTTCCTAGCTCAACTAACTCTTGCGTAGATGTTATTTGTTTGTATGATCTAAATTAGATCTTATTCAATACCTAGCTAATATGCTGAAAGGACAAACATATGCTTTAGTGAGGGAAAGGGAGTTTAGTGTCATAAGTAAGTGCTGAGAGCCTAGTGAGCTGCTTGGTAGCACTATTCCTGACAAAGAGACTTCAGGCTGCTCAGGGAACTAGTCAGCAAGGTCCCCTGGGAAGCTGCTCTTGAAGGCCTCGATGTCCACCAGTGCTGGTCATTCTTTAAGCGATGCCTCCTAGAAGCACAAGAACAGGCAGTTCCTAAATATTGCAAGTCAGGCAGGCGGGGCAGGAGGCCGGCGTGGCTGACCAGGAACATTCTAATGGAGATTAGGTGGAAACAGAGAGTCTTTCGCTACTGGAAGGAGGGCCAGGTGATATGGAAAGAATACAGGGATGCTGTTTGTGTTTGTAGGAAGAAAATTCGTGTGGCTAAAGCACACCTAGAGTTGAAGCTGGCTGTGTCTGTGAGAGATAATAAAAAGGGTTTTTTTAGATATGTGAATGGAAAAAGGAGAACTAAAGAATACATAGGGCCGCTCCTTGATAGGGAAGGTCTCCTCACAGACAATGACATAGGCAAAGCAGAGACGCTTAACGCCTTCTTTGCCTCTGTCTTCAATGCCGATGATGGGCTTCGGGACCCAGGGTGCCCTGAGCTAGAGGACCGGGACGGTGGGGATGACAAACTCCCAACCAACCCTGAACGTGTGCGGGATTTGCTACTCCACCTGGATCCCTACAAGTCCATGGGTCCTGATGGGATTCATCCCCGGGTGCTGAAAGAGCTGGCGGACGTCATCGCGGAACCTCTCTCAATTATTTTTCAACTATCCTGGGAGTCTGGAGAGGTCCCGGTAGACTGGAAGCTGGCAAATGTTGTGCCGATTTTCAAAAAGGGTCAGAAAGAAGACCCTAGCAATTACAGGCCTGTCAGTCTCACGTCAGTGCCTGGTAAAATCATGGAGAAGATGGTTCTCGAGCTTATTGAGGCGCACCTGGGGGACAAAGCAGTCATTGGTCCCAGCCAGCATGGGTTTGTGAAGGGTAGGTCCTGCCTAACTAACCTGGATTTCCTTTTATGATAAGATCACCCGTATGGTGGACCAAGGGAAACCAGCTGATGTGATTTTTTTGGACTTCAGCAAGGCATTTGACACGGTTTCCCATAGGATCCTACTGGACAAAATGTCCACCATACAGCTAAATAAAAACATCATCCGATGGGTGAGCAATTGGCTAACGGGCAGGGCCCAAAGGGTTATGGTGAATGGGGCTGCGTCGGGCTGGCGGGCGGTCACCAGTGGGGTCCCTCAAGGCTCCATTTTAGGGCCGGTACTTTTCAATATTTTTATAAACGATCTGGATGTAGGAATAGAAGGTATTTTGAGCAAGTTTGCTGATGACACCAAACTTGGAGGAGTTGTGGACTCGGATGAGGGTGGAAAGGCCTTGCAGAGGGATCTGGATAGGTTGGAGAGCTGGGCGATCACCAACTGCATGAAGTTCAATAAGAGTAAGTGCCAGGTCCTGCACCTAGGATGGGGAAGCCCTGGCTGCACGTACAGACTGGGCGATGAGACGCTGGAGAGCTGCCTAGAAGAGAGGGATCTGGGGGTCCTGGTAGACAGCAAGTTGAATATGAGCCAGCAGTGTGCTCTGGCAGCCAGGAGGGCCAACCGTGTCCTGGGGTGCATCAAGCACGGCATCGCTAGTAGGTCGAGGGAGGTGATTGTCCCGCTCTACTCTGCGCTGGTGCGACCTCACCTCGAGTACTGTGTGCAGTTCTGGGCACCACAGTATAAAAAGGACGTGAAACTGTTGGAGAGTGTCCAGAGGAGGGCTACGAAGATGGTGAAAGGCCTGGAGGGGAAGACGTACGAGGAACGGCTGAGGGCACTGGGCCTGTTCAGCCTGGAGAAGAGGAGGCTGAGGGGAGACCTCATCGCAGTCTACAACTTCCTCGTAAGAGGGTGTCGAGAGGCACGAGACCTTTTCTCCATTAACACCAGCGACAGGACCCGCGGGAACGGGGTTAAGCTGAGGCAGGGGAAGTTTAGGCTTGACATCAGGAGGGGGTTCTTCACTGAGAGAGTGGTTGCACACTGGAACAGACTCCCCAGGGAGTGGTCACTGCACCGAGCCTGACTGAGTTTAAGAAGCGATTGGACTGTGCACTTAGTCACATGGTCTGAACTTCTGGGTAGACCTGTGCGGTGTCAAGAGTTGGACTTGATGATCCTTAAGGGTCCCTTCCAACTCAGGATATTCTATGATTCTATGATTCTATGATTTTGTGTGAAATGTCTCCCTAATCTACTCTTCAGGCTGCAGCTTGATTCCCTATCACTGCCTTCTGTTTTCTTAGATTACCTGATGCAAGCCATATCCTTTTGCCTGGGCCAAGACAAACGCATCAGCTCTTAGGTATTAGTGGATTCTTTAATCCTACTGTTCTGCACATAAGAACAGTAAAATAAAGTTATTGTCCTTGGCAGCATGTGATTATTTCCAGAGGAACCTTTTAGTTTATTCTTATTGGTCTCTTGGTGCAAACTTTAAAGATTTTTAATATACAAATTTTGCTAAGAGCTGAGAGTGGATTTCAAAGCACCTGCTAATAATTAACAAAAGTTACTGCCTTTTAAAGCAATTTCATTGTGCTGATGAGTCTATAAGAATATAAGGATTATGATGAAGGTTGACCTGGAGTTGATAAATTCTTTGCATTTATCATTTAAAAGCTGCAGTTCTACAATGACTAGAAGGTTACAGCTGTAGCTAAATAACATCCAGAACTAGAAGCTAAATACTTGCACATTATATATTTGCAATATGCACTGTGTATAAGCAGCATACATTTGAGGGCTAGAAGTGATTATTAGGGTCATATAATCTGATTTTTGTAACATAAACCCTGGTATTTCACAGCAAGACTTACACTTGCCCTGAACACATAAAATCATCCAGTCTGGAATAAAAGCTTTAACTAGTACAAAGTCAGTAGTGTCCCTTAATAAATATTCCAGTGGTTACTCTAACCTTTTTACAGTTACTACTTGTAGTTTGAATTTATCTAATATCAGTTAGATCCTTCAACTGTTTAGATTGCTTATCCAAGTTACAAGAAGTGTTAAACACGTCCCCAAGCACAGATTCAGTAGGGAGACCTTTCATAAGCAAGAAGGGAGAGGATGTCAATGGGATTAAAATATAAGGAGGGAACAAAGGAGTCAGCTGGTAGCCAGCTCAGGCACACTACATCACAGCAGTGCTTTGTACTTGACTTAAGTGGTCTGCTTAAAATTAAACACATTTTTCTGCCTTAAAAAGGGCACTGACTATCTGATGAGTGTCTATTTAAATTCAGGGAGCAGCTTCTTCCCAGTTCTCCCTAATCTGAGATGATTGCTTTGAGTACCACTTAGGTCTCCCAACAGATCTATAGCAGAAGAATGCAAATTTAGTTTGGAATATCAAGTCTACACTTAAATTATATAAACTGTGCAGAGCTGACCTGAATGAACTTAACCTCCTTTGCACCCTTTTTGGGACTGAAGTTGTTATTCAAGATAGTGAGTGCCTCCAGCTAGTGCTCTTGGAAATCACTGAGTAAGCAGGTCTTTTGCAAACTCTCATACAAGACAGTACTGAAACTCCTCTGTTGCAATCTGTAGTATTCCTGCTGGTCCAGTCTGGGGCTCCCTTGAATAGAAAGTACAAATTGTGCTAAACTGTGTGGTGGTGTTCTGATATGTACAAACGTTAATTAGCGATTGGATTAACTGAGCTCATTCGCCTTTCTGAACATCTGGTGATTTTTGTGTTACCTACTCTGAAGAATCTTAACTGTTGGTGATGGGGATATAATTTACTAACTCACATTTGAGCATGATGCCTTTGCCAATTTGATATAAATGGCTAAAATATTCCCTATTTGTTAAATAGTTCTTATAACATTTTTTCTTTCGGAATTGAGCTGCCTGCAAATCATGGGTAATCATGAATGAAGGCATTTCAAATGGAAAGGTCTGTTACCTTACCTCAGGTCACAGAAATTTTTGCATTTTAGATAGCAGAACTCTAAATGCTGTCCTCTTGGTTAAATAGTTTCTGAGAAAGTTGTCTGTCCTCCATCTTCCTCTTCTGCCTGTTGTTTTTTCAGGTATTCGTTTCAATTCTTTCAAATGTTTATTTTTGTTGGAAAAAATTACACTTAAATAGCAAAGGTATTAGAAGGAAAGATATTTTTTCTTTAAGAAATGAATGATGTCTTTTTATATCTTTGGAGACTGTTTGACTTGTCCTCCCTTTGGGGCTGCCAGGCCATTTATGCTCTTGTTTTAAATTCAGACATTTCTGTAAACAAAGGGAAGACAGCATGGAAAAATGATATACCAGAAACTTGTCAGTTTGTTTTCTTAGTTATAGAACTGGCTTACTGTCTAGTGTCAAACAGCCCCCAGACTGTTTCTCCCCAAGTGTAAGGGTTCATTGTGTGAGTATGAGGGGCAGTTGACCATCCAATCTACTTAAAATCCAGCATAATATATAGATTCCTGTTGTACTTTTGAGTAGTCAAAACTGAAGCTATCAAGTACTTTGCAATGCTGAACAGCCTAGTTGGCTTGTTTATCAAGGAACTACTTTGCAGATTAACTGTACTATCAATATTAACAGCTATGATGATGGATAAAAAACTGGGAGCAGATTAGAGGTTGAAAATGGATGTGACTTGGCATTAGGGAGGCCAAGGGATTTTTTAAATTAATAGCTATTCCTTAAATTAAAAACACTGTAGCTGTGTACACTTCACATCTACAACTGGTGGTGCCCAATGTAGAATGAAGGCCAATTCATGTGAAATACACCCTGTCAGATCTTATCTATTAATTAATTTATTGAGATTTGTGATTTGGGCAACTTTTTTTTTTTTTTTTTTTTTTTTTTTTTTCAGGTTTTGTTTTAAAGTAGATTTTATCAAATAATACTTTTTTTCCACAGACTTTAAGGGAACTAATGTAAATGTTGTCCTTCTAATTTTGAAGAATTAATGGTAAAGTACAGTAAAAACAAACAAACAAACAAAAAACAGTAGTGTTTTATTAATAGCTGGCCTGATGATTTCTCTTTTCATGGGGACCCTGTCATGGTTTCAGCCAGAATTTCTAATTTTTGGGGGTTAAGTGAGAGTCTCTTAGGCTGCACAATGAATATTCAGAATTTACTTACCTACTTCATTTCTTCTAAGAAAGGGGTAATAACAGGCAGAAAGTTTCGTAACAATGAGATATAGCTTATACGAAGGACAGCTCTGGTGTCTTGACTGGTTTTGCAATCAGTCTAGGTAGTATCTAAGCAATCTATGTCTGATTGACTGTATGCAAAGGCTTTTCGTGTGTGGAGAGTGGTAATCCTATCATTTTAGGAAAAGTCTTAAACTGGAAAATGTTGCAGGCCTTTATAGTGTCATCCTTTCAGGAGCAAGACTCGAATGAAAGGTAGAGAATGAGTAGAGAATGAAAGGTAGAGAATGAGACACACTATTCTTGAGTCTTTATTTCCAAAAATATTTTTCAAAATCTGCCATTGCCTTAAGAATCCACATTCTGTTTGAGTTCAAGCTGTTCTTTACTTGAAGCTTTGTCAATATGCTGATACTGTTTGGGAGTCATCTTATTTTTCTGAGCTGAAAACTCGATTGCCTTTTAAATGATTTTGGAGCTGGCATTAAATGTTCCATGAAGCACAGAAATGAAAATGAGTGCAAACATTTCACGCTTTAATGGTTACAACGGCAGTCCATGCAGCAGTCTGGAGCTTCAAAAATAACCTGTGACTAATCACTTTGTGACCACATTGTTGTACTGCGAGATCCCCAGTGAGACTCTGGCATGCCTCTTGCTGGTTTGAAAAGTGACAATTTCTGTTTGTTGTTGTTTTGTGTTATTGTTGTTATTGTTGGCTTTTCTTTTTTTCCTTTTTTTTCCCTCCTATATACACAATGGAGTACTCTAGCTTGTATTGCTGAAAGTGGCCCTAATAATGTCAGGAAAGGCTGTGGGGAGCAGTGCAGAGAACCCTTTGTGGGACTGCACAGAGACATGCAAACAAACAAGGGGGAGAAGGCAGTAGATCCTTTGGCTGTTCCCTTTCTCTTCTAACAAATGTATTGCATTTTAAGGGGTGAAGAGGGTGGAAAAACCTTGCCAGGCTTGCAATGATAAATACATTGTGTTTCATTATAATTATTATTTTAAATAGTCCTTTTGTTTTTTACTGAATATTTTAAACTGCTCAGTGATTGCACACCAGGTCAAAGTTCTTTGGTCTCACAAATAGAAGTAAATCCTTCTTTTAATTGATCAGTGGCTCAGCTGCTTTTTTTTTTTTTTTTTTTCTTTCCCCTCTGTATTGTGATAACATGTTAAAAAAAATAAAGTAAAATGACTAAAATATGATAAACTGAGGATAACACCTTGTGAAGCTGATGTAGCCCTTAAACTGGGTGTAGCCCTTTTTAAAAAATAGATTAATTTATACCTAATTTAAAAGTTTGTTGCTTAAAACCTTCCAATAAATGACACACTTCCTTCATGGTAAAGATGAGTCACTCATTTCTTGCTTTTTTTTCTTGGGAGATCGTGTTGTTGGATGAGCTCAGCTTTTCAATTCAAGCCTCTGAAAGCTGAATGTAATTGTAGAGCTACTGGATTTTTTTTTTTTTTTTTTTTTTTTTTTTTAAACTACAGTTCTCCTGTAGGATCATTTGCAAACCTGGCTTCTGTGCATTTTGGTTGGAAACCCAGCTAATGACAGGAGAAGCAGCTGTGCTAGCAGCAAGGAGAACGACTGCTCCCATATCTGGGTCACAGACTCCAAGATTTTGTTTTGCTTCGTCTGTTGATGGGAACTCTGTACCCAAAGGCCACCTTCTCCGGACTACTGATGTAAGGAAATTTCCATCACTTTTTCCTTTTCCTGACTTAACCAATTTCTTGGAGCCTCTCTCCAGCCTGTGTTGTTTCCTTCTACTTCTTGAACTGAAGAGATACTTCTGTATCTCTTCAGATGCATGTGCAAATGAGCAATGTCACCATCAAACAACTGTCTATCTTTCTGCTAGTAGGAGAATTTCTGTTAATACACATACTTAACTCATTGCACAAAGAGGCTTCACTACTTGTGATATCGGTCAGACGACATAAACTTGCTTTGTGGCTAGATAATGGGGCAAAACAGGAGATAAAAAAAAAAAAAAAAAAAAAGACAGCTAAGGCTTTTGACCTTACTGCAAGGTCCAGGATCCCAGGTTTTGAACATTGTTCATTTTTAAGAAGTTACTGAATTGTGCAGGAAATGTAACTGCTCATCAAGTAGTGACTTAATATTACCCTACTGTGAAGTTACAGATGAATTCAGAGCTTTTATTGTGTCAATGAAAATATAATTTTTAGATAACAGATGTGTGTAACTTGGTCACTTTTGATCATACAAAATGCCATAGGTCTGTTGAAACAAAAGGATGTTATTACTTTCAATGTTTGGACCAGTATCTGACACACCTATTGTTAACAAATGTTCCATCTTTTATGTTTCATCTCTTGTGAAATATCTCAAGGACTTTTGTATAAAAGGCACAAATGATTTAATTTATTAAGGTTTGGTTCTCAGAATCAATGAGGCCTCAGCCCTCTGTCTAGGTTTTTTGCACTTACTTCTCCTCTTAGAATAAAAAATATTTAATTTTCAGGTATTGGCCAAAATAACCCATGGCTGCTTTGTTTAGAATTACTTGGAGAATGTAGAACTTATGACATTCATGTATTATGAGATGTTTTCTTGTCTTGGCTTGTTCCAATATAAGATGACTCTGCCTGTAAAGTAATTTTGCAGCTCATTGTTTACCTGTTTACAGTATTCAGACTCTTGCTATAACTCACTATTGTATGCAGCTCTAAAAAGCAGAATCAATAGGCAGGAACACCTCCCACCAGACCAGGTTGCCCAAAGCCCCATCCAGCCTGGCCTTGAGCACTTCCAGGGAAGGGGAACCCACAACATTCTGGGAAACCTGTTCCAGTGCCTCACCACCCTCACATTAAAGAATTTATTCTTTATATCCAATCTAAATCTACCCTCTTTTAGTTTAAAGCCATCCCCCTTGCCCTATCACTCCATTTCCTAACAAAGAGTCCTTCCCCAGCTTTCCTCTAGGATCTTGAAGATAAGATAAGATCTCCCTGGAGCTTTCTCTTCTCCAGGCTGAACAACCCCAACTCCCTCAGCCTTTCTTCATAGGAGGAAGTCCTCCAGACCTCTGAACATCCTCGTGGCCCTCCTCTGGACCTACTTTAATATGACCAGGTCCTTCTTGTGCTGGGGGCCCAGAATTGGGTGCAGGACTCCAGGTGGGGTCTCACAAGAATGCATCAGAGAAGGAGATTCGCTTCCCTTGACCTGCTGGCTACACTTCTTTTGATGCTGCCCTGGATGCAGTTGACTTTCTGGTCAGTAAGCACACAATACTGGCTCTTGTCAAGCTTTTTATCCACCAAGGTCCTAAAGTCTGCAGGACTGCTCTCAATCCAATCATCACCCAGCCTGTATTTTTGCTTGGGATTTTCCAAACACAGCTGCAGGACCTTGCACTTGGCCTTGTTGAACCTCATGAGGTTTGCATGGGCTCACCTCTAAAGCCTGTATAATAGAAATCAACTTTTAACTGACCTGTATGGAATGAAATTGAAGTAGTTAATGACCATTTGTACTATCCTATTGATTACTTGAATATAAGTGACTTTTTACAAAGGAGGGGCAGTATAACTATTTTATGCTATTCATTTGGCAGATGCCAATGACTTAACAAAGTTATTGCACTTTTAAAAAACTGGCCATGATAGAGAATCAGGTGCCACAACAAAGTAGACTGCAAAATTGGATTTAAAACAAAACAAAACCATGCTAGAATACCCTTACTCAGTTTATCTTTCCATTTGATAGTGGTGCAAACTATTACTGAGTGCTGTTGTGGAGACTAAAGTTCAAGGATGATGAAAAACTAGAAAATGCACGGGTAAAATGACTTGTCATGACAGGACTGAAGTTGTTCAATCAAACTGATTACAGAGGACTGAAAGTCAGATGGGATTAAATGGCTGAACATTGAAGAAAGACAAATTTAGATGATTGAGGAACACTTTTTTATCTTTAAATTTGAAAGTAGTCAATCACAGTACTAGTTGTTAAGACTGCCAGGGAGCCTTCATTGTGGTGACATTTTTAATCAGCCTTGGATGCTTCAAGAATACATTTTATTCAAATAACAATTAAATTTGTGTAATCACTTAGTCTGGATTATGCATGCAATCAAGTTTGATCACAGTGATTATTTCCAATTTTGTAATTTTAAGCCATTTTTAATTAGAAGTAGGGAATGGGGAAATGTATTGGAGTGCTGTTACATTTCACATGTATAATTTTTTTTTTTACAGTCACAGATAAAATAATAGAACAGAATCATAGAATCATTCTATTTGTGAAAGACCTCTAAAATCATCTAGTCCAACCTTTAATCTAGTACTGACAAGTCCACCACTACACCATGCTACTAAGTTCTACATCAACACATTTCTTGAAGACCTTCAGGGATGGTGACTCAATCACTTCCCTGGGCAGCCTGTTCCAATGCCACACAGCCCTTTCAGTAAAGAAATTTCTCCTAATATCCAACCTAAACCTCCCCTGGAGCAACTTGAGGCCATTTCCCCCTGTCTTATCACTTGGGAGAAGAGCCTGATCCCCACCTTGCTACAACCTCCTTTAAGGTAACTATAAAGTCCCCTGAGCCTCCTTTGCCACAAGCTTAACAACCCCAGCTCCCTCAGCCATTCCTCATAAGACTTGTTCTCTAGACTCTTTACTAGCTTCATTGACCTTCTCTGGACATACTCCAGGGCGTCGATGTCCTTTTTGTAGTGAGGGGCCCAAAACTGAACACAGTATTCAAGGTGCAGCCTCACCAGAGTTGCGTATGGAAGGACAATAAACCTTCTAATTAAGTGTATTAGGCTGATGGTGAAACCATTTTGGAAATTGATTTGTTATATTACAACTGATACTCTTGTTAAAAGTACCCTGAATGTTTGCAATTTTTTTTGTTGTGCAGATTATTTTCTCTTTATGATTGTGAAGTACTTTCTGCTCTACAGACAAGTAAATGAAAAGCAGTTTGCTGCAGAAGTTCTTGCATACTGGCGGTTAGCAGGTCTATGAGAATTTAATGTAAAACCCTGCTGAGCCATATATCCCCCATACTGTCTTCTCCCTGCTGTGGGATATCAGTGGTCATATTTTAACACCTAGTAACTGTTGTTTTAACAAAATAGAGCAAATTGTGTGATTTTGGCATTTATCCAAAGTTAGAATTCCTCATACTGTTTCATACCCCAATCTATCCTCAAACCAAGCACAGCAGAATGAAGATTTAATGTGACATGCTTCGTGTTAGAAAGGTCAGCTCCATCTACTGTAATTCTTCAATAACGATGTGAGTCCCTTCCCCTCCCCCTATTCCTATTCCAGCAGTTGAACACTATGTGAACTGATGATAGATCTGATATATAGGTCTTCTAAGAATACCTGTTTTTTTGATATGTCTTCCTACAGGTATTTCACCTGTTACTATCAGCAAAATAGTTCAATTTCCACTTGTTATCTTGCTATTGTTGTGTTTTATTTTCTGGGTTGATCTGTCTGCTCTTATAGCTAAAAGAAAATATTGAACAACCTCAGTATTAATTTCTGAATTGCTGGCTTATTTTTGTCACAAACACTTGAATTTTAACAAGCTGAGAGATAGATTGGATTTTTTCTATTTTCTTTTGATTGACTCAATCAGGTCAAAGCTTTCATTGCAGTGAGTCTGTGTCTTGCCATTCTCAAAGTGGCACATTGTTGATTTTTATCACTTCATTTCAATCATGGGAAAAAATTTATAAACAGAGGAGATCAAAGAGATACAGCTTCATGAAATGTTAAAATCTTCCTCTAAAACAAATATCAAATACTCAGTGCATCCTCTTTCTCTTCACTCTTCATCAAGCAAGTGCACCTTTCTTTCTAGGGAGAAAATACATGGTGTATAACTAAAGCCTTACAGTAGAACAAGTTTAATGAGTTGCAATTACCACTATTTTGTACTTTTTTAATGTATTACTCAGATTCTGACTTACCAATAGGCTTAGAGAGAGCAATTTTATCATATAGTCTCCTTAGGTTCCAATAACCTACAATATAGCATGACATTTATTTATCAGTCTACATCTTTAGAAGAGAATAGTGATTATTAGAATCTTGGTCTGATTGTAGAAAAATGCTCATTCAGGATTTATTTTACCACGTTTTATCCTTTTTACCAAACTATTCAGTTACTCTTTTTGTTCTTCTTGTGATTGAATCCAGCAAACTGATAAGCACCACACAGATGTTTGTTCACTCTCTCTCCCTGCCCTCCCCAGTGCAGGAACTGAAAAGTGCAAGAACTCATGGGTTGAGATAAGGATAATTTAATAAGAAAGTAAATTTAAAGGAAATAAAAGGGGTGGTGGTGGGGAACAATATCAAATAGAATATACAAAGCAAATGATGCACAGTGCAGTTGCTCACCACCTACCACAGATATCCAGGCCACACCTGGGCTACCCCTCCTGGCCAGCCCTCCCAGTTTCATTGTTCTACCTGACATCTTATAGTGTGGGACATCCCTATGGCCATCCTGGGCCAGCTGTCCTGGCTGTGTTCCCTCCCAGCTCCTGGTACACCCCCAGCCTCCTCACTGCCGGGGCAGCACAATGAGCTGAAAAGTCCTTGGCTCTGTGCAAGCCAAGAGCACTTCAACAACTGAAAAACACTGGTGTGTTAGCAGCATTATTCTCATCCTAAATCCAAAACACAGCCCCACACCAGCTACTAGGAGGAAAATTAACTCCACCCCTGGCAAAACCAGGACAGTTCTCTCTCTTGTTAGTCAAACCCTAAGAGAAAATAAAAATAATTTACTTCAGTTCTTCAGTTCTGCTCCAAGAAATAACTTTTTTTTTTTTTTTTTTTTTTTTTCATTTAAATGTTATAAGCTTGCATATTTATCTTTTCCTTTCCTTTTTTTTTTTTTTTTTTTTTTTTTTTTTTTAAGGTAGAAATGTGCCATAAGTATTGCCAATACACTGGTATATTGAAATAAAGCTGGGGTCATTTTGTTTTCTTCATTCAGCAGAGGCAGTCTTTGCAATTGAAACTTAGCAGTTATTTTTATGATCTATAAATTCACATGGATGGCATTTCTGTTTTATTCATCTGTGGACAATAAAAATGCACACTGCAGCAACAAAATACATCTTGTAACTTGGAATGTAAAAAGAAATATGGTAACAATCGATATAATCTCTGCTTGTGTTTCCTTCAGAGATGCTCCTCTTTGCTGTCAT
Source organism: Heteronetta atricapilla (assembly GCA_011075105.1). Lineage (NCBI taxonomy): Eukaryota > Metazoa > Chordata > Aves > Anseriformes > Anatidae > Heteronetta > Heteronetta atricapilla. The sequence continues at coordinate 21,278,152 of CM021763.1, read as the reverse complement.
TTCCTTTGGCTGGGGATAGATAGGTTGCTTGATAAAGGCCTTGCATATGGAGTGACACAAAGTAATTTAATTAAAGCAGGTCAGACTTTTCTTGGATGCTCTTGATATCTTGGCTCTGTTAGACTGCTTTCTAGCTGAACTTAATAAATCTTTGTTTCAATTATTAATTGTTATTAAGCTTGTGAAAATAGAGGAATTACCTGAATTTTATTGACTACTTAAAACTTCTTCAGTCAGCATGAGAACTAAAAGTTGGTTGTGAATTAGATGCAACCCATATTATTCTCATTTAGGATAAAGACAAAATGGAAATGGTTGGGCTGTGCTACAGAATGAGCTATAAAATAGTCTTGGAAAATATGCATCTGCATTTACATATATATACACTTTTTTTTTTTTTAAATGAAATTTGTATTTGTAGTCATCCATCTGTGAATAATTTATGGCCTTAGTCTTTGAACACTGGCATAATCTTTTGACCATGGTACCATATTGTTTTCAGATGACTTAGTGCCTGACAGAAGGTTTTGGTATGCAGTGAGGAAGTTGGCCTGATCAGACAAACTGTATGAAGACAAAGATCTTGATTTCAAATTCAGATATCTTTTGTGGTGTAAAACAAAAGAAGTATATCACAAAAAAAGGAGGAATCATACAGGAAGCCTGAATGGAACTGGATATAAATTTCCTTTTATTTTAAAGGAGAATCTGTAGGATACTTATTTATTTATTTTAAGGGATTTGCAGAGTCATAAATCTGGACTGGATTTATTATCCCAAATCATTTATGCACATGCATCTTTTTACTCTGCTCAGATGGACTATCATGCTCAGCTATGTGAAGGTTGTGACAGGGATATAAAAAGAAAACACGTTCTTGTCTATAACACACCTTTCATGGCAGAGGGATACTCATCTGAACACATCTGTGGGGATAAGAGAAAAAAAACAACAACAAAACAAAACGTGTGAAAAAAAGTTTTTAAGGATGCCTGGAAACAACAAGGGCTTGTTGTTTCTTATGTGTCTTATTTGCCTCCAGAAGGATTTCTGTCCTTACCAGACAGTTTAGCATCCTGGATGTAGCAGCTAACTTTCCACTTACAAGACACAGAAACACTTTTGTCCTATAGGCTATTTATTAGTCGAGGATACTCTCTTACAGTCAGGCCTGCAGAACAGTCAAGGAAAAAGATGGGTTGTAGAAACTGAGAAATCACATTGTGACCAACGTAGGCATGTGTTTTTGAGGAAAGGTGGGAGAAAACAGCAGAGCACATGGCTGGAAAGAGAGATGGAGACACCAAAGCAGCATTTGTAATGTGGTCCTGGAGTAAGCAAAGCATGGTAAACAAAGGGTGGAAAAAAAATTCCAGGCTTTTTTTTTTTTTTTTTTTTTTTTTTTTTTTCCTAGTGGGTAGTTAGATCTCTAAGGAAAGGTATCACCTTTTACACATTACTGATGAGCTTAAAAGAAGGGGATTTGTCTCCATTCTGCCCCCATGTCCCCAGATATTTGGGACTGCATCAGATAAAAAAAATCAAAGAAAGAATGCCCTTGCTGTGATGGATTTTTTTTTTTTTTTTTTTTTTCCTTCAGTTATATAATCTGTGAATTTTTGCACATCTCCTGTGTGCAGACAGGGTTATCTTAGTTCTCAAATAGAAAATTTGACTTTTAAAAAGCAGTTCACAACATTTTTGTAATTAAATGTATTATCAAACTACTCATTGACACTCTTTCCATTTCTGAGGATATTTTTGATAACCACATCAATATGTACTCAGGAAGTTCTACTAGTTTTTGTGGGAGAAGGAGGAAAGAAATCATTTTTTTCTGCTCTTCCCCAATGCCTTAAACCTATTCTTCTATTTTTTCATACACCTTTTGCTCTACCTGCAGCAGCACTTGCTGTACTTTGTATCTGATTATATTTCTACTTCCTATGCTACAGAATCCCTGAAGATCCACTGAGAGGACATTGACAAAGAAGTAAATTTTTTTTTGTTGTTGTTTTGTTTTGTTTTGAATCACATATTTTACATAGCAAACCTGTATCTTTGACTTTCTCATGTACTTCAGGCTTGTTTAATCTCAAAAGAGAATTGACATGTTTAACTGACTCCAACCTGAGGATTCAGGGGAAGGTGCAATTATAATTTCCCTATTTTCTTCTAATTTCTTGAAAATCATTAGCAATCATTAGAAACCATAGCATTCTTCACAGCAGAGGTTGTACACAGGTGTAAGGACAGATGTTTCCAGTGTCATGCAGTTGTATAGGTACAATAAACTGAGTTTTGAATGACAGTGGTTAGCTGTCATTAAGTTTTGTCAGTTCTAGGGGCTTACCCTATTGCACAGCTGTAAGCCAGATGTGGAAAGGATGGTTTGATAAGTTCCAGACAGAAATTTAGTATGGAGCAAAGGGAAACAAGTTAGAAGATGAAAAGGATTTTTGGAATCTATTTAAAAAAATCTTCTGTGCTTAAAGGAAAAAATGAGAAATACTCACCATTAAAGCCATTGCCAACTTACTATATTTTTCTTTTACTCTTTCTATTACTTCTTCACTCTAAATCACACTTGGTGTTAATACAGGAAGAGTGAGGAACAAAGCAAAAGGAACTGAAAGTCCTAACACAAAATTGACATTATGACTTTACTGACATAATGATACGTGTGGGAGAACTTGTCTGACTGGAATATTATTATAAAAGGACAGATAAGAGGGAAGACCTGTGAGACCCCACAAATCAATGTATATGTTTGGTCTGGAATTCAGAATACAGAAGTAGTGGGATCTGCTGATGGACAGTATTTTAAAAAGAAAAACAATTAGAGGCACTATTATGTTGAGGTTGCTTGGCATGCCACCAAACTCTGAAGGACAGGGTAGTCAGTGCTTTCTGCTGGCAACTGGAGAACAAATCAAGGCATTGAATATTGCAGCAGGAAGCGTTCTCGGAAATCTTTTGGGGATGGAATTAAACATGACTGTAACTGTCCATCTGTAACTGCCCATGATTTTGTTACAGCTTCTTGTTAAAGGAAGATAAAATACTGCTCAGGTGGATTTTGTCCAGGTAGTGGGATTTCCTTGAGAATGTGAAAATGGAGGGTGGATTATACAAAATAATGAAAAGAAGGGAACAGAAGAGAACAGCATAAAACATGAATTTTAAGGAGAAGCTGGACTTCAATGTAGTTAGCAATTTAGCAGATAACATTTCTTGAGAGGCAAGTTTAGGAAACATTAACTTACTTTAACAAACAAATGGGAACAGAAGCTGAAACACAAAATTCTAGTGAATTAAAATAAATGATGCTATTTATGCTGTCACTAGCATGTCAAACATTGCATAGGGGTGTAGCTGTGACGTTGCTCTGGAACGGAAGGTAGAGCATTGGGTAGGGATGGACATTTCTTTGTATACAGGGAAAAACGGTTACCTGTATCTTCAGGAAAAACTGTTAACTGTATCTTCATGTTTACCTTACAATGTTCAAACCACTTTACTATGAGCTTTTCTGTGTAATTTGGTTGCTTCTGTATCAAGATATACATATTCAAATACTTTAAAGGTCAAAAATATTATAATATTTTAATAAATATTTTTTTCTTGCATTTAAGTATACACGTACTTTGAAATTTGTCTGTAAATTATAGAAGTTAGAGAGCATTTCCTTTTGTATGGAAATCTCTTTTCTCTTCTGTATTCCTTTGATTTTTGCCTTTATTTACATTGAGTTAAAGACTGAGTTAAAGCTTTTTGAGTTGAGTTAAAGTTTGAAATAATTTATTGATGTGATGAATATCTGTGAAGAAAGTGGACAGAAAAGGCCCAATTTTCTAAATTTACTTTTTCAAGGTAGTATTAGATTTCTGTTTTCCAATAGTAGCTTCCAATAATAGGTATGATATATCTGGTTGGAGCACAGATATTGAGGAAAAGGAGAGAAAGAAACAAAGAAAAACTTTCTCTGAGACAGTTCTTAGGGGCTCATGTTTAACATTTACTTATACTTCAAAGCTGCCATTTTGATTATTTTTATTCCTTTCACATTCAGGTTATTAACATGCTGACTTTATAGCCTGAAAAGAAATAGCCCTCTTATGAATATTTTTGTCTGGACTGTTTATAAGTAACATTCATTTTAACTGTATGTTTTGTGAAAGTTATAGCATATTGAAAGGATTTTAAACAATCCATATTTCCAAGGCTCTTAAATTTAAATATACATAATTTTCTGTTCAGATATTCTCATCAATGTAGATTTTTCCTTTAGCTGGGAAAAGATTTTCTTCTGATTACGTAGTATCAGATACTTTCTCACCTCCATTTGTTTGGTTTCTCCTGTGAATTAAATCCTTTCTGGGTATAATCACTTTGTATGGTTTTTCTTTTGTTTTCCTTCTTTATTTTTTATTTTTTAATCACCTCTTTTTAAGTGCTTCATGAAATCATAGTCACACAAATGATCTTATTCACTTTCCAGTTAGTGTGAGATCTGTGTTTGCATCTCAGAATTCCATCTCCCACTCATTATACATATAAGTACAGCAAGTACAAATGTATATTTAAATACAAATACAATGTATATTTGTGAACAGGCAAGTATATGTGTGGTCTGAATATATATGAAAACGTAAAAATATTACATGCCTCACAAATCTGTTTTCAGACAAAGTGCTCAAAAATAAAGCAGTAGGATTCTTCATTATTATTATTATTAATTTATTTATTTTATTAAAACTGTGGATTCTAGTGGTTAATTTGGCAATCCAATGCCAATTTTTTTTTTATTTTTTTTTTTATTTTTATTTTTTTAATACTGCTTGGACTAAAAACTTAGTGCTAGATAGTGGACAAAATGGACATTTAGATTTTGTTTTGTAATATAATGAGGTTTTACTGCCTGAAATGAAAACAATGCCCAGAAAAGCAGAATTTTTAGTGTACTGCTTGTGTAATGATTGCTATTATAGTGGTTTTTAAAATAGTAATTGAGACAGAGCTAGATATTTAAGGAGAAACTTAAAGAAAAAAAAAAAAATCTTATTAGTGTTGTGGTGGAAGACCAAAAAAAAAGTAAATTATTCCTTGAATAGAAAAAAACTAATCAAGAAATTAATATGAAAACATAGGCTTGTGGATTTAAAGTTCAGTTCTGCTATCATGCCAGAATGGTTTCATCCATTACTGAGCTACAGAAATCTAATGAATGATGTTAAAGGTGTGCAATTAAGCTTGTTTACTTTCTAAAGAACCACTTACTGGCACTGTATATACTTAGGTTGCTAGAACTAGACAATAAATGCAATTCTGTGCCTGATGTAGGTTTACCATCATATTTATTATTATTTCGCTATCTAGCTATCAAAAAAACCCACAGCTTTAGAAATTACCCACAAATATGCTTGCATTTTTTACACACAGTTCTGCAGTATTTCAGATTCATCATAATACTGAAGAACCTATTAACGTAAACTCATGCTGTTTTTCTCATCTGGGAAAAACATACATTTCTGAAAGGTCAAGGACACACTGAATGACAAGTTCTTTGTTTGCCAGCCATGCAGTGCAGCAGGTTTTACCAGCTGGTAAAGTCCTGGCTCAGTGGGCCAGGTCACGCAGGCTGTGTGCGATCATCATGGTTATTGCTGCAGTGGCAGTTCAGATAGGAACATGATCAGTTCAAAAGTACAAACTCACAGAAATGTCAGCACCATCACATATACTTCATAGTAATTGTACTAAGCTTGTTGTGGCTGCTCTCTTCTGTTTGCATTTATCTCATGTTTCTTGCTTTGTTTCATTTTTCTTAACAATTTTTTGAACTTTGCATGGAAACAATTTAGCAGTATATCTACTGTCTTCTGGGTAAGAAGTCTAAGCCCTCTGTATGTAAATACTAGGTCTCTTAGAACTAAAATGTGGATTCTCAAATCTTCTGTTACCTGCTATCATCTGTATATATAAATTTTATGAGTGTCGCTGTAAAACTAGCTCCTGGTTGTGCATTATAACTTGAGAAGGTATGACTGAATAGTTTGGCCATTAATTTGGTATAAAATACCTAGACTTTCACACTAAGCATTTGGTATAAAATACCTAGACTTTCACACTAAGCATTCCTCTGTTATCTTGCCTGGGGGATTAATCTAATAATCATTCCTGGGTTATGGGCTTGTGATCAAATTCTCGTGCACTAAGTCAGTGCCTGTATGAAAGCTGAATGTCAGTTTCTCTCTAAAAATTACAGTGTCTGTTCTTACCCCAAAGAAAATGTAAGGGAATTTATCTTATTTATGGTTCAGCAAGATAAAGCAACTAGCTCCAGACTAGCAATTTGTCTAGAGTAGATAGCATCTTGCTATTTGATAAATTAGCTTAACTAACTAGAATTCTTTGTTTTCTTCTGATGATGCCATTCTAAAACATAAGCAGACAGAAACTGCAGTTTTTCAGGACAGTGCACTAAATTTGCACTCTTGAAGATACCTGATTATAGTAATACATGGAGCTCCAGAAGGCAGATATACTTCAGAATCCATGACACATAAGTTCCATATTACATAGAGCACTCCCCTGTGAAGTGCATAATTCAAGGCCCTCTTCCAAAGTGGGCTGGAGATGAAGCTGAGCCTGTATCTCTCATGCCTCTGGGAATATTTAGACCTTGTAAAGTAATGAAGATAACCAGCAAATACAACAATCTTTCCAATCTGAAAGGAGGTGTTTGCCAGCCATGCAGTGCAGCAGGTTTTACCTCCTTAATCTTTTCCTCATTAATATAAAGTTTTTTTTTTTTTTTTTTTTCTTTTTTTTTTTTTTTTTTCTGGCTGTGAGAAGCAATGTCTTTCAACTTAACTCTAGTTAAATGTATTTGGCTTTGTTCTAGGTTAACTTGGTTGTCTGTTTAGTGGCAGATCATATTTTTAATTTTCTTAACATGTCTTTAATTTTCTTAACTGTATACAGATGCTGGGCATGTAACTTTTCATTTCTGAATGAAATGGATTTTTCAGTTCTGAAATTAAGGACCTTGAAGTCCTCTTGCAAATGACTTAGCATGCTTTCTCTTGATACTCTTCTTTTTCAATCAAAAGTAGACTATTTTTATTTGTTTGCTTTAATTTCAGTGATGGCTTTGATTTATCATGGCTTCTGCGATTATTTTGGTATAATTTATACATGGAATTGTTATTCATTTTCCTCCCAGAGCCAGTACTCCAAAAGACGCAGTTACAATTTTTAACTAGAAAACACAGCAAAACAGAGGACTGTTTCTTAAGTGCCCTCTTCCATCAGAAAAGAAGAAGGAAAAAATCCAATCCAACAAAAGTTTATGTGGCCTTTCCTGGGCTTGAAGAGATAAAGATTTATCTGTATCTTTTCTGTATTCACTTAGCCTGGAGTTTGTTATGAACTAAGAGAAATCTTATCTGCAGCAGAGGAGATGAGAAAAGTTAAGATACCATGAAGCCTGTGCTATCTGTGTGTGTGAAAGCTGCTGTTCAGCCGGATAAAAACAGGGGAAAACACAGACTTGTTTGGGTTTGAACACTACTTGTATTTTTCTCTCTCTCTCTTTTTTATTTTTTTTTTCTTTTACTCCTTTCTTTTTCAGTTCTTCCAATATCTTTATACATATATATGTTATTATTACTCTCTAAAAAATGAACTATTTGTGTAACTATAAATCTACATTTTAGCTATACCATGAGGACTCCTGTTTGTTTCTCTGTAGATCATCTTAACTCCTTTGACATAAGGATGTTGGCTGCCATTGACTAAGACAGTAAACACAATAAAAAGGAAATTAAATTTATGTAATGAAAATCTATTTTGTCAATCAAAAATTATGATTTTTTTTAAAATTATTGAGCTGTTTAAACAAATTGATTTTTTTAGCTCCAATCTCCTTCAATTAAATTCAGCGTAAAGAAGAATAATATAAAATTTCATTTTGTACACCTTCTCACTTTAATCTTAGGGAATAATAGCCTTTCAAATTCAAGTTTGTGAAGCCTAAGAATAGCTCATTTTCAGTCACTGTGAATTGTTTCAAAGTAACATGCTTCTCATTTTTGGATAGTGTAATAAATTATGTAATATCATCCAAAGGTACATATGCATCTTATTTTATGAAAGCAAAGATCCTTGTCACTGTAATATTTTTATGTTTAGAGATCCCAAACTAGGGATTAACAACTTGACCTTGAGTGTCATTGGCATGTGACAAGAATATAAAGCAGGAGGATTTGCTCTGGAGCAAACGTGTTAAAGAGGCTGTCTAACATACAATATCACCTATGTAGTTCACTGTTAGACAAATTAATATTAAAATCATACAACAAGGTTGTTTTCTCAATTTACTTTTAGATTTAGCATATTTTATTTTATTCCATGCTTTCTGTCATTATCATTATATGACATAGAAAATTACCATACTTGAAGGTTTTCTTTCTAGCTTTTATAAATCTTTCCATCTATTCCCTGGTCTCACCTGTATGAAGAATTCATACTTGCACATATCTGCCTTAAATGGTACAAATGTTAGCCTTGTATAGAAAAGTTTTAAGGGTTTGTAGCTGACATCAGACTGATCTCTCTGAACAGTCATTTATTTGCACTGTATTAAACATTTTGGCACTGAGCCAAATTCTGGGTTTGAGTGCCTCACTACCACTTCAGTCTGGACCTCTTCATCCAGAAATGCCCTGAAATGATTCAGTGTGAATTTGAGCAGTTTGGGGTTCAAGGAATAATTTTTAATAAACTTGCACTATGAAAAATAGGAAATACATGTAGTAATACATATGGACAGAAGAGTTGAAATCATGATGGTTTTGAGAAAAGCACAGAACATGAAGAAATTACAGTACCGTAAGGCACAGGTCAATGTTTGTACTGCTGCTGTCTGTAAAAGACATAAAAAACACCATATAGAAGGGGGTCGGTGTAAGGTCATGTGTGTAAGTTCATAATGTGAATGCATGGCATAGGCAAAAGGTGGAAAGCAATTAGTGACACCTTACAGTAATTAAAACATTTTTCCAGGGGATAGCATATGCCAAGGTTGTGTGGAGAAGTGTATAATGTTCCATTTTTAAATTAAGATATCAATTATGAATTTTGTGTGCTAAAATTGCATCAATGAATTCTAACTTCTAATGGAAAGAAAAGGTGGCTGTGTTATTCTGAAATGATGTGTTATTGCAATCCCTTCGTTAAACGAAAATGTGATGAAATGAGAATAGCATAAACACTTTCAGATAAGGATTTTAAAAGTTGTGTAATACTCCATCTCCACTGTGGTCCTCTAAAGAGCTTCCCACATTTTGTGCTGATCTGCAAGTAGAAGCAGAGGGACAAACTTTCATCATGTGGTTGAGAAAATAGAGTAAGAATGAGGGATTTATGCCTCTAGTGAGGGATTTGTTCTTTTTAGGGTGATAAACTTTATTTGAACCTCAAAATAGACAGGTGACATATCAAATCAAGAGGTTGTACTAGGGTTTTAAGCTCACTCAGGCTAAGTTATGTCTTAGACCTTAAGTGTGAGGGAAGACCGACAGTTCTGAAAGATCATGTTTCAAAATGATACATTCCCCATGTGATTTTTGTACCTTTGAAGAAAAGTTGAGTCAGAAATTTTTTATCAGATAAGAAATTTGAAAGGGCCAAAAAAACCCCAGTATCATTACTAAAGAACACGCTGTAGAAGAAAAAGGACACATTTTTAATAAATAAATAAATAAGTAAAAAATAGTAATTGTACAATTAGTAGACGCCAAGTAAATACTTGAATGTATAGTTTGTAGAAACGGGGGATAAACATAAACCTTGAAAAGAAAAGACATCCTTCAAAAAGTTTAACTCAAATGAGGAAAATATAAAGCATTATAAAATCTGAGTAGTTTGCATAAAAATGCAATGAGGAAGAACAATGGGGCAACAGGAACAAATAGATGAATATACAAGATCTCCTAAAAACTCTCTTCCAGATCAGCTAGAGAAATGGAAGAGAGAGAACAAGGATTAAAAGAACATTTGGCAAAGGCTTCATACAGGAGATCTTGGGAAGTCTCCTATGAGAACATTTCTTGCAAGAGACCTTAAATGGTCTGTCCAAGATTTAAGTAATAGTAGAAGATGTTATTAAGTAAAGAGATACAGTGGACACCAATGGACAGAACATTAAAGGAGCCCTGGAACTGAATAGATGAATTACTACCTCCGCAATGTAAGCTTGCAAGAAGGCAGTGCTCTATGCTGTTCTATATACTAAAAATGATTTGGGAAAAAGAAAAAAAAAAAAAAGTTTGCTGGTGAGAGTTGTTCACAATGTTAAACACAGCTGTGTAAATTGCAAAACTGCAGAATGTAGTAAAATAGCAGATGAAATCTAAAATGAAATAGGAAGTGGTTGCATGTGGTTGTTGTGGGGTCAAACTTTAAACTTTTATGATGGGTTCTGACTACATAGAATCACAGAATCACAGAATCACAGAATTTCTAGGTTGGAAGAGACCTCAAGATCATCAAGTCCAACCTCTAACCTAACACCAACAGTCCCCACTAAACCATATCGCCAAGCTCTACATCTAAATGTCTTTTAAAGACCTCCAGGGATGGTGACTCCACCACTTCCCTGGGCAGCCCGTTCCAATGTCTAACAACCCTTTCAGTAAAGAAGTTCTTCCTAACATCCAACCTAAAACTCCCCTGGTGCAACTTAAGCCCATTCCCCCTCGTCCTGTCACCAGGCACGTGGGAGAACAGACCAACCCCCACCGCACTACAGCCTCCCTTGTGGTATCTGTAGAGAGCGATAAGGTCACCCCTGAGCCTCCTTTTCTCCAGGCTGAACAAGCCCAGCTCCCTCAGCCACTCCTCATAGGACTTGTTCTCCAGGCCCCCCACCAGCTTCGTAGCCCTTCTCTGGACTCGCTCAATCACCTCGATGTCCTTGTAGCGAGGGGCCCAAAACTGAACACAGTACTCGAGGTGCGGCCTCACCAGAGCCGAGTACAGGGGGACAATCACTTCCCTAGCCCTGCTGGCCACACTGTTTCTTATTCAGGCCAGAATGCTGTTGGCCTTCTTGGCCATCTGAGCACACTGCTGGCTCATATTCAGCCGACTATCAACCATCACTCCCAGGTCCTTCTCTGCCTGGCAGCTCTCCAACCACTCATCTCCCAGTCTGTAGCTCTGCCTGGGGTTATTGCGCCCCAGGTGCAGGACCCGGCACTTGGCCTTGTTGAACTTCATGCAGTTGACCTCAGCCCATCTACATATTACTATGTAGAAATGAAATCTTTGGGCAAAAGTAAATATTGTATGACTACATTAGCTTTATGCTCAGAGGTCAAGGAGGCAGTGGATTTGTTAGCAGGTATGTGAAAAATGGCAGAAAACAAAGCGTGAAATGTTATTATGCTGATATGTATGTGCCAGGAGATCCTGCATGCTAAGCAGTGTGGGAGGTTCTGGGCTGATATCTCAGGAAGCATCCCATATTTGTTAAATAAGTATAGTATTAATTTAATGCTAGGAGAGGATTCACATGTGTTTGAGAACTTCCAGTGCATTTCAGCTATTTTAAGCTATTTCCTCCATTAAAAAGAGAGCTTCCTCATCATTACCCAACCTGGGATCAGCTGTACCTGACCATGCTGGGACATATACTGTATTCTCTCACATGTGTAATATTCAAATGTTCACTCTGTGAAAAAAGGAAGCCTCTTCAGGTAGAACTCAAGTGAGTGACAGGGATTATAAATGTGACATGGGTTCAGGATGATGAATTGTTAGACTGACCAGGACAGTTCAGGCTACAGAGAAGTAGCTGAGGAAAACCAGGAGCTACCCTTGGGGCTGTTCCCTTCCCTCTCCTCTCAGGGTGTGCTTGGATCAGCTGCTTGCTGAGGGGGGACAGAACCGGCTGCGGGCAGCACACAGTGCACTGCTTCTGCTCCTGCGCCTGCTCCTTAAAGTCTGTTCTCTACAACCAATGTCCAGCATATATAAAAGTGTAGGTGAGTGGTGATGGGGGCAATGGGACAGGACAGGACTGTGTGTTGCTGGGGAGCCATGACTGCCTCGGCAGCTCTGCAGGCAGTCATTGCGGGCCTGGCTGGGCTCTGGTATGCCAGTGCCTTCCTCATTGGCTGTGGTAATTTGCAAGTCACAGTAAGGTTTGGAAGCTAAATGCAATGGTTTGAATGCAGGCTGTTAGGCCTTGGTGCCAGGCAGTGTTCCCAGGTAAGTCTAGTTTTTCAGACTAGCATAAAACATGGTACAGCCTGGGGAGCAGAGGGGAGAGGAAGGCACTGAGCTCTGCTCTTGGGGGACAGCAACAGGACCTGAGGGAACGGCATGGAGCTGGGACAGGGGAGGGTCAGGCTGGGGGTTAGCGAAAGGTTCTGCACCCACAGGGTGGTCAGGCACTGGGACAGGCTGCCCAGGGCACTGGGCACAGTATTGAGCCTGCTGGAGTTGTTTGGACAATGCTCTTAGACATCTGGTCTGATTTTTGGGTGGTCCCATGCAGAGCCAGGAGTTGGACTCCTGATCTGTGTGGGTCCCTTCCAGCTCAGGATATTCAGTGATTCTGTTCAGTCTGAAAAGGATTATGATGATTGGGAAACATGGCACCCTGTTTTCTCTCTTCCTTTGACCTGCTTTTAAGATAGAAGTGACTAGGAAAAAAAAAGAAAAAAAAAAAAAAAAAAAGAAGGAAAATGTTGATTGTAAAGATGTGTGTTAAAGGTGCACAAATATTTGTGATCACAGTTGTTCATTAGCCTTGTACATGCAGTAGGGTTGCACATACTTGGAGGAAGTCTTAATATAATCTCTAGCACAGAGCCCCTTTCTGCAAGTACCCAGTGCAAATAAAATACTGGTTTGTAAGTTTATAAATGCAGTCATCAAATATATAGTCACAAGGAAACTGTATTTAGTGGAAAAAGTGTTACTCAAAATTGCCCATGCCCCTTCCCAGCCTAAAAGCCAGACTGAGTACCCAGCTTTCACATCTGTGTCTTTCTGTTCGAAGGCATTTTTCTGGACAAGTAAGTGCTGGGCACTTACCTCTGGATGGATGGAAGTTGTTTTAAAAAAAATGCACTAAGTGGACATTAGTGTCCCCCTAGAGGTCAAGCTGTATTCTGCTAAAATCAGATTCCCTTGTCTCCTGAAAACCAGGCTTTATAACTTTATGCACAGAACAAAACAGATAATCTAGCAATATATGTGAATTCTTTAATGCTTTATAAACTGCTACAGTAATTTTACTCCAACTTTTATGTTAAAACCCCAGTACCCTGCTGGCTAATCCTCATTACCCAGCACACAGCTGTGATTAATGCCATTTCTAGTAGCACTTTCTCAAAATTGTCTGACAACAAAACATACATTGTATCATAATATGCCTTCTCAAATAGCTTCCTAAAATAGAAGGCTTCTACTACTTCTATATTTTATAAAAGTTTCCTGAAAAGTATTTCTTATAACTGGCTCTGTGTTTTAATTATTGGAGCAAGCATATAGGAAAATATTTTTTCAATATTGCCTAATTTTGTTCAACAGCTTCTTGGGGTTTTGCATTCCCAGAAAAAAAAAAAAAAAAAAAAAAAAAGATACAGTACTCAACAGCTGAGGGCTGACAGTAAAACTGGTAGTTGATTGCTAGATTTGTGAAAAATACTTGTAGAAGCATTTTATTAAAGTTAATAATGGTAAACACTAGTACCCTTTGAAAATTCAAGAGAAATTTTAGACATGCAGTTTTCTAAAATTGTGGCAAAAGTTCATGAGTGTTCTACTGAAATTCAGTTTTTATGTCACCTGGATCAATATCAAAACCAATTTTCTCCTCTGGAGAGATTTTGTTTGCGTATCATTCATGTTAACAGAAGAAGGTTATTGTAATAGGAGATTACCCAAAAGCTAAAATACTAAAATAAAACACATGTAAGAATGAATTTGGGTCTATTTGCCTTGTTTAAATCCTATTCTTATAAAGTCTTCAGAGATGGTTAATGTTGTAGACAAATACATTTTTCCATGGAACTCCTTTGTAGTTTTAAAATACTGGCTTTTACAGCCAGTATTTTATATTTTTAGACTTTGGAGAATATAAGAAAAGGAGAAATCATTATCTTTTCTTTAGCTTTGTAACACAAGTAAGGCATGTGGTTGTTTGTTTTTGTTTGTTTTTGTTTGGTTTAGTTTTGCTTTTTTACTGATACGACATTGACATGTTATTTAACCACGTGGTACAGCATACATGTTTTTTCTTGCTCTGCATTTTGCCAAATGTATAGAATGTGGAATGCTTATAGTCATGCTAATTGTGTTTTTTATAGCAGTGTAAACATATGAAAACACAGATGTTATATAAATTCTGCTTGATATGATGACATTCCATGTAAGTTGCATTGTTCTAAAGTAAATTAAAATACCTGAGATTTTGGCAGGGTTGTTCAATTGTCAGCCTTGGTTTCTGGATATTTGTTTTCTGTAGAACAATGTAACTAATTTGTTTTAAATTACTACCTTGCACTTTATTATTTAAATTGCTGTCTGTTCTAACTGAAGAAATCCATGGTTATGAAAAAGGGCTGTAGTGTGAAGTTGATGATATAAAAAATACATGATGTTGAATGAAGGCAGGTAAAAGCTTGTCTAGGTAGGCAAGTTTGACTGATTTTTGGGTCAGGCTTTACCTAATGGTTAAGGAAATAAAGGCCAGTAGCATTACAGGAATACTTTCAGCCTTGAGTATTCAATAATTTATTTGCAGTAGTCTCTTAATTATAATCTCTTATCTTAGTAACAGTTTATCTATAAAAGCTGTTTTGCCTTTTTCTTACACAGTCATAATAACTAGAGAAATAAATTCTCTTGCTAAAAATATGAGGGATGAATAAAAATGGCGTATGTACTCTGAAGGAGATGGGCCTAATGCGTTCTTATTTTGGAACCTCTTTCCTCCTCATGTTCTTTCCTTGCTTTCAAGTATATGTTCCAGTTGTCCAGGCCTTTCAAAGTTTGTTGCTCTTGAAACTTTCATCAGTGGGGCTCAATAGATTCATTGGAGTGTCTTTGCACTTTTGTTTCAGCTTTTTTCTTCTGTATCCTCTTGTTGTGCTGGGGAAGAACAATGTCCCTAAACAGCATCTCCAGCTGAAATTAAACAAACCAACATTAAAGCATTCCAGAATCAGTCTTGGTCACTGAATGACTCATACACACTGCAGAGAGAAAGAAGCTCAGGCCTTTTGTGTTTTTATCCTCAGTTATTGTAAAGGGACTGTGCTGTGCTTGTCTCTGAGACAAAAATGTGTAAACAGCATGCCTCTTTCAGAGCCGTGTGAGGTCTCTTATAGCAGATCAGAGAGACAGGTAGCTAATTCGAGAAGTCTCTAATCCTGTATGATGATGGGTTTTTTTCCCCTCCTATTTTTAATTGAAATAATTTTGTCTACTTTTTCATCCCAGAACTGCTCAGAAAGAGAAACATGTTAGAGATATGAGTTCTTCATCTCACTCATGGATATGGATGGGGGCTGACAACAGGGATTAAGAGGTATCTTAAGTCCTTGTTGCACCTTTAATAGAAAGATTTTAGGCAGTCATTGGCAACCTAGATCAGTTTAAAATCTTTATAGATTATGAATCTTTTCCAAATGATGAACAGAAACATTTGTGTTTGTTGTCACACAAAAAGGAGGAGGGAAAAAAAAGTCCAGAGCTATATTTCATTAAACAAAGATCTGGTACAGACGCAATTGCCTTTAGAATCAGATTTGGTAAATTAGTACCATAATCTTGCTAGCTGCCAGCTGTATGCTCCCCCAGATAACGTCAGTCTGAATGTCTATATTGAAGGCCATTTACTCAGGCTTTAGATAAGTACCTAAGGTTAAAATACTTAAACTAGGCATGTAAGAGTGAGCAAGCGTAGTATATTGGCATGCATAGTGCTAACCCCTCACAGATGACAGTACCTTCACCTTAGTTGCTCTTTGTTAAATGCTTAGTACAAGGTGGATGGACGGCTGTTAAACACAAACATAAAGCACTTAGGTTGTTCATGGTTAAGTCATAAATGGCAAAACAAAGTAAGAGATTTGCAGCCAATTTAATGTATGCTTTTACAAATTTTAGTGAAAGATTTTGGATAGTAAAACAAAGGAATGTTAGGCTATCTGGCAAGCAGAAAGAGTACTAGTTCATGAAACTGTGCAGCAGGAATTATTTTGCATTGTTCTATAGTTCTTTTTTAAGAAAATATGCTCATCCATGACAAGTTCAAGCATTGGAACGGGTTGCCCACTGCGGCGGTGGAGTCACCATCCCTGGGGGCATTTAAAGAAAGGTTAGATCTGGTGTTTAGGGGCATGGTTTAGTGGGTAACATTAGTGGTACGGGGATGGTTGGACCAGATGATCTTGGAGGTCTTTTCCAAACACAATGATTCTATGATTCTGTGAATTAAACATACATACATACAACAATACTGTAGACATTACAAGAACTTTTCTCACTTAGTTTTAAAGTCTCCTGAGTCTGGAATCTGCCTGGAATCTGCTCAGGCAATCTGGCCAAATTTCAGGTTGTTTTTCATTTCTCTTTTTTGAATATTTCTTTGGTATTTTTTTTTTTCTAGCTTCTTGGAATTTCTGGAAGTGAGTTATAGTGTTTTGCCTTGTGTGAATATTCTGTTTTACTCAATGGACCTCCACTACATGCAAATGTCTTGAAAGAGTAGTCAAAATGTAAACCTAGAAACAGAACACAAATGGGAAATTTTTTTAAGTTTATCATCTCCTAATCTCCAGTTCTGAAAAATAAAAATGCCTTGTGTTTGAGCTACCAGCTCAGTAGAAGCATTTACATATTAATATTCCTTTATTATTTAAAAACAAAGCAATATCAGAAAACTCTTGTTTGAAGGACGCTTTTCCTTTCTTCGATGATGTTTGACAGTTTCTATTTCAATAGTAATTCCTAGGACTTAATAACTAAGATGATGAAACTAAGATGATGAAATGAAAGTATATATATATGGTTCTGCTTAAAGTCCACCATGAATAATTTCTGCTTGTGCTATTTATTATGGTAATGTATTTATCATATCTGTCATGTTCAATGGCAATAAGGTTAGTAGCATCTTGAATAAAAATTTGGGAAGCTTTAAAGATCTGAATGCAGTGGGTGATCTATCCATATGGGTCACGTACCTGCTCAATCAAAATGAACCAAGCTGGCTGCTGGGAGCTCCACTGGGCTAGCTGAATGAGGTGGATGAGATGAAAACTGGGCTTCATCTGTGGTCCCAGAAATCTTACATGATTTGGGTGATTTTTCTTTCTAAATGCATTAACTTAATTAAATAAGTAAATATTTTTCTTTTTTTTTTTTTTTTTTGTATTTTGAGCATTGCTGGAAAGGATTAAGCAGTGCCTTATCTGACTTCATATCTGTTTAATTCTGTATCTACACTAAACAGAAAAAGTAATTCTAAGACACTGTTTTGTGTACACTGATTTGTATGTAGAGATAGTAAGTAAAATTTTTGTCAGTAAAAATTCATTTTCTCTCCATGAACTGTAGATATATCTTTTACGTACCTTTGCATGTATTCATTTATGTTTGTTATTAGTACAGGAATAATTTGTAATAAAAGAGTTTTCTGGAAATGCAAATTTTCTTAAGGAAACCTTATAAAAATATCCCACAAATTAAGAAAATATATATTTTTTTCAGAGCAGTCTCCACTAATCACCTACTATGTGCTCCCAAATCTACTGATGCAACTTTTAAAAGGATTTTTCACATACAATCTTTATCACCAATGTGCAGATCCAATACTTATATTAGTCTTTGCTTCTTTCTGTGAATTAATATAATTAGTTGAAAATTAGATCCTGTATTTTGTTGTAAAACAGCCAATGACCAATAGATATTGCCAACTGCCAATAGATATTTAAATATGAAAATATCTTATCTATGTCCTCCACAGCTGGCTTTGCTTCTTTGTAACTGGATGCCGCCTATGAATAATTAAATACATAAATAATCAAGATGTTTATTATTTTTGCTGTTTATTTATTTGAAGGAACCAACAGTTTAGAAAAGAAAGCAAAAGATCAAGTCGTTTGCTGGAGACTTGATCATGCACCATAACGAGTGGGTTTCTTAGTAAGGAATGCCAGACTTTTAGATCTGTTGCATGTTCTCCTGTTGGGGAAGGAAACTACAGCTGTATGTGTGTGTATCTGCATGCATGTGTTTGGCTTTTGGTATTGTAGTGCACTGAAGAGTTAATTTTGTGTTGTTGTTGAGGAGGTGGGCTTCAGAGAGTCTCAAAAACTTAGTCATTTTAAAACAGCAAGTTACGCCAGCAACACTGTGCTGGTGGGGATGAAGTCTAATCTGCCAAAATACTACATGTAGCTGTATGAGTTGTATCAGTGATGTGCCTGCCCATGAGGAAAATAAGCCCTACCTGTAATTTTGCTGGTATGATTGAGTCTACATTAGGAGATTTTGCTAGAACAGCTCTGTTGGTCAGAAATTGCACTTTATCTCATCTTTGGCTGACAGAAGAGGGGAAAAATGTGTGCAGAGATACACCTGGCCTAAATGAGAATATAAAGCTTTCAACTGCCTCATCCTAGAGCACATGAATTTCCCTTTAACTCTACTCTTCCATGCTGACTGCTGTGCACTTACCCAGGGGCTGATGAATGCTGCTTTTCAAAGCTGCTGTGCCATGTCATTACCAGTTGCTAAGGCTTATGCTTAGTTATTATTGTAATACAAAGGCCAATTTGTCAAACTCTGTCACCTATATGGGAGTACCCAGCTGGGGGTTTAAGCATCCTTAAGCACCTGGATTTGAAAAATACTCTAGCTGACCTTCTTCCCCTAGATTTAGCATGTATCTGCTAGTCTAAATAATGTGAAAGATTCCCCTCAGAATGAGTGACTGGCTAAAAATATCTAATAAGGCTTATTTCATTATTACAATTAGATATTGCCAATATCTATTTAATTATCTGTGTCAAAAGGCCCTTCCTCAGAAGTCTGTAATCTTCTGTAATTTTCTGGGTTTGGCCTGCATTTGTTATTGACTGGAAAACACGCAATCTTCATGGATATGCTTATTGAATGGTTCAGTGTAACTGTACATCTTGTGTGGTTTAGTGGTGTATGAAACATCTCTGTTGGATCTTAGGACAGTTTGCAAGTTACATGTACTGTGAAGCAACAGCTTTTGCCTGAATGTTGTACAACTTACAAAGACCTTGATGCTAACTGGATAAATTAATTTGCTTTCAGTATAACAGCTGGTATTGGAATAGCCAAGAGACAAAACATCTCTGAAACTTGCAGAACACCTCTGATTTATTCAGAGTCACCATGAACAAGAATACTTGTACTCTACATGGGAGGAGTAAAAGTGTAAGTAGCTGATGTTATTTTCCTTGCTTCTATTTTTATTATCAGTATTCCTTCTTACCACATAAGTAAGCCTTTCAAATACCCCTTTCTGAGCAGGATAGCAACTGTGGTAAGATCTTCGTTTGTTTTACCTTGTTCTTTTGTCTGTATCCTAAATGAATATGTATATGTGATACACACACAGATATAAGATTATTGAATAATAGCATGGTTTTGAGTGATTTTTTTTTGGAACTGAGACATTCATTTTTGTTAGTTTTACACCAAGTCATAAAAGTGAGATTTTTCTTGAGTTTGCATTGGAATATAAGCTTATGTGCTTCTTACTGAATATATGTAACATATTCAGTCATAAAAGTATATGCCCCTGCATTGATTTTGGTATCAATGAATGCACTTGATTTGATAATGCATTGTAGAAATGTTGTCTGTGCTCCAGGGGAACAGTGAGAGACAATATGTTAACAATATATGCCTAGGTTTGGATGAGGCTTTTTTTGTTGTTGTTGTTTTGTTTTGTTTTGTTTTGTTCTCTGGTCTTTGTAGTGATTTTAGCCTTTGTATAATCTATCCCAATATTCAAGACTACTGCCCAAATAGGGTTGGATACTTCGGTAGCTTTTTCTGTCTTCAAGACCCTTGTGGAACAACATTAATATGTGATACTGTATACTGATGACTCTGTCTTACAAGCAGAGACAAGAACTGAATGTTCCTTTCTAACATGCTATTGCTATGCTTAAGCTATTGAATGAATATGCCCCTTCTCCTAATAGTCAAGGACGTTTTATTTAAGTGCTCTGACAATTGCCAATAGGAAAGAAAAGTTAGTGAATGCCAGATACTGCATCTAAAAGGACAGAGGCTACAGATAGAGTTCTTTGTTTCCTGAGGCACTCCCAGCTTGTATGTAAAGGAAGTGCTCTTGAGATATATTCCAGATCACACTGGACTGAGCTTTTCAATTCTCTTTTGAGCCTCTTCCATCTTCCTGGTAATGACATTGGGACTGTCGCCTCTGCTTTGTTGCTGCTAATGCCTTAGTATGTCTGCATCATTCTCCCCTTTGCTGCCTCTGCTTCTTCATCCAGTGGGGTTGGTTCTTGGACTGAGAGGGTGAACTTAGTTAAATTTATGCAGAATTGCTCAACTGTGTCCCTTTTCTCTTGGCTGTGGAAAGTCAGTGCAGACATCTCTGTTCAGGTCTGGTGGGGAGCTGCCTGAATCCTGCAGGCTTTACCCTCTTTCTGCTGACAGCCATTGTTCTTTTTGGCTTATACTTATGAATTTCTTATATAAAAAATAATAGTAAAAAAAATCTGTGCAGATAACTTTTTCTTTCCTGTAGCTTTGCTGTGTATGCCATCAGTAAATATAAGTATAGCCATGGAAGAAAGTGACAGAACTATGTTAAACGGTGCCACTGTTTGATGCATGAATCAAATAAATAGCCTCATATGTTTCAATGAACTGAAGGCAGGTACTCAGAGTGCTTAACAAAGCTTCGTTATTGCTGTTGTTTGATCTGCTGAGGAATTAGGTGAAGTACGCAGCTGTCCAAAAAAAATTATAAAATTAAATACTGCAAAGCTTAACATTTTCACATTACTTAGGCTAATGAGGTTTGGTCACATACTGGGGAAAGACCAGCATTGTTTCAGTTTAAGTTAAATGAATGAATTCTAAGCAAATATCTGTTAACTTAAAATACATTAATATTTTAGTACAGATGTCCTAGTATAGATTTTGTGAGATTTACTTCTAAAACAATAAATATATCAAAACATACCCTGGGACTTTCTTTAACCCACAAAATTCATTTTAATGTTAAATCCTAGTACATCTTGCTGTCTGAATGTAAATATGAATAACCACCTTGAAGTTTTTCTTTAAACAAGGCATATAAAATACTTCCTCTTTTTGTTTTAAATTTAAATTGCAAAATGTATTATTCCTAAGGAATTATTTTAAGCCATTGGCAATGTGCTATTTAAATAATTCCTTCACTACTGGTAATAGAGGGATAGTGGTACTCTTAGAACAAAGTGACTTTAAGAAAGTGTCTTGTTATACTTGTTGAGTACAGCCCAAGACTTACTATTATATGATGGTGATACCACATCTTCTGACTTCCTACTCATCTGTCAATTTGCATTTGCATTGTTAAAGTTATCCGTGGTTTGTCAGACCAGTCATTTCATCAAAGACTTTCTAGTGAATTAAGGAAGAAATTCTTTAGAGAGTGGAATAATCTTGAAAAGAGAAAAGGACTATAGCTTTTGTTCCTTGGGATGTTGTTGCATGGCTTTCAAAGAAGGTTTTGTTTCTAGGAAGCACGGCAATCAACATTTTGCTTCAGTAGTTTCAGATGTCACTGAACATAATTTGTCTAATGCGGAAGATGAACCTGAATGGTGTGTGACCATTTTGATTTTCATTAAATGTAGAACTAACTTTGTGTGTCATGAACCAGCTGAAGCTTAGTTTAACAGCGCAGAGCAATACAAACTGCAGAGAGAAAATACATTGTTAGCATTACCAGGTTTTCTGACAGAAAAAAATAGTTATAATATTGTTGAGTTCTGCTGTAACTTGGAGCTATGATGCTGTATAAATAAAAAAATAATCTTTGCAAGCACTCTAGTCATTGAAAATACATTGTTAGTATTTTTTTTTAATCTTCTCTAATAGATTTTTATTCCATTGCTTGTACTTCATGTCCTCAGACAGTACAATATGTGTTATCTTGCTAGTCTGCCACCCTCTGCCTGGCTGGTTTGCACAGTATTCCTACTCATTCTTCTGTTGATAGCCTATGAAATTGCATTTAACTGTGTTTGTAATAAGGGTTTATATAGTAGTCAGCTCTCTTACTCTTGCTCACAGTATTCAGTGAGAATGTCTGCATTTACATCCTTTCAATATATGTATAGTATTTGTCTGTTCACTCCTAGAAAATTTCTTCAGGTAGCTTTTTGTTTCTTTAAATTGTTACACAATAAATAAATTCCTCCTTTTCTGAAATTTATATTTTTCAATATCTTGAACTACTCAGAATATTCTATCTGTTTTATCACTTTAACTTCCATGACTTACCATCTGGTAATTCTGAAAATGCAGCTAAACATTGTTCTTTCCCCCCAGTCCCTCTAATTTGATTCTCTTTTTACTTACAAAGTTACTTCTAGTTGAGGTTAGGGATTTTATTTAGTGCTGATCAACGATGGAAGGAGACTTTTTTTTTTTTTTTTTTTTCTTAATATGTTTGTAATGAAGTGTTAAACTTAATTCCCTGTGTTTTGAAAGGGCTTCATATTATTTTTATAACTAGATGGACAACCCAATATGTTTCTACAGTGTAGGTGGATCCAGATAGCTTTATGAATTTCAACGTAATTTTTTCTTTATCAAAAAAGATAATGAAATGCATTATTTATTAGTATTTAAAAAATCAAGCTTGGAGCCTATCTTCAGTTGAATTGACATAGCTTTACTGACCATTCAGTAATATTTTTTCAATAGTGTATTATAATAACTAGATTTCTAAGGGGGTATAGTGGAGGCATACCAGGTCAGCCAAAGGATGAAAATGTCTACTTTCAAGTGATGAGAGTAGCAGTGTATGTGGAGGAAAGAATAAAGTCTGAATGTTACATTCTGTGGGTGTTCATCTTGGAACATTGTGTCAGAAGTGAGTCAGTTTTGGTGAAATCAGAAAGTCGCTATATTGCAAGAAAATGAACCAACCAAGAGGATGTGTTTCGCAACTGGGCCTGCTTAACCTATAGTTTTCAACAGCTTCAACCAAAAAAAAAGAAAGGGGGTGAAGGGGTTGGAGAGAGCAGAAAATAAAGTTAGAGCGTTTATGGAGCATTTATGTTATTATAAAGAACAAAAGCTGCTGCGTACAGCATTCAACACTGTTTGGTCAGCCTTCTAATTTCAGAATAGCTGTAAAAACCTAGAAGTCTGAGACAGTTTTGAATTCATAAACATATGTCTCATAAAAGGTGTGTTTTCAACAGCTGTTGGTTGAATTCTGGATAAACTACATATCACCAGTAGGAGACAAAATGGCTGTCACATCCTGTGATCAAAACTTTAAAAGCAAAGATGGGATCAAAAGATGCTGGACCTCAAAGGAGAATGCTCAGAGAAACTGCAGCAAAGCAGCTGTGAGCTTAGCTGTGTGCAGACGCTGAGGAAAAATCTCATCCGAATGCAAAGCAGACATGGAGCACCCACAGAGATGAAATGCAAAGGAAGGCGGAGAGCTATTTGCAAACAACTGACTCACTGAGATGTTTTCATCCAAAGTAGTTAGGGCTAGATTGTCGTAACCCTTGCTAGGGTGTGGGGGAGTGAAGAGGAAGTTAAAAACTTCCTTTATTCCTATGCTCATTTCTGCTTAGATGATGACTCACAGAGATGACAAAACCAAGGGGCTCTTACTCTGCCACTCTCCGTGTAAGCAAACGATCAGGGAGAGGGAATGTCCTCCGGTTGCTCCTCTGCTCACCAAACAGAAGAGTTATTCAGCAACAGGGTAAGACACTCCACAGCAAAGAGCAGAATGATGTAGCTCTCCATGGCGTGTGAAGAAACTGCACATAAATTCATTCCCAGGCCTTTTCTTGTCACATTGCAGTTTTGTCAGGGAGCAATTGTGCTTTAGGACTTAGTTCTAAGTAACCAATTCATCAACAGAAATGGGAGAAGCTTGAAGTGTTCCAGAAGCATTTTTTTTCATGGTAAATTTGTATTACTTTGAAATAAATTGATTTTTCTCTCATTGTCAAAAGTTAGGTCTATTTGTTAGCTGATAAAAGAATATTTAGAAGGAGGTTGCTTGGGCCAACCATTCTTTATTAATGGTAAGCAATGACATTAGGTATTCTTTGCCTTCTTCCATTCATAATATTGTGTTTGCAAAAGAAGCAACGGATTGAAAAGTCGAAGGTGGGACATTGCTAAAGGGCAAATTGAAGCCTATTGAGTGCTGCCTCTTTCCCTTAATGTCAGTTACTGTGGGCGAGTGGCAGAATAGACATTATAAGCAGCAGGTTCCCTTAAGCAGAGCTGCAGTAGATGCACAGAAAATGCCTGAAGAGAGAATGACTAATACCTGAAGCAACTTTAACCCTTCCTGCATTTTTCTAACATTGCTTTTACAGAGGTTAGTAATTATATCCACAGTAAGAGTGCAGTCTGAGAAAGAATGGTTGGATTTGACTCCAAAAAAAATTAATTCTTTCAATATGCAGTATTGATGAAATTGAGTAGTTTTGTATGCATTTACTGCAATGAAATGGGTACATATGAATTCCTTTTAACTATGGGATTGGCATTTGGAGACAAAGAAAAGGTTCTGTAGCAGGAAGATGCTAGTGTACTCCTGCAAAAGCAATTGCAAATGTGTTGTTTCTCTCCTCCCACTCATTCTGGATTTCTTCCTTACTGTCTTCCACCCTCTCTAGTCTTTCATGGATGTTCCGACTAATGTTTCCAGCCATCCCATTCTCATCAGATCTAAAATCTGTTCTGCATGCTTTTCTTCCTTCTGCCTGTGATATTTCTGACACTAATACACACAATCTTGTCATCGTTCTCTCTCTTTTTGTGACTCATCTCCTGGTTCCGCTCCTGCCTACCTTCTTAAGTAAGTTCCAACCTTTTTGAAGCAAGTCTTCTTACTTCCTTATCTTAGTCTCAGGCAATACTTGGAAGTTTGCATCTTACAACTGCAAGGTTTGGAACAAGAAAACACTCCCACCTATATGTTAACTGACGTAACAAGCCTAACCTATAACTCAAATGTCATCCATGGTTATGCAGATTTAAAAAATATTCTGTGGGCTAGTAACATTTATTTAGTTTAAACTATATCAACAGAAAATATCTCTTGATGGTTTGAGTGGGTCTGACTGAGAATTTGACAGCTCAGCTACATAAGCAAAGTGTTTTCTGGAGTTCTTGCACATTTGTGTCACTGCCATCCGAGTTCCTTCTCTCCCCAAGGATAATCATCTACATGTGACACTGTATGTTCATAGCAATACAGATTACTTCTATACTTCTGAATATTTCCATCCAGTGCTGGAAATCAGGCTGTCTTTGGGCAGCGCAGTAGATTGTTCAGGCCCTGTTCAGGGATGGGCTGAGGTTATCAGAATAACAACTACAGTTGTGTGTTACTACCTACTGTTTGGCCCAAACCAGTTCTTGTTCTCAGAAAAAAGCTCCAGCCTCTTTGCGTTTGCTGTTTGAGGGAAACTGCTCTTACCTCTGTAATCATTTACTACATGGATGGAAATAAAAGTGAACCTGAGGATTCTACTGCTGTACTGTAATAGAGTATACTTGCTTCAAAGAGCACACACTTGAATGTAACACAGAGGAATGTATTAGAGAAGAAAGCAATAGATTGGTAACAGAGATGCTTGAGAACATGGAGCAAATTAATTAGACCCAAAAAGACTATAAAGATCAAGACTTTACTTATTGCACTTTGTAATGTAGAAGGCTGGTGGTCATGCACAGTAGTGTTAGAGATTTGAACAACATTTTTTAACTTCTTATTTTCTATTTTATCTTTCTAATCCATTACTCAGTGTTTCCACACTGTTTTCTGTTCTTTAAATACAAAAGTGATCTTTCAGGCACTGCAGTTCATGATCCCCTCATCCTTTGAACCCTTCTTTGAGACCAAATTTTGACATGATGCCTTGGAGAATGCTCACACTGATAGAATGAAGGGCTCATGAGGGGAATAAGCATATGGCAGATGCACAGTATATACGGAGAAAAATGCAATATTGTGTAATTCAATCATACATTCCTTCTCTACCTATCATCTTTTGTCATTTTAAATTTCAGGTTGTTAATGGACAATATTTGTGTCTGTCAGAGTGTCTGCAATGGATACAACAACAGCATGATGGATGAGGTTCTTGGCAGGCTTGCAATATAAATATTAAACAGTTTTAATACAAATATGCAAATATCAGCATACAATGTAACTGCTTCAGTACTAAAGACTGGTAAGAAGCAGTTACAGGGAAGATGTTTCTAGGGGAACAAATATCACAACTGGTGGAAGAATGGTTTGCTTGAGATTTTTGTAGAACATGGATATATTTTCCTGCAAGTTGTTATGGAAAAGCAGATAATTCCACAGCAAGGATTACTGTTCTCTGGCCACCAAGAGTAACAGGAGATATGAAGAATTTGAAACAGAATGTGTGAAACAGTTGAGTACTATTTAAGTTTCTGAGTAGGCTGACAAGAGCAGTAAATTTTAGAATTAAAACTATCCCTGAACTCATACACTGCTCTCTTGTTACTGGAGTTTTACAATTTATATTCTGTTCCTTTGGCAGTGGAAAGAATTGTAATTATATATGCAAAATGAGCTTTTTTAATCTACACTTTATTTCCTTGAAACACATGTAATATATCTCATCTTGTACATACATGTATTTTTGCACACTTTTGCATGCTAGTCTAGAAATAACAGGGTGCTGTAAATATGCGTCAGGAAGCCCTTAACTTACGATGAGCTTTCCTTAAATGAATATGTAATTCCTTTATTCAGAAAAAAAAAAATATCAAATAATACAGTCCTGAAAAGAATTAATAACAAATGTAACTTTTCTACAAAATGCTAGTTTTCTTCAACTCAGTGACTGAGTACAAGTTTGTTCACAGTAAATGAAGTCTGGTTACCTTACATTGCAAGGTAAGGCTTATTATTATTATTATAAAGCTACCTGAGAGAGAACATGGCATACTCTCCTCATGACAGCCTATGAACAATACTGCGTGGCCTAAAGCCCCTGGGACGTTGCTTCTGGTAGCTTGAAGATGGAAAACCTTGTTCCATCTCAGAAAGTGATAATTAGATCTTCAGGTGTTTTCCTGTTTCCCTTAGCAGTGTAGGATT
>CM021763.1:21235631-21250616 GCA_011075105.1 Heteronetta atricapilla | reverse complement strand
AATTAGATCTTCAGGTGTTTTCCTGTTTCCCTTAGCAGTGTAGGATTTGTGAAAATCTGGTTTGTCCATTTTCCTCCCACCCCTTTTGAATTGACACGATTAAGACAAAAAAAGATAATAAAATAAAATAAAGGAAGAAAATGTACTAGTTCTGTGGAAGTTTTGCTTTTCAGTCAATTTCTGTGATGATTATATGTAGTGATCTTGTTTCTGGAATCTATGTATTATGAATATAATACATAATATGGATATACTGAATTAATAATAATGTCCTCAGTAATACTTCTGTAGAGCTAAATCAGTCTACTTGTGGACTTTAAATCAGTTTGCAGTATCGTTCTCCCATTTTCAGTCTCAAAGTAAAAGGGTCTTTGCCAGGTTTCAAAGAATAAGTTTTTTCATACATATTGAATATAGTTTGAGAACACAGTTAACAGAAAGAGACAATCAGCATTACCTTTAGCAAAGCCTATGTGACGAGGTGATAAAACTGCCACAAAGTGATGGTCTTGTATGTGAGCTGAGATTGGGTTAATGTTAATGTTTTGATTTTCAAAATAGGAAAAAAATATGTATCTAGGATATTTTGATGAAATTTTTGGGTTGTTTGCAGCAGATACTTTGCATCTTAAATAACATCCACAAAAGACCAAATGAGACCCCAAGAGGCGTTTGTCCCAAGTGGTGTATATTTCTATTATTTTCATGTTTATTTCTGTATTTTTAATATATAGATATGCAGAATAACCAGAAATTTTCCAGTTCTCCTCTCTCTTGTCTCTTCATAGAATTGATGAAAATTGTTGCTGCCCACTGCCCTTTCACTGAGTCCTAAAAGAAAAAGGAAAAGTAAAAAGAAAATGTATTAGGGCTCATCTGAAGAAGGCCAATGCTGGAATATCAAACTGACACTTAGGTACTTTGGTCTTACAAACAGAATAAGCACAAATTACAACTGGTTATAACATGATTTTTAAAAATAAACTTACATATTCAGTATTTTTAGCTAAAGAATTGAGAAAAACATCAAATTTCATACGAGATGAGATATTCTTTCAGCATATATGCTGTGTTTTTTTCTGATTTATTTTGAAGTACAGAGTCTTGAGAAAACAGTCTTCAAAATGGAAGTGAGCAGTTGAAAATATGTAGAAGCAATACTGCCCAGTTTTTCTGTTAGGTAAATAAATATTTGAGTTTTCTACATATGAAGCTTGAAACTTAAACAAAGACTGTCATACTCTTGTTGTCTACATTCTTTTCACTGCATGTGCTTTATAAATAATGTCACTTAATAGCCAACTTCCATCTCTTTCTGGGGCAGAACATTACATATCATTGATTTCCCAGCAGGGCTCTATATCTACATTACATGACACATGCTGAGACCTAGATATTGCTTAGTAACAATAGTTTCTGAGTGGTAACATAAGAGCAAATGAAATAGGATGAAAGGGGAAGAATTTACACATGGACAGTGAGAAAAAAATAATTAATCAAATGATCATTTATCTACAAGCATCTGCTTCTGGCCCTTCCTGTGGTTGCTTTGCTTCAGGAAATAACATACTAGAAGTTTTCTTGGTTCTTTTTTAAACTTTCTTTTTGAAACAATTTTCAGCTGTTGTTAGTCTCCTCATGAGAAACGAGCTCAGCTCAACAGCACAATCTAGACAGTAAATGCTCAGGTCTCAGGGGTTTTGCAAGCTAGTGTTCAAAATAAAGCAATCATCCCAGTTCAGATACTCTTATTTAATGATTTTCTCTTGATAGAGCAAATTAGGCTGTCTGTTTTGTTTTCTTTCTTTCTGTGTTTCCATCTCTCAAAATGGCAGCTTCTCTGTCTCTGGAAGGGGTTGTATTAGGAAAGAAGGAAAAACAGCTACAAGGGGTTATGAAATGAGGTAAAGCAGTGATTAATGAAGTTTTGTAGAGGCTGTGTGGTTTTCTAATAAGGCCTCAGATGGGGTCTGTGAAGGTGACTCTAAAAAAACAACATGGTGTTATGGTTTGTGATGGGCTGTACTTGGACCTATCTACAAGTACCTCTGTAAGCTGTCCTACCATCTCACTCTACATGTCATCTAGTAATTCACTCTATTTGCATATGGAACTGGTTTAAAACACCAAAAAACAACCAAATCTGGAGTTTGGAGTCAGCTACAGTCTTCTTCTACCGTCTGTATTGTACCACTTTCCTTCCTCACTCTGAATGTTTACCTAATTTTCTTTAAACTGCATTCTCTTCAGGGTAATACTTTTAATAATTTAAATTCTATCTTGCAAAGCTGGAAATCATGTTTATATCAAATGAATACCCACCTATTCATGAGGGTTAGCAGGTCTGTCACTAAGGAGATGTACTATTGTTTGCCACAAGCTATTGACTTGTAATCATCATGAAACTGCTATCCAATGTAAACTTCATTCAACCCTATTTTTTTTTCTCCTCATGCATTATCAAATGGTACCACATTTTACCAACTGTTAAGCAAAAGTAAACTGGTGTAAAGAGGAGAAAAAAGTGATGCCTGTTACTCGTGTAGTCACACTTTTACAGTTTTCTTTCATTCTGTGCCTGCTGGAATTACTTCAGATTGATGAAAATTCTCAGGTAGTAAAATTATATAAAAATAACTTTATTATTATTATTTTCCCTGATGATAGTATCAAAGGTTACTATAATTATTACTATTTTGATTGCTACATTAAAGAAATTACTACCTAGATTGCTAGGTAATAGGATCACATAGAAAATAATTGGGATGCTCTGACAACTTTTGAACACTTCTGTAAGAGCATTCACAAATTCTATTGGAAGTGTTTGTGTTTTCCAAGCTGTCCTATGAGTTTCATTGATTATCTAGTACCTTGAGTAGCAGTGCAGTCCCCGCTAAGCATTTTGTATTTCCTTAATCATGCACTGGATCGGAAGTCTGATCAAGAGTATTGCTATTTTACAAGCATCTGCTATTTGTGTGATTGCTTTTGACTTTTCATTTGCATGTTGGTACAAAGATTTAATTAAAGTCGTTAAAATAACAGACAACAGATGTGATGTCCTCAACAAGAAGTCTGCACTTTGAGATTCCTCTGTGGATAAAAAAAAGAATTAACACAACTATGGTTCTGTGATTTTCTTCAATTATTTTGTGTAAAGAATTTGGTTAATGACTGTTGTCTTGTACGTTTTCAATAGTAAATAAAATAGGAATTTTCAGCAGTTACCTAACAGCCTTTGCAGAAGGTGTTTTGGAGATGGGAAATTCTTGCCTTTTTCTTTAATCCTACTGATAGTCTCTTCTTCTATTCCTTCCATTCCTATTTTGTGGCATTAAATAATACACAGTGGTATGCTCTCAGATGAGTTGTCAGCAGCAGAGGTAGAGACTGGAACCTCTAAAGCTTATATACTGTCATGGCAAGCTCATCAATCTCAAGTTTATTGCACAGTGAATGAAGTGTGACTTGCATAATTCCCTGGGAAAGGAAACTGCCATGTTTTGATTGTTCCAATTACAAGGCTCAATGTGCTAACTGTGGCTGAACATCTTAAATCTTCACCTGTTTTCTTCAACTGTAGGGTTTTATATTTGTAGAGAAGTGTGTGCATATAGAAAAGAGGAAAAAGAAACAGAAAAAAAAGTTTTTTATTTTTTTCTAAAAAATCTAATAAGAATTAAATATATGTTAATTAATTAGTTTGTGCCAACCCTGATGTCATTTACGGATAGCTGCCTAATGGCCTTTATCAGCTAGCAGGATAGAAAAGATACAGTTAAGGAATAAATTCATTTGATGCTTCTTTGTTAATCATGCCATCCCCCCACCCTGGTGTTCACAAGTACTAGGTCTCTGCTCATTTTCCCATTAGTTAACCATATGTTCATATTCTGTTTCTCACTGCATAACAGTTTCTTCTATGTTTCCAGTCTCTGTATGGGGCTCTATTTTAACATCAGGATTTCATCTAGTAGTGTTTCTCCATGAACAATCCTTCTAAATTATAAACATAAAGTTGTTAAAAAAATTATGTCCAGTGCTGACATTATAATGCTGAATCAATGAAAAGAAATGTAATAGTGAAACCCAAGTAAAAGTAATGGGGGACAGAAAATGTTATTTTATCTTCAAGAGCATTGAAAACTAGCTGTGAAGCATCATATTTATTCTTTCAGTTTATGCAATTCATCCATCACAGTATCACTAAGGAAAAATATTAATAGTGGAGTAAAGTAAATATCATATGGTTGAAAGTACTAATTACTCTATTCATAGAGCTGAATGCTATTCTTTCCCCTGAAATAAAATCTCTCCCCGATGAAAAGTATTTGTTGGCTTTACAATATGCCCTGAAGGTCTAAAAAAAAAAAAAAAAAAATCTCAGGGTTTGGTAGACTGCAAGTTGAAATATGTTTAAAAATGATTTATTGCTTTTGTCAAGGGTCTGGGAATGCATCTCAGTTGGCAATTTATAAACAAGAAAGGAAGCAATTTGTGATATGAGAAGATAAGTCATATGTGGCCTTGAAATGTACAGCTTTTCACAGAAGTCCATGCTGGGAATGGCTAAAGATGGAGAAACACAAAATCTTCATCCCAAATGGGCAAAAATACCATTTTCTCACTTGTTCCTGGCTGTAGTAAACAGGAGATGCACAAATGATTCCCCACCCGCTCTTTATGGGGTGGTTATAAAACCGATGCCAAAAGGATGGTCTTCCTTCCACGCTTACCTTTGATTGCTTTGCTGCTTTAATTGCTGTGTTCTACCTAAAATGAGTTTCTGAATGCTGGCTTTCAGTCAAGTAGTCTCAGCCAAAGAAAACTAAATGGCTGGAAAACATGCAGCTACTAAAGGAGAGATGTAGAACAGATGGCAATCTCTACACTGATAGTAATGCTGTCCGTGTGGTCTTATCTTTTTCCCTTCCAGCCTTATGTATGAGCTGATAAGAAAGGGAAAATCTTGTAAGTTAAAGAAATAAATACATATATATTTTGTGTACATGTGGTGTCTTTTGGGCTTTTGAAAGCAGGTAAATAAGCAAAGCCCTGTCTCTTTAACCAGGGACGGCAGACTTGTTAATGACATGTCAATATTTTGAAGACAGCTGATCGACCAAAAAGAAAACTATTGCAATTGATCTTTTACCTGTTACAAAGAGACTTAACATCATAATATTTCCATTTTGTTCAATCTGATAATGCTCAAGGACATAAGATACCTACAGGTGATGCTGGGTTTTTCGAGTGTGCTATTGCTTATTGTTCTCTCCTTACTGCCAAGAGTAAGAAAACAAAATAAGGGAAGAATGCTGTTGTAGTGACTCCTGAAGCATTCTAGAGTGAACAACGATTTGCTAACACACTTTTAATTCCAGTAAATTGGTGTGCACCCTGGAGCATGCATCGAGGATGACGACAACTACTTCAGCCTTTAGAACCTTTCCTTTCTGCCTTTGTCTGTCTCCCCTCTCTCCTCTGACCTGTTTTTCTAGGGCTTTAAAATAAACAGTAGTGTTACAAACGTGTTTTAAGAGAGGAAATTATCAAGGCAAGGGAGTGTGCAATTTGACTTATTTGGGGTGGAGAGGATGAGCTTGGGTGTTAAAGATCAAGGGAAAATTTCAAATTGTAAAACTCAGAGGAGCAGCTGATAAAGACTTACACAAATCTCAGCAAAACAATGTTATTATGTTCTTTGCTACACAGCAGTCTTTATCCCAGGTCAGCAAGCAGCATTATTAAAAAAAATATATATTTTTTTCTATGTAAGAATTCCTTTCTTGAGTGCTATAGAAACAAAAGTAAATTCATGACATCACCAAGGCAACACAGAAATAACATTATAAGCATCCTTTCATTAAGGGTGTCAGTATCTCTGAAATTATGGACTGGACAGAGTCAGTGGCAGATGTGTTTTAAGATTTGTATTATTTGGTTAATGGTCAGAAGTTACAAGGTTCTCATGCAGGATGATTGTGTAGGAAAGACTGTAATTTGTTGGTTGGGTTTGTAAACAGGAACAGAAAACAAAGACTCAAACTACAACCTGTATTTCTAACCATTTATCTTATTAATGAAGAACTAAAAAGTGTAAGTTTTTCAGAGTACCAGAATAGAATCCAGGAAGCTCGTCCTTGTAAAAGCAATAAAGGTAAGATACATGGCTTAATGTGTCACTTGATAAACACAAGACTGGGGAAAAACGCCACCTGTAGCTTCTTAGAGGAAAGTTGCTTTAAAGTTAGGACTTCTTATTCACAGAATCATGGAATAGTCTAAATTGGAAGAGACCTCCAAGATCACTGAGTCCAACCTCTGACCGAACACTAACAAGTCCTCCACTAAACCATATCATTAAGCCCACCATGTAAATGTCTTATAAAGACCTCCAGGGATGGTGACTCAACCATTTCCCTGGGCAGCCCATTCCAGTGACTAACAACCCTTTCAGTAAAGAAGTTCTTCCAAATATCCAACCGAAACCTCCCCTGGTGCAACTTTAGCCCATTCCCCCTCATCCTGTTACCAGGCATGTGGGAGAATAGACCAACCCCACCTTGCTACAGCCTCCTTTAAGGTACTTGTAGAGTGCAATAAGGTCACCCCTGAGCTTCCTCTCCTCCAGGCTGAACAATCCCAGCTCCCTCAGCTGCTCCTCGTAAGACATGTTCTCCAGAGTTCTTCAGACCCCTCACCAGCTTTGTTGCCCTTCTCTGGACTTGCTCAAGCACCTCCATGTCCTTCTTGTAGTGAGGGACCCAAAACTGAACACAGTACTTGAGATGTGGCCTCACCAGAGCCAAGTACAGGGGGACTATCACTTCCCTAGCCCTGCTGGCCACACTATTTCTTATGCAAGCCAGGATGCTGTTGGCCTTCTTGGCCACCTGAGCACACTGCTGGCTCATATTCAGCCAACTGTCAACCAATACTCCCAGGTCCTTCTCTGCCATGCAGCTTTCCAACCACTCATCTCCCAGCCTCTAGCTCTGCCTGGGGTTGTTGTGCCCCAGGTGCAGGACCCGGCACTTGGCCTTGTTGAACGTCATACAGTTGGCCTCGGCCCATCGGTGCAGCCTATCCAGATCTTCCTGCAGAGCCTTCCTACCCTCGAGCAGATCAACACACACACGTAACTTGGTGTCATCTGCAAACTTACTGAGGGTGCACTGGACAAGATTGATTATATAAAAACAACATAATCTAATTAAAAATCCCTTTACAAGCCAAGGAGTGAAAGAGTAGATGTCTGCAGACCTGTAAATGGTAAGTGGTCAATATCTTGAAGACATTTTTGACTGTGCATAAATGGATACCTGAGATCTAAAGTTTCATTTTTGCAAGTTTGCACACTTGCCACAATGTCTTAATTTTTGGAAAATGACAAGATTTTTAGTTATAAGACCAAGTTGTTAAAGTACCAGTTTCAGAGTAGGTAAAAATTTTGTCAGCACAGGCAATGTTTGCATGGACAGAGATGAGCAATTTATTGTGAGCTCTGCAATAAGGCACTACACATTTATGTGCAGATGTTGCACATTTTTGTGTCTCAGACCCATCCAAATAGCTAGCAGTCCAGCTCCTTCCTCTCCTTTCTTGACAGTAAATTGAATTTTTAAACATATTCTAAAATAAGAAATCTCTAGAAAAATAACTTTGTGATATTATTGTACAAAATAAGTTCAGAGAATTTATTGGCTGTTAGTAATTACACGTCAGCAGTTAATTGCCTGATTCTCAGGTGAACACAGCATGATCAGTAGATGTTCCTGCCAAGGTGTTGAGTCATAGCCACTACTTGAGTCTATATAGCACTAAGTGAAAAGGTGAGGGGGACATATAGTATTTCAAGTGATTCCATCATTTTAGAAGGAGTAGCTTATATTTTGGCATCATAACACCATTTTTCTATGGACTAACCTCACCTACAATAAATCTTTTTTTTTTTTTTTTTTTTTTTTAAAAAAAAAAATAAATGCCTGATCAAAGTAAGTTTTGTTGATGATGCTTAAAATTATTTCTGTTTACTGCTTTGAAATAAAGGGATATTGAGCTTAAATATGCACAAGATGGGCAGTAATTATCCTACATATCCATGTCTCATTTTCTCCTTTGAAGCTAGATGATACTGTGGTGTGACCCCAATTCTGTATTCTTCAGAGGGTGTCATCCACTTTTACATTTTTGAGTATTTGGAGAATGGAATACATTGTGGAAGCTATTTGAAATTTTAGTTTTGGAGCAAGCCTTCCTTGAGTCCTACACTTGCAGTTCTCAGGAGAAATTGTTGATACATCATTGCCAAATTAAGCACATGTTGCAACTCTCACCACATGGCCTTTTATTAAAGGTAATAAGAAATGCAGCCTGAAAATAATCGAGGCCTTACAGGAGAATTCTTCAAATGCCATGCCAATGAAACTTAGTAACATTGAACGGTTTTCCTTTGTTTTATTGTTTAATTAACATGAATTTGGAAGTAGAGGAAAAAGTTCCCATTTTCAATGTGGCATGTCGTGAAAGATGCATTCCGGCTTTCCGCTTTCTTCTTTCATTAATTATAGAATCATAGAATGGCTTGGGTTGGAAGGAATCTAAAAGATCATCTAACTCAACCCCCCTGCAATAGGCAGGGATGCCATCCACTAGATCAGGTTGGCCAAAGCCCCATCCAGCCTGGCCTTGAACACCTCCAGGTATGGGGCATCCACAGCTTCTCTGGGAAACCTGGTCCAGTGCCTCACTACCCTTACGGTGAAGACTTCCTCCTAATGCCTAGTGAAAATGTATCCTCTCTTAGTTTAAGACTATTCCCCTTTGTCCTATCATTATTTACCTAAAATGTCCTCCACCTTTTTCACAAGACCCCTTTAAATACTGAAAAGTCACAATGAGGTCTACCTGGAGCCTTCCCTTCTCTAGGCTGAACATCCCCAGCTCTCTCAGCCTGTATTCATAGGAGAGGTGCTCTAGCACTCTGACCATACCTTTGTAGCTCTTTTCTGGACTCACTCAAACAGGTCCATATCCTTCTTATACTGGGGGTCCCAGAGCTGAATGTGGCACGTCACGTGAGGCCTCACAAGAGAATCATCTCCCTTCAGCCTGTTGGTCACACCTCTTCTGATGCAGCCCAGGATGCAGTTGGACTTCTGGACTGCAAGCACACACTGCTGGCACATGTTGAGCTTTTCATCTGCCAGGATCCCCAGGTCCTTCTCTGCAGGGCTGCTCTCAGTGAGTTCTTCTCCCATCCCAGTCTGTTCTCTTGTCTGGGATTGCCCCAACCCAGGTGCAGCACCTTACACTTGGACTTGTTGAACCTCATGCAGTTCACATGGGCCCATTTCTCCAGCCAGTCCAGGTCCCTTCGGATGGCATATCTTCCTTCTATTGTATCAACTGCACAACTCAGCTTGGTGTCATCTGCAAACTTGCTGAGGGTGCACCTGATCCCATTGTCTATGGGATCCCATTGTCTCCCCAGAGCTTTCTGTTCTTCAGGCTGAACAACCCCAACTCCCTCAGCCTGTCTTCATAGGGGAGATTCTCCACCCCTCTGAGCATCCTCATGGGCTCAACTATAATACCTTTATGCCCTTTTTGTGCCGGGGGCCCCAGAGCTGAACACAGGACTCCAGGTGGGGTCTCATTAGAGTGGAAAAGAGGGGGACAGTCTCCTCTCTTGTCCTGGTGGTCATCCTGGTGGTCATCACTTTTTTGAAATGCTATGTTTTCCACCCAGCTGGTACTTTTTCTTGGCATCATCCCAACCCATGTGTAGGTCCTGGGTGCACTTGGGTTTGCTGAACTTCATAAGGTTCCTATGGACCTACCTCTCACCCACACCTCTGGATGTGTTGTCCTTTCCCTCAAGTGTGTTGTCCACAAGTTTGGTGAGGTGCACTGAATCCCACTGTGTACATCACTGACAAAGTTGTTAGATAGTACTGCTCCCAGTACCAGCCCTTTGAGGAACAGAACTCACCAGTGGTCTCCAGCTGGACATGGAGCCATTCACTACAGGTCTCTGAATTTGACCATCCAGCCAATTATTTTTACATTTATGAACCCATTAATCAAATCAATTTCTCTCCAATTTAGAGGCAATAATGTTGTGTGGGGACAGTGTCAAATGCTTTTCACAACTCCAGGTAGATGATGTCAGTTACTCATCCCTTACCCACCAATGCTGTAAGCCTGTTTCAGAAGACCACCAAAGTTGTCAATTTGCCTCAGTGAAAGCATGCCAGCTGTCACCAGTCACCTCCTTATTTTCCATGTGCCTTAGCACAGTTTCCCAGAGAATGTGCTCCACAATCTTGCCATGCAATCTTGCCAGAGGTTAGGCTGACTGGCCTCTAGCACCCTGGGTATTATTATTTTTTAATTCTTTTTTAAAATGAGGGGTTATGTTTCTCCTGTTCCATTCATTGGACCTTCACTGGACTGCCACAAGTTTTCTTATATCATGAACAGTCTTAGCAACTTCATCTGCCAGTTGCCTCAATACCCTTGGATTAATCTCATCAGGTCCCAGGTATGCTTTAGGTATGCTGTTCAGATGCACAGGTCGGGAGCTTTTGTTTCCCAGTGTCTGAGAAATCTCCAGGGCATTTCAGAGGATATGAGAGGGGAGTGTGTGCTTGTCTGTGCTGAGCAAGTAAGGATTCCTCCAAAAAGTCACATTCCTACATTCAGACAATGAATATCTGCTACTTTGTCTTCACTGATGTGTTAGAAAGTTCTGTTCCTCTTTCCCCTGCTTTCCCATCTGCTTTCTGACATATCGTTTTCCTTCTGGGCTTTAATTTTAAATGGTTGCAAAGCTCCTGATTGGGAAATCAGAAAATAAATGGTCCTAAGGATTTTTTCTTTTTTTTTTCCCAGCTTGAAGTGTTAATTTTTCAGCAGTGTCTACACATTTAAACTTTCAATGCTGTGGAGAAACTGTATTGGCTAAATATGTTTGTCCTTGTATTAACCTGGGCATCTCTTGTAATGCCATCAACCCTTTGGGGAGGTTGTTTCTGGAAACTACAAAAAAAGAAAAAAAAAGATTATGGCTATGTTCTGAAAAAAGATTATGGCTATGTTCTGAAAAAAAATCTTCTTGGTAATCTTCTTGATAAATTTAAACTAAAAAATCAAGAATACAGCTGGATACAGCTTTTATGAGGATGAGGAGAGTAAATGTTTGTTTGTTTGTTTGTTTTAAGAGTCAGATTTGTTTGTAATGAAATTTGTTGATCTGTGTGTGGAAATCTGGACTTTAATCCTAATAAATTATTTACTACCTACTTATGGGACTTAAGTTCTGTTATAGCAAACAGTATATAATTGACTCCATTTTTAGCTAGACTGATTCCTCTTCTGCAAGGTTCTTGGTTTTACAGTTTATTTTTACTCGAAGTTGATTCTGGAAAGGTTAAATTAGAGTGTAAATTGACAGAAGTTTTTACTTGAAGATAAAGGTTCTGGAGAATTTTGTATGTTGGTAAAATAGTTCTCCCTTCTTCACCAGGTCTCAAATTATTTTTCTGAAGAAAAAAGCACAAAACCCCCCTGTTTTTGTAAGTGATACAATTGTACTTTGTTTTGTATGGGTACTCCTTTCAGTAGTGTTGGCATGAACTGAAGCAATGATTGATGCAATGAAAGACATAGTGGAGCTCTTAAACTACACTGTCTGTAGTATTCAAAGGCATTTCAGAAAATGTCTTTGGTAAAATTAGAAGATATGTCTCTTCTGTATATCATAAAGGTCTCTTTTGGAATATCTTTCAATCAAGTGAAAGCAGTGCAATGTAATGAAAACTTTTCCTTCAGGGAAGGAGATATATTTTTTTTAGAGTGTGTTTTTACCTCTGGCAAATTTCTCATGTTTCTGTCTACTGAAGGCTGACTTTGTTTACAACTTTGAGTTATTCAACTTTTTTCACCACTCTTACAAAACTGGTTATGCAGACACATTGTAGCTTTTGGCTGTGGCCTGAGTAATTTTATTCCTTTCTTTCCTCTTTATCTTTGAACCTCCCTTTTCCACACAAGTTCAGTACGTTCCCATCTTTGAACTAAATCTTGGGTCAGCAACGTTTGTTTTTATTTTCAGTTGATAAAAATAAAACACACCATGGGAAGGATAATCACATCCTAATTTGAAATAAATTAATCTAGCTTTTTATACTCCTAAAATTCAAAATGTTAACGGTTAGCTCAGTAAACCTAGTCAACTGTGGGGAATTGCATAGCAGTCATGTATTCTACAGAATGTAGTCTCTCTCCCTAGTTACAAATGTGCTTCCAGATTTTCTTTTCTGTACTTTTCTTTGCTTATTTTTTTTATATTCAATGAGGTCTTCAGGGTTTATTGACTAAAATAAACTAACAAAATAAATGGCATCCCTCATAAAACCAGACATGAGACAATTACAGTATGCTCTGATACTGGCACTTCCATTTTGATATTAAAATGTTTTAACATGCAGATTTTAACTTCAGAGTCTCTTTCTTGTTAGTAAGCCATACAAAGAGCAACATTTCACCAAGATGGAGGAGAACTGTGGTCTGTTTTTTTGGGGCTTTGTCCTGTTTTTGTTTGTTTGAGGGATTTATCTTTATTCCCTCCCCCTTCCCAGGTGAAATGACTTAAATTACATGAGTTTAGATTCTGGAGTCAGCTGATGCAAAGTATGAAACTGGACATTTGGGACAATTTTTAATGATCAGCAAAATATACTCAGGAGAGTTTTAGTTCCAAATGGGTGATATGTTGCCTGAGATGGTCATGAAATACACTGGTGAATGTGCTTGGGGGGAGATTTTAGGTGCACTTTCTCCGTATGTAGTGGGTAACACTTATCCTTAATGTTCAAGAGCACTGAATTCGGCTTTCATAACAGCATGAGAGCTAGCACTCATGAAAAAGGTTCTTGTCCATCAGAACCATTATTTGTAATGCCTTGTGAACCTTGATGGTATTTTTGACAAATCCTCACTTGCCTGCTGTACATCTAATTTAATGTCTGAAAGAGACAAAGAGGTGATGCTTTGGGTCTCTAGTAAGACAATGTAGGTGTGTTTATGAGAGGTAAAATGGACTGTAGAATTATGATGTTTAAAACTGAAGAACTTTCTTTTATACATACAGTGTAGAAAAGCTCTATGTAGATGTGCTATCATTAATGCAGAATTAGTAAGGAGAAAAAGTGAACAGAAAAAATACTTTTTTCTATAGTTCTCACCAAAGGTGGTCATAGTTTACACGGAACAGTTAAAAGCACAACGACACAGATTAGAAGAAGCCCAGAGGAATACTACAAGGACGATCAGAAGGCTGGAGTACCTCTCCTATGAAGAGGGCATGAGAGAGTTGGGGTTGTTCAGCCTGGAGAAGAGAAGGCTCTGGAGAGGCCTTACAGCAGCCATTCAGCACCTGAAGGGGGCCTGCAGGAAAGCTGGGGAGGGACTCTTTGTCAGGGGTTGGAGTGACAGGACAAGAAGAATGGCTTTAAATGGAAATCAGGGAGATTTAGATTAGACATTAGGAAGAAGTTTTTTATTGTGAGGTTGGTGAAGCAGTGGCACAGGTTGCCCAGGAAAGCTGTGGATGCCCCATCCCAGGAGGTGTTCGAGGCCAGGCTGGATGGGGACTTGGCCAACTTGGTCTGGTGGGAGGTGTCCCTGCCACCAGGCAGGGGGCTTGGAACTGGGTGACCTTTAATGTCCCTTCCAACCCCAAACATTCTGTGAGTCTAT
This sequence comes from Heteronetta atricapilla, assembly GCA_011075105.1. Taxonomy (NCBI): domain Eukaryota; kingdom Metazoa; phylum Chordata; class Aves; order Anseriformes; family Anatidae; genus Heteronetta; species Heteronetta atricapilla. The sequence goes on along the minus strand of CM021763.1, from coordinate 21,236,849 downwards.
GATTCTATGAAAAGACCATTAATTTAAGAACAACTATGCCAGGTGAAAATTAGGGTTCATTTATCCAAATATCATGTCTCCTAAGCATTCATTAAGAAGCTTCCATGGATATGAATGAACAGGCAAAGTCTCTCCCTGAAGTCACATTAACGTTAGTAACCTGTAAGAGTCTTGGCAAGAGTTCCCACAATTCAAACAGCTCTGTGTAGTCTGTCTTTCCTTTTCCTGTTTTGAACCTGTTTCTGCCATCTTCATCGGAGGACCCTTCCCCCAGTTCCTTTTTTAAAAATTTTATTTTGAAGAATGAAGATATGGATAAACATCAGCCAGTTCAGTGACTTCCAATGGAAGAGTGGAGGTTTTGGCTAGACATCAGGAAAACATTTTTCACTGAGGATAACAATGATAATGATGATGATTTTATTTAGCAGCTCTTTGCAAAGAAGCTTTTCTGCACCTTGCATCACCCTTGTTACCCATCTTTGAATCTCTCTGATTTCTATAAAGCTCTTTTTGAAATGAGGGTAGGCCAGAACTACACATGATTCAAAATGCTCCTGAAGCACATATTTATACAGTGGTATAATATTGTGCTCTGTTTCTTTTCCTATTCCTTTCCTAAAATGTCAAACATCTGTTTTTTTTTATTATTATTTTTTTTCTTGTTTGTTTGTTTGTTTGTTTTTTAACCTTTATTGAACAATGAGGTTATGTTTATGTAATTATTCTTTACAGAACTAAGAGAGGCCTCGAGATTAACTCCCCTTGTCCTTATGGGGGACTTCAACTTGCCAGACGTTAACTGGGAGTGCCACACGGCTGACACGAGCAAGTCCAGGAGGTTCATGAAGCACCTAGATGATAACTTCTTGGTGCAGGTGCTAACGGAGCCAACTAGGAAAGGTGCCCTCCTAGACCTATTGCTAGAAAACAGAGAGGGCCTGGTGGGAGATGTGGTGATTGGTGGCCACCTCGGTCATAGCAACCATGAAGTGGTTGAGTTCAAAATTTACGGCGACAGAAGGAAAAGTGCCACCAAAACCTTATCCCTAGATATGGGGAAGGCGGACTTCAGGCTGCTCAGGGAACTAGTGAGCAAGGTCCCCTGGGAAGCTGCTCTTGAAGGCCTCGATGTCCACCAGTGTTGGTCATTCTTTAAGCGATGCCTCCTAGAAGCACAAGAACAGGCAGTTCCTAAATATCGCAAGTCAGGCAGGC
>CM021763.1:21203072-21219646 GCA_011075105.1 Heteronetta atricapilla | reverse complement strand
AGGAAAGGAAAGGAAAGGAAAGGAAAGGAAAGGAGAGAAAAGGGAGAAAGAAAAGAAAAAAAAGAAAAAGAAAAAAGAAAAATGAAGATTATCTACTTATGAAGAAGGGCAATATGAAGTAAATTGCAAATAATTGCACTAAGAAGTGATGACAGGAACAGGATGACTGAAACATTTACTCATAAATAAGATTAAATTGACTCTAGACATTAATATGGAGAAAACTCCAATATCCTGTTGTCAGGCCTGCCATTTTCCAAGAGAATGGAACTGAAGACTATGTTAGAGATGCAGTAAATGAGTAAAGGAAAAATAGCCATTAAGATTGTCAAGATGTCATGGCACAGAGACTTATTAGAGTAGCAATATTTTAATGTGAAGTATTTTGGCATGATCCGACCTCTGAAGTCTATTACATTGAAACCATCATGGATGATTATCAAACAGATTTCCGTGCAGCCCTTCTAAATAATTGCTGGTTCAAAGAGATATAAAGATAGACACAGAGCACTGCTAGCATCTACAGCATGCTATTAACATTGTTTTTCACCAGTCTGGCCAAGAATCAGATAAAAGTGGCTGACAGCTGTGATAATGACTTTACCAGAAACGTAGCTAAAAGCTCTACTATTGTTCAATTTAATGACCCCAGCTCCAAGTATTCAGTGAGGTGAAAGAAATGATACCTACTGATTCATTATTTAGTCATAAAAGTTATTTCCTAGACAAATAATTTGTGATTCTTTTCTAGTGCTAATGACTTACTCAAGAAAAACTTGGTTGAAACATTTGACTCCTCTGTTAAAAGCAGCTCCAAAACAGGACATCCTAAGAGCACAATTTAAATAAACATGGAGCTGACCCATGAGGTTCAGATCCAGAAGCAGATACAAATGTTTCTAATAATTTAAGGTAGTTGATTTGGCGATTTTCTACCTGCAGTGAGGAAAAAACAAGCACAACTTTAAAATTTGAAAATCAGATACTTCAGAACATATAATACTTCTAAAGTCTAAGCTTTGGACTGGGATCATCTTCCAAAGCATGACCAGGAGGAGAACCTGTTATGATACATATAACTACCAATATGATTTCATGATTTGACATGAAATAGGGATAACAGTGTGGTGTTTTTAACCTACTGGGCAGTCAAACACAGCCATTCTCTCACTCCCCCTCTTCAAAGGAAAATAGAGAGAAAACATGATTTCTTTTCCTTTTGCTGGCGGATGGAGCTGAAACAAGGCTTGTTGGAGCTGTGCCGGGGGAACAATGGCATGGCCAGGCGATAAAGCAATGGCCCAGCTGAAGTGCATTTACACTAATGCACACAGCATGGGTAACAAACAGGAGGAGCTGGAAACCATTGTGCAGCAGGAAGGCTATGACTTGGTTGCCATCATGGAGATGTGGTGGGACCACTCTCATGACTGGAGTGCTGCAATGACTGGCTATAAGCTCTTCAGAAGGGACAGGCAGCATAGAAGGGGTGGTGGTGTGGCTCTCTATATTAGAGAATCTTTCGATGTTGTGGAACTCGAGGCTGGGAATGACAAGGTTGAGTCCCTTTGGGTTAGGATGGGAAGGCCAACAAGGCTAGCGTCCTGGTTGGGGTCTGTTATAGACCGCCGAACCAGGACGAGGAGACGGATGAGGAGTTCTACAGGCAGCTGACAGAAGCTGTGAAATCATCGGCGCTTGTTCTCGTGGGGGGCTTCAACTTCCCTGACATATCCTGGAAGCACAACACAGCCCAGAGAAAGCAGTCTAGGAGGTTTCTGGAGAGTGTGGAAGATAGCTTCCTGACACAGCTGGTTAGTGAGCCTACCAGGGGTGGTGCCCCGCTAGACCTTCTCTTCACAAACAGAGAAGGACTGGTGGGAGATGTGGTCAGAAGCTGTCTTGGGCAGAGTGACCACGAAATGGTGGAGTTCTCTATTCTTGGCAAAGCCAGGAAGGGGACCAGCAAAACTGCTGTATTGGATGACTTTGAGCTGCTCAGGACACTGGTTGGTAGAGTCCCTTGGGAGGCGGTTCTGAAGGGCAGAGGAGTCCAGGAAGGCTGGGCGCTCTTCAAGAAGGAAATCTTAACAGCGCAGGAGTGGTCTATCCCCACGTGCCCAAAGACGAGCCAACGTGGACGAAGACCGGCCTGGCTCAACAGAGAGTAGCAGCTTGAGCTTAGGAGGAAAAAGAGGGTTTATAATCTTTGGAAAAAAAGGGCGGGACACTGAGGAGGACTATAAGGATGTTACGAGGCTGTGCAGGGACAAAATTAGAAAGGCCAAAGCACATCTGGAGCTCAATCTGGCTACTGCTGTTAAAGACAACAAAAAATCTTTTTACAAATACATCAGTGCAAAACGGAGGACTAAGGAAAATCTCCATCCTTTACTGGATGCGGGGGGGAAACCTTGTTACAAAAGATGAAGAAAAGGCTGAGGTGCTTAATGCCTTCTTTGCCTCAGTCTTTAACGGCAATACCGGTTATTCTCTGGATACCCAGTACCCTGAGCTGGCGGAAGGGGATGGGGAGCAGAATGTGGCCCTCACTATCCATGAAGAAATGGTTGGCGACCTGCTACAGCACTTGCATGTGCACAAGTAGATAGGGCCGGATGGGATCCACCCTAGGGTACTGAGTGAACTGGAGGAGGAGTTGGCCAAGCTACTTTCCATCATTTATCAGCAGTCCTGGCTATCGGGGGAGGTCCCGGCTGACTGGCGGCTAGCAAATGTGACGCCCATCTACAAGAAGGGCCGGAGGGCAGACCCAGGAAACTATAGGCCTATTAGTTTGACCTCAGTGCCAGGGAAGCTCATGGAGCAGATTATCTTGAGAGTCATCATGTGGCACTTGCAGGGCAAGCAGGCAATCAGGCCCAGTCAGCATGGGTTTATGAAGGGCAGGTCCTGCTTGACGAACCTCAACTTCTTCTATGACAAGGTGACACGCTTAGTGGATGAGGAAAAGGCTGTGGATGTGGTCTACCTTGACTTCAGTAAGGCTTTTGACACTGTTCCCCACAGCATTCTCCTCAGGAAACTGGCTGCTCATGGCTTGGACTGGCGTACGCTTCTTTGGGTTAAGAGCTGGCTGGATGGCCGGGCCTAGAGAGTTGTGGTGAATGGAGTCAAATCCAATTGGAGGCCAGTCACTAGTGGCGTCCCCCAGGGCTCGGTGCTGGGGCCGGTCCTCTTTAATATCTTTATTGATGATCTGGACGAGGGCATTGATTGCACCCTCAGTAAGTTCACAGATGACACCAAGTTACGTGCGTGTGTTGATCTGCTCGAGGGTAGGAAGGCTCTGCAGGAGGGTGTTGATAGGCTGGACTGATAGGCTGAGGTCAACTGCATGAAGTTCAACAAGTCCAAGTGCCGGGTCCTGCACCTGGGGCACAACAACCCCAAGCAGAGCTACAGACTGGGAGAGGAATGGTTGGAAAGCTGCCAGGAGGAGAAGGACCTGGGAGTATTGGTTGATAGTCGGCTGAATATGAGCCAGCAGTGTGCCCAGGTGGCCAAGAAGGCCAACAGCATCCTGGCTTGTATAAGAAGCAGTGCTAGGGAAGTGATCGTCCCCCTATACTCGGCTCTTTTACGCCTCACCTTGAGTACTGTGTTCAAATTTGGGCCCCTCGCTACAAGAAGGACATGGAGGTGCTTGAGCAAGTCCAGAGAAGGGCAACAAAGCTGGTGAGGGGTCTGGAGAACAAGTCCTATGAGGAGTGGCTGAGGGAGCTGGGCTTGTTCAGCCTGGAGAAGAGGAGGCTCAGGTTGCGACTTTATCACATTCTACAGGTACCTTAAAGGAGGCTGTAGTGAGGTGGGGGTTGGTCTGTTCTCCCACATGCCTGGTGACAGGACGAGGGGGAATGGGCTAAAGTTGCACCAGGGGAGTTTTAGGTTGGATGTTAGGAAGAATGTCTTTACCGAATGGGTTGTTAGACCTTGGAACGGGCTGCCCATGGAAGTGGTGGAGTCACCATCCCTGAAGGTCTTTAAAATACATTTAGATGTAGAGCTTAGTGATATGGTTTAGTAGAGGACTTGTTAGCTTTAGGTCAGAGGTTGGACTCGATGATCTTGGAGGTCTCTTCCAACCTAGAAATTCTGTGATTCTGTGAAAATTAAAAAAAAAAAAAAAAGAAGAAGAAAAAAAGAAAAAGGTTTACAGGTTGAGATAAGGACAAGGAGATCACTGACCAAATGTCATCATGGGCAAAACTGACTCAGCATAGGGAGATTAATGTAATGTATTGCCTATTACTAACAGACTAGAGCAGTCCATTACTAACAAAACAAAAGCAAACCAAAACCACCTTTCCCCCAACCACCCCCTTCTACCTTCTCCACCCTCAACGTCACACCCACCTGTTCCATAAGGGCTCCTCCACGGGCTGCAGCGTGGAGATCTGCTCTGTGTGGGACCCATGGGCTGCAGGGGTCTGGTCCACCTGGGGCCTCTCCACAGGCCGCAGGGGAACTGCTGCTGCCTGCCTTGAGCACCTCCTGCCCTCCTGCTGCACTCACCTGGGGGGCTGCAGGGCTGCTTCTCACTCCTCTATCCCAGCTGCTGTAACAAAGCAGTATTTTTCCCTTTCTTCAGTCTGCTCTCCCAGAGGCCCAGCCAGCATTGTTCCCTGGTTTGGCTTTGGCCAGCAGCAGGTCCCTTTTGGTGCAGGCTGGAGCTGACTCTGCTCTGACATGGGGCAGCTGCTGAGCTCTACTCAAAGAGGCCAACCCTGCAGCCCCCATGCTACCAAATCCTTGCCACATAAACCTAAACATAAACATGGAAACCTTGCCTATTCCAAGTGTATACGTATATCTTTGTGGATTATAGCTTCATCTGTGATTAGAAAAAGAAATACAAACATTTAAGCGATAGATTATTTTAAATTTTCGGAATAAACCCAAATCAGAAATAATACGCATTTCTAGCCTGACTGGATTTCCCAATGAGTTCTGAAGTTCAGAGCTTTGGAGAACCCAACCTCCTTGCACAACCCTTTCCTGTGCTGGACCATGTTCACAAGGAAGACTTTTTCCCCTTTGCCCAAGAAGTGTAATGCTTTATGATTGCTACCTCTTGACCTTTCACTGTACACCTCTGAGAAGAATCTGTCTCTTCCTTCTCCACAAGGAAGAGCTTGTGAAAGGCTGAAGTTGTCTCCACCTGTGCCTGAACCTTCTCCAGGCCAAACCAGCCCATCTCCCTAAGCCTCTCTTTTGGATGTTATTTGCTCCAGCCCCCTGACCACACGGCTGTCTCTTCCTGTGCTGAACTCTCTCCAGATTGTCCTCATACCTCTTGTACAGCATAGGCTCAAAGCTGAATTCAGCATATATCAAATTCTGCTACATTAGTGCTGAGACGAGCAAAATAGTCATTTCCCCAACTGCTGGCTGTGCTTCTGCAGCCTGTTGTGTGTTTGGAGGTTAGCCTGAGATACATTCATATTTATTGAATTTGAAGACGTTCCTGTTGAAACTTGTGAAATCTAGATTTGTACTTTTGCTTTTGTAATTGATTTGATTTTTCACTACCTAGGGGACTGTTTTTTGTTTGTTTGTTTGTTTGTTTTTAATTATTTATTCAGGCTTGATTATTTAAAGTTCTCTGTCTTAATAAATATGGTTTCTGTATTCAGGCTTGATTATTTAAAGCTCTCTGTCTTATAAAATATGTTTTCTGTAGGCATTTTTCTGTTTTGAGGATGCTTACTGAAGTTTTCATCTCTATTCAGATGTTTTCACAAAAATATAGAAAATATATATTTCATATACTTATACTCTAGTCGTAAGTTGTTCATACTAGTCATTTTAAAAATCCTTTAGGAGAGAAGTGATGAGAGAAAGGACAGAACCAGAGACACCTTTATAAAGAGGCACTATGTCACTTATTCTGAACTTTTTTTTTCTATCTGAAAACTGATTTATGAGAAATCCAGCTATGAAAGTAAACTGGAGATACTGGGATGCCCAGGGGACAAATAAAAGATACTACTTTGTGTTTGATAATACTTTCCTCTTATTTCTATTTGCTACAAGCAAAATATATATGCATTTTTGATTTTCAGTTTTAAGTGCTTCTTGTGGCTTATTTTTCATGCTCGCTTTAAGATAATGTACATTAAGATGCTTATGGTGGAGGAAATACAGTATATATTTGTTCAAGCACACAAAAACATTGTCTTCTTTGTACTGTTGGATTCTTGGCGTTTACTTTAGGCCTGGTCAGAAATGTGGACCTCTTTCTAGTATTCTGGCAAATATAAATAATCACCCAGGAGACAAAAATAATTGTGCCTGTTTCAAAATAAAACGAGGAAAAATTCAGTACATGTCCAGCTGATACTGATCATTCACCAGTCCTGTTCATTGTCGTAATATATTACTACGTTTGTTACTGTAATAAAGTGCAAAATTTATCAGAAAAGGCAATCCAGAAGTTTTCTGTTTTTCCCAATCTATCTAAAAAAAAACAATACAAAAATATAAGTAAAAATGGGGCAAAATGTCATTTATTCAAATTCTTTCTTTCAGTTAATAATCTCTGGGTTGGTGACAATTAAGGCAAATGTGAAAATCAGTTTTTAGTTCCAGACACATACTCCTATTTTTTTTTTTCCTGTAATTAATTCCAAATTTGGTATTATAACATTGTTCTTCCTTCAATATAGATCCTCTAGCTTTTTTTCAACTTAAAGAGGAGAATAATGAAATCACTAACTTGTTAATACAATTGAGGTTCTATGCATATAGTTTGTTAAGAGTGTTCAAAATAGGAAAGTTCAAAAATTGTCAACTTGTTTTATAATAGGGAACCGAGACTTAATTCTTTATGCTGAACCAGGAGCAAAACTTCTTAGTGACTAAATAAATTTTAAGATATTTTTGGTGATTTTTAGATATAGTTGTTGCAGAAGTAAGGATGGAAGTGATAAGAAATTCAGTTAAAAATATCTTTTTTAGAGACTTTAAGGCAGCTAACAGCCTACAACTTAAGATTATTGTTATTTATAGCTTTACTTGTCCTTGTTAATATGTGCTATACAATGTAATACTGATGTCGAGATGCTTCCAGTGTGCAGCTGTTTATATGATTAAAAAAATAATTGTTGCTTAAAGTTGATTAAAAAAGAAGTTTACATCCTGACTTCCAATTAACATCATTGCCAGAAAATTAAAAGCCATCTGGTCTGCAAGGCCTAACTGAAATTCTTACATTTGAAATGCCTTATCATTCTGCACAAATTAATTTTCATTTATTTCAATCTCTTCCTGTAGAAAATTAAAATAATAAGGAATAGAATGTTTGACTTCATCTCAGAGTAGATACTTCAGTAGATACTGAAACAACTTAAGCAGTGTTAGAGAACTGTCTTGTGGTATTCTTAAAGAACAGTTACTTTGATACCTATGCAAAAATGAAAGGATACAGAACCTCATGTCTATATTAGTAAGAAACAACATATATTTGGTTCATTTTTATACAGCCAACATACACACAGTTCATATTACAAATATACATGAACTGCTCCTGAATGAATTCTAGTCCAGTGTTGCTTTGCAGAAATGGCTTTGTACATAATTTTGAAAATTGTGTAATCTGAAAATTGCAGTCTGTCTTGAGGGAAATAAAAAAGCATGGAATTTCATCAAACTTTGTATTTTTTTTTATTTTTTTTTATTTTTCCAAATTATTTCCGCTAGGCCAATTGACAACATATTCCCAGTGGTAGCATTTTACTTCATGTAATCCCATTTGGGATGTTGTATGTCCTGTGTCAACAAAAGCCATGCTGTTTGAAGACTGTTGCATGTTGTTTGCAGACTAGGGTATGTAGCTTTCCATTCCTCTTGCATTGTCAGCATGAAAGCTCAACAGTTTTGTTGGAAAGAGAAAAAGAGAAAATATTATCATAGAACCAGTAAGGTTGGAAAATACCTTCAAGATCATCCAACCATCACCCTACTACCAATGTCATCCACTAACCCATGTCCCTAAGCACCAGGTCCAATATATGTTGTAGTAGTCTATGTATGCATTCCATCTACTTGAAAGTTCAAGGAGAGCTGCTTCCTTCCCTAAAGCAGAATAATTGCCTTTGTACTGTGTGTTTTTTCTGTCCTCTGTCCTGTATCCTGACCCATTCAGCAGCAGGCCCACATTTTCCTTAGTCTTCCTTTCACTGTTGATATACCTGTAGAAGCTTTTCTTGTTGCCTTTCACATTCCTCACCAGATCCAACTGCAGGTGGACTTGGCTTTCTTAACCTCATCCATGTGTGCTCAGACGGTGTATTTGTACTGGGTCACTTGCACCTGCCTTTACCCCTTGTATGCTCCCTTTTCATAATTAAGCTTTATCAGAAGTTTTTTGCTCATCCATGCAGGTCTCCTGCAACTCCTATTTGTTTCCCTGTTTGTTGGCATGTACAGTTTTGAGCTTGGAGGAGGTGATCCTTGAAAACCAACCAGCTCCATGGGATCCATGCCTCTTCTCACCAAGACTGTATCTCATTTCAAATCGCCTGACAGCCCAGATTCATCTCTTGGTGCATGCAGGCTCATGATCCTGCCATTTTTTTTTTCCCTCTTCTCATGAGCCTGAACTCCACCCACGTCATAGCTGTTGCATCTGAGGCTGTCTCCAACTTTCAATTTCCCTGCAGTTTCAGCCAACAACTTCTTGTTGGTTCCTCTATTGGCAGTGTCAGGAAGTTGTCATCCAAGCATTCCAGAAACCTTCTAGGTTTCTTGTATTTTGCTGTGATGACCTTCCAGCAGGTATCATGGTGGCCAAAATCTTCTATGAGGACTCGGACCTGTAAATGTGAGGTTTCTTCCAGTTATTTGGAGAGGGCCTCATCAACCTGTTTCTCCCTGATCAGATCAGTAACAGTTGACCATTTCAATTCCATCCGTGTTGGTCTGCCCACAAACCCTGATCCATAATGTCTCATCTTGCTCATCCCCTTATCCATGGCAGAGCTCCATGCCATTCTAGCTGCTCTTCAGACAGCTTTGAGGGAGAAAATAAGTTAAAAACTTCCATGTTCCTGTTTTGATTACTTGAAAGATTTTTAATAAATATAAATGACTAGTTCTAAAAACTGATTAGTTATACCAATTTATAAGGAAACATGGTCAGAGATCCTAAATGTACACTGAAGCAGCTTATGTCCCAACACAGATTCCTTTCTGCTGACAAGTCATTGTTGTAAGTAGTAACATCAGCAAACAGGGTGTGAAGGGAGATAATACTGTTAAGTGCTGGCAATTATTTCTTCTTTGGACAGACGCCCAAAACTTCTAAAAGATATATAGCCTACCCTGCCTTCCAATTTGTCATCACAGTGCCTCTTGAGTGTTTTAGAGCAGTTACTATAAACTCAGTATATTCTGCAATTGTAGGAAGGCTTAACAAATATAAGTTTTGTTTCATAGGATGTTTTCATATTATTTATCCACAAAAAAAAATCTTCATCTAAGTATTTCAGATGCCCCTTTTTCTCCTTTTGGCTGTAGCTGGACATAAACCTTGCTCTGTGAGGAGTTTCTGAGAGCATCTCATTGATCCTAACCAGTGATGCTAAAGCTTTTATTTATTTTTTGAAGAGTGTTCATCTGTGGGTAGCTTTACATACTTTTAACGAGTACACTTTCATTAGTATGTGGGGGAAATAACAATGGGAATCATGAAATTAATCAGTGGAATGAACTTCTGTGTTGGTGTTGGGCAGGTGTATGCCTCTGAAACCTATTAAATATTTTTGGTAATTTTTCAGTATTTCATTTTCTCTGATAGGAAGAAACCAAATTTTGTCTGTTTTTGCGAAAACTGCTCATGCTGTTAGAATGGAAAGATGTTTCAGCAACAATCCATTGTCTATATGTGACAGAAATAAGCTTAGTGTCTTTAAAAGCAGTACAAAACTGATGACAACATGTAATTTTCACATGTAGTTTCACATTGCAGATAAGGAATTTCACCACAAGTGATATTTTTAGTACATCAACCATACATTAGATGAATGTTTTTGCATCACTTTCACATTAAAGTATTTTTATCACTAACTGATTAAAATATTATTGCTTCCCTAAATTTTTGGTGTTGTATCATAAAACTTACTTGTTTTGGAAGGTTATAGAACTTACGTTTTTTAATTTTTTATTTTTGTCAGATGTGCAAAAAAGTGTACATTGTAAATGTCAGTGTACTGATAATTACATTAGAATAATGATGAGAAGAATGTTTGCCCTTTTCTCAATCTGTAGTTAAAAGGTAAATCCTGTACTCAATATTTCTGCTTCAATGATACACTAATTGGTGTAATAAAATTATGTTTATTTGCTATAGCATTAAAAAAGTAAGATTTATTTATTTTAAAAAATGAAATAGTCTATTTCCATCCTAGAAATTTCTAGAAATCAGATAATAAAATACTTCATACTGTTCATTTAATTTTGAAAGATAAGAATCAAAATTTAACCTTTTAGCGATTAGTAGGGATAGATAGCATGGTATCTATAAGGACCTTTTGTCTTTGCTGTCAGTTTGTTTATAATGGTGCAGATATACTGAAATACAGATACCTGCCACACATGTGCCCATTTAAGGATACAGGTGGTACTTTTTTTTTTTTTTTTTTCTGTTCTGTGTCTCTAACACAGGGATAATTATAGAGGTATACAACATAGTGGAATTTTAAACACAATTATATTTGAGTGTGAGACAGTGATATATATATGTAAGTAGTTTACTTTGGAAGCTTGAACAGATAGGAAAAGAGAAAGAGAAAAGCAGAAATTAGTTTCAAATATGGCATGCATTGGTTGGAGAATGACTTGAGGTAGTATACAGTAGGTGTCAAAAATCAAATTGCCTCAGTTTCTCTAATAGGTACGTAAAGCATATGAAGTATTCCTAAGTGGTTCATGTGTATTTATCTATCAACTTCCAGTAATATAATATTTTGAAAATTAATTATTTTATAAAATTTTATATTTATGAATTTTCACCTGAAAAGGTTTAGCTAGGAGAGACCTGTGGAGTCGCAGAGTACTGCTCATCATATGAAGAAAGATGTTTTTTTTCTGCTTGGAATTTCCTGTGATGAAGTTGATTCAGTAAGAGTAATTATTAAGTGCTAAATTCTCTACTCAACTACACCTACACCCAGATGTTATTCCTACGAGAATTATTACATGCCTACATATATGTGTACAAATACAAGAGAAACTCGATTGCTTTGCTTAATTTGTTTGTTAAAGAAAATTTACTATCTATCATTCCAAGAAAATGCATTCAAATCTTTGGAACAAAGCCAAGATGGTATTACAGAAGACTTTGAATAGCAGGGACAAGGGATATAGAGTGACCTTTAGTTTGCTCCATCTTTCCAAGTTTGCATACTGATGGTTCAGTTTTCCCTTTGCATCTTTGGAAGTAGGAGTAACTCAAGGCTTGTTGTTTTACTCTATGATGATGTTGCATCAGTGCATATTAGCTGAAGACCTAGGAGTTCTGGGCTCATACCATACCATTTTTCTGAGAAATAAACGTGCAATTCATTGTGGTCATAGTCATGGGAATTTGACTGAGTATACACTGTGAGCCCTCCTGCTGCAACAGAACATGTCCTGCCCCGAAGTAGTGGGAAGTATGGCATCTTTGGAGCTGCTTTAATTGAAAAAAAAATGTGTAGAATTAATATGAATACTAAGGAATACGAAATCTTTCTGCTTTTCCCATCAAATATGATTTGCTAATGAGTATTCTCTGCACTGTTTTGGAGAGAGGTCTTCCTTCAAGGATATCCTTGGAAAAGGGGAGCATAGCTTTGTTGACTGTATCAAGTGCGGTGTGCAGCTTCAGCTGGTACATTCTTTGAAATACTAAAATAATAAAAAAACCCTCTTCCCTAGGTTACTTGATTTCAGAGGAATAACTCTAGGGATTAATATGGCCCTCTGATTTCGTTACTTTAGCCCTCTCTGAAATTTGGACTCTGTTGGAATTATTGCTTTATTGGGTCTATATAAAATTTCAGTGCTACCTGAAATTTTAATCACCATCCAAATGGATGTGATTTATCCATTATAGTCATTTTATTTTCAATATCCACTTGGCAGAGTTCCACTGAAAGTCCAGCTGCCTTAGACTACACTCACTCCTTCCAGGATTTTGTGCCACATAGCTGAAGTTCATTTTGTAACTGATTTGGACACATTTCTTCACAGTATTGTACTTTTTAATTCGGGCAGCACTTAAGGATACCCACAACCCTTAAGGATACTGGTCAAAAAGGTCAGAGGTTGGACTCGATGATCTTGAGGTCTCTTCCAACCTAGAAATTCTGTTATTCTGTGAAAAAGCTAATGTAAGCTAGCGTAGAACAGAGGGTGAGATTCTGCAGATGTTCCTTCTTCAATTTTCAAGGCAGACAAATGTATTTTCTGCTTGTATTACCACAAACTTTTCCTATTTAAAAACGCTGACTTAGAAAAAAAAAAAAAAAAAAAAAGGGTAAATTTCTTATTTTAAAACTATTGCCTTTGTTACTTCCATAATTGAAGAAAAGAAAAGTTCATTTTAGTCTCGTCTGTTGCTCAGGAAGTATAGGAAGATAAAGCTTGTAAAATATGCTTTCATAACATCAAACTATAACAGTAGCAGCAACCTTAAAAACAGTGAGAGTTCAGCCTTGGGTACACAGGATCTTTGTGTGCATGTTCAGAAGTATTATTTTGCGGGTGGGGTAGGGTACGTGATCTTTGTTTAGAGGTTGAAAACATATCTGTTCCCAGCAGTGGAGTGTATGGGCAACATGATAAGCATTACATTCACATTGTTTGTCTCTCCTGTGCCCTGGATTACCTGCACAAGGGACAATGGCCCTTGCTGCAAGTATTTTCCTTTCTTGAAGTTGTGCAATTCCAAAGATATGAAAGCTCAGGAAAATAAAATACTTAGAAAATGAACTAGCAGAAATCTTGGCAGAACAGCAAAAAAATGAAGGCATTTACTGTGAAGATATACAGCAGTTCTTTTCAGTTCATGCTGTATAGAAAGAAGCCAAGGACCTGCACCTTACTTTGTAATCCATTAGCATTCGACAAAGAAAATCTGTACTCAGTGGAAATGCAAATAGGTGATCTCTCTACTTTAGTGTCTATTCAATGCTTTGTGGCAAATATCTGCTGTTTCTTTTCACTGTGTGACTCAGAGCATGTTAGAAATTTGAGCCAGTAGATTTGCGTAAACTTGTGAGGGGGGTGGGGATGGGTGCTGTTTGTACTTGTTTTGTAGTTTTTAAGCCTGATTTTGCTTGGCTGTCAGGAAGATCAATGGTACTTTTGCTTTTGAACCAGAAACTGAGGGTCTTGTTAGGATGAAGAAAGCGGACAATTCTTGACTGAAGCACTACATTCACGCCTTACAGGTAAATTGATCTTTAATAGGTGACTTGACTTGCTAGTTCTGCAAGTTTTCTTTTTCTGTGAGGAGAAACTCTGAGTATGTAGTCCATTACTGGTTCCCGAGGGCATTGAACAAGTCTCTCTATTTACATTTTCATGAAAACAGATTTCAGATTTTTTCTAGCATTTTCTAGATTATTAAATTGTTTGAATATAAATTCTACTGTCTGATATATTTAAATTTATGCCATTGCTTGTATGAGAATAATAATTTGGCCCCCCCCCCCCCTTTTTTTTTTGGAATGAACGTAGTCATGATCACATTTTTAATTCTTTAGCAAATGAATTAAAATCATAAGTATAGTGCTTTTTTTTTGCTACGTTTAACAGAAATTATGCTAGACGTACTAAACAAAAATTGAATCAATCTGTTACTGTACCTGCTCAACAGATCTTACTAAGAAGCTGAGGTTCAGTACCATTTGATGAATGACCCTGAAAAGAACATTTTGAAGAAATATGCATTACAAAGTTGAAGCAAAAATACCACACTTTAGTACAATTTTCAGATTTAAAAAAGAAAGAAGAAAAGTAAACATTTGGAGTAGGCAAAGTGGAAGTAAGAGATTTAGTTTTTACATGTAAGTTGCTTGTACATACTACAAATGTTAAGACTTCAGGATAAAAAGCCAAAGTCTTAAAAATGATAATTCATTGAAATTCAAGAAGCAGGAAAAAGGATGTGAAAGATGAAAAGTTTAAAAAATTATGTACAAGCAGTTTTAGGGATTGGTGGACAAGAATTACCTAGTGTTAGCAGTTCCTTCATGTATTTTGACTACTGTAGTCTTAAGACATTCAGAGTGTTTGTGCTGGCTTACATATTGAAAAATACTGAAGTCATCTCCTTAGCCTATTGCATCCATGAAGCTGGTCAGAAACCTTGTTTTCAAGAATTCTTTTACACTTGTCTCTTAACAATGCCCTGTAACTCTACAAACCTAACGACAGACTAAGCAACAGTGATGTTGCCTTGTTATAAGAAGGATAGATAGGAAGTTTGGATGGAGAGGTTAAAAAAAAAAAAAAAAGTCAACACTTACATGTGAGATGGAAAAGAAAATGGCTAAGAAAAGAAAAAGGATGAGAAATTGAGTAAGAGCTGTTTCTCTTATTGTACAAGCAAGACTTCATTAGTGCCAGGTATGGATCAAACAGCTCCCTCAACAGATGCGAGGCTAGATGCAAGACTCTTGTTTTGACCAAACACTAATGATTTATTTGTGGTTGTTAAATTAAGTTATTTTAGTAATTATCACAGTGCTAGGTTGTATCAGACATTTTAAAACCGTGGCATGAAACTTACTAATGAGGTAGTAGTACTGGGCAGAGAATTCATACAAAGTGTAGCTCCAGTAGGGTAGAGGGTCCCAAGGTACTCTCATTGATTCTTCTACTGTGGTGCCCCGTGGGTATGAGGTTCTTTAGACTGAAGTCTCAAGGCATCAACAGCATCAACAGCAACCTCATATTTAGTTGCTTTAGCAACTTCATCATCAAGAATGTCATTAATGGTCAATACATTGTGGTTTTAATTTCTGAAGGAACTTAGCTGTGATGAAACCAAAAATGTTAGAAGTATGCTTGTGTGCTCTTAGAGGGCATCCTCAAAGCAGTTTTATTAGTTTTCAGACTTTTATTTATTTATTTATTTATTTTCAGACTGTGTGCCATGGCCACTAGAAAAATAAGCCATTTAGTAGGTGATCTACTGAATAGATCAATGAAGGTCACATACATTTCATACAGAAAATACTGAGCCCAATTCAGAAAGTGGTCAACAGTATTATAAAGAAAACTTGCTATGTAATGATAGTAGCTAATGCTAGATAGCTTAAGAAGATCCAATGTTGAAATTTATATCCATTTTGCCCAATTACTTCATGCTTTCTGATGCTGCTGTCTTAGGAAGTTGTGGAGAAAATCTCTTTAAGGCAAGCGGTCAACTCTAGTGAAGTTTAGGATAGACACGGGAGTTGAATAGCAGAAAAAAACTTTCCAAATACTAAAATACCATTTGCATGAAGAATCAGACATAGACAGCCTTTATTTGTTTCAGGAACTTATTTTTCATACTGTATCTCAGAGTTTGAGCAGTATCATAGTGGTTAAGATCCAGTCCTGTATTGTCATCCCAAAATGGTTTCTAACATATACAGCATGTGTTACCACTGATTAGAAGAAGCATGGCTGTGAACTGGGATTTCAGGCACTTCAAAATTCTCTTCTAGAGTATTTTATAGATCTCTGTGATACCCATGTGTGGTGACATTGATAGCAAATTGTGTGCAGACAACGTCCTCCTAGCAGCATTTAAAAGTACAAGGACAATTTCAGAAAATGTACTTGAATGTGAACTTCTTGGTATGTACAAAGGAGGTTATGTGATGGCCTCATGGATGACAGACATCATTAACTGGTTTGTGGTTATTCTGTCCTTCTTAGCTAGACGCGCAGCAGGTGCCAGTGTTGGAGGAATTAAAAATGGAACACATAATTTCACTATATTTGGATAGGGAGAGAGTTCTTACCTATGAGAAAAAACTAACTCGGATTGAGAACTGAATTCAATGCTCCTGTGTGTAAATTTTCTGTGAGGGAGCAGGCCAGGCAGTTGGTACTGCTATATATATATATTCTTTTCCCTTATCTGTGACTGGCTTTTTGTTGTCTGGACAGGAAAGTGGTAAGTGCTCCTCTTACTGAAAAGGTGGCAGCCAGAAAAAAACTGCTGTTGTGTCTGACCAGGCACTTGGCTGTTGTTTCTGTGTTCCTTAGGGAGTTAACAGGCAGCATACTCCCTCCATTCTACCAGATGATAGGAGTCTCAAGAAGCCACTTTCCAACTTCCTTTCCAAGTTACTATGGCCTGCACCACACCTGTTGATTGAATTCCTCATATTCTCCTTTGTGGCTTCTCATACTCTCTGTGATGGTTGCAAAATTCTGTTGGAAGTAGCTACCCAAGACTAGAAAGTACTTTGAAAAATGAAGGAAAGGAATGTGATGGAAGGGGACAAAAGGGGCGGGAAGGGGCGGGAGAAGGGAAGGGGCGGGAAGGGGCGGGAGAAGGGAAGGGG
>CM021763.1:21152270-21197449 GCA_011075105.1 Heteronetta atricapilla | reverse complement strand
AATGGAAGAAAGGAAGGATGGAAGGAAGGAAGGAAAGGTTGCTCAGTAATGTACCAAATTTAGGCTCTCAAGAATAAATGGAAAAAAAAAGTTTCAAATAAAGGAAAAACTTACAGATGTAGGTTTTTACTCAGAGTGGGCTTCAAAAATTTATACATCCCAGCCAGGAGTAGGAAATATATACAAACATGTAAGGCCCTGATACTAGCCATTTTTTAGGGAGAAAAAAGTATTTGAGATTCCAGAAAAGCTGTTGGTCAGAGCAAGCTGCTGGGGATACCAGAGGGGCTAATGACATGACCATTCCTTAAAAAGGAGACTAGGCAAGCTGGCAGCCAGGAATAGACTGGTGTCTGGATGAAATATTTATTGCTGGTGCTCTGTGAACAGCATGCTCCATTAGAAATGCTGGATTATAGAATTATGGTTTTATCATTTTATAGAATTACGGTTTTATCATTTATTAGAATTATGGGTTTATCATTGCAGGTGACTACAACAGATATTCTTTTTAGTTTTCTAGCTATATTTGTGAAGAAGAAAAATCAGGCTGCATGACCATTAGGTCAGCAGTGGTAGAGTTGTTCACTATTCAGAATATAACTGCTTGTTTCTGCAAGTAGAGTTTAGCAAGTTCATCATTATTAGAGACAGTAAAGCAGCATATGTTTTAAATACATATTTTAAAAAGTCTCAGTAAACTGTTTCTGCAAGGAGTAAAATGGGAATAACCATTTTATGTAGCTGTAAGTGTAAAAAAGCACAAAAAATGTAGAAAGATTTTGATGACCTGAAAAACATTTTTTAGTAAGTATGATCCCATTATATTACCAATATAATATATTATTATATTATATTTGGTTATATTTGGTTATATTTACCAAAGTATGGCTGTGTACATGATGGTACATGATGGTATACATGATGGTATTTGCAGGTTTTGGTCTTCTTAATGGAAGTTATTTCTGTATAAAATTCAGTAGAATAAGCTTCCTAAAACAAACAAACAAACAAAAAAAACAGGAGGGTGGGGGAAGGAAAATAGTAGAAAACAACAAAACCAAATAAAACTAAGAAGCAGCATAATCCAATAGTTAGTAATTCTCTTTTCTAGAACATTTAAAAATGAATAAATGGTCAGAGTTTGCTGTGTTTTAAACTTTTGTCACTAGCCAGCAACAGGGTTTCTTTATCTCCCTCAGTAAAATCTTGGAGGAACTTTGCATGCATGAATTTAGGAAGTGCTGTTAAGGAAGGAGACTTTGGTTTTTATTGAGCTATGGTTCTTTTCAGTTTCAAGGCAGAAGAGGAGCTATTGCCTTCATGCCATTATCACCTTGCTGTCATAAATGAAATAGAAACAGCGCACTTTTGGAGAGTGAAACTGTGGATGATTGCTTTTGTGTCCTGAAGGCAGGTGATGTATTGGTGGGTGACTGGCTCATTCCATATAGGACGATGGTGTTCAGAATGTTAGAAAGGCTCATTCCAATGTAGGATGATTCTCTGAGGACAAATCTTCTCTACAATGAATTCCCTGGAAAAGGAATGCATTGGACAGACTGCTCTAGGTAGAATCCTCAGGCTGGATTTTGTATTTTTCAGATTTGAATGACAATGTAAGTGAAACCAGCACCCATCAAGGACTAAGTTCTCATCTGTTTTAACTCAAAAAGACTACTTGGATGGGTTGCTGAAATTTATCGTAGACATGGTGTAAAGTAATTAAAGTAGTATTACAGCTATCACATTTATATCAGGAATTTAATGATAAAGTTTTATTAGAAAAAGTTTTATTAAAACTTCATAGATTCTGGTTTAATGAGACTACATGAATATCTCTGTTCTTACGCTCAGAAAGGTATTTTCTAGCCCTTACAGTCAAAGTAGGAAGAAGGAAAGGAATGCAAGCTGTTGAGAAGGTGTTCTTTTGGATGAAAAAGAAGAAAAACAGACTCAAGGAGTATTCCTTTTGGTATGGGACCCTGTTTGAGGATCATTATCTTCTTGGGGAGGGATGGGATGCACCTTTGTAAGTAGGGCAAAGACAATTTTGCCAGTAGCATGGCAGACCTCATACAGCGGACATTAAACTAGGAAGGAAGGGAGTGGGAGAGGGTCACTAGCAGCCATGTGAATCAGCAATGCAACAAGGTGGCTGAACAAGGGTCATGGAGTGATGGGATAGAGAAGGATCACAAAAATCAGTAATAAGTGGCTTGAGAGAAGTCACTTTTAGGTTAGCAAGGCAACACTGAAGAAATCTCCCAAACACTTTCTAGGAGCACAACATGCTGGGATGCCTCTCTTCAGTGTCTGTACAAGAATGCACACATTATGTATGGGGAATAAACAAGATGAATTAGAGCTTCTTCATATGCTTGCATGGCTGTGATCTTACTGGCATCACAGAGACAGGCTGGGATGTCACTCACAGAATCACAGAATTACTCCATGAGTGGAGTGTTGGAATGGACAGATGCATGCTCTTCAGGGAGGACAGACTGGGGAGATGAGGAGGGGGTGTAGCCCTCTATTTCGATGACCAGCTGGTGTGCATGGAGCTCTGCCTGGGGATTGATGAGGAGTTGACAGAGAATTTAAGGGTGAGAATCAAGGGAAGACAGGACAGGCCACCTGACCAAGAAGAAGAAGCAGATGAGGCCCTCCACAGATGGAAAGGAGTAGCTTCACATTCACAAGCCCTGGTCATTATGGGGGACTTCAGCCACCCCAGCATCCATTGGAGGGATAACACAGCAGGGTATAAGCAATACAAGAGGATCCTAGAATGCATTGATGATAAATTCCTTCTCCAAGTAATTGAGGAGCCAATGAGGAGAGGTGCTATACTGTTCTCACCAACTAGGAGGTGCTTGTGGGAAATGTGAAGGTCAAAGGTGGCCTTGGCTGCAGTGACCATGAAATGGTGGAGTTCGAGATCCTTAGAGAAGTCCCTAAGAATGCATCTGGGCCATGGCAATCCCAAGCACAAATACAGGCTGGGCTGATAATGGACTGAAAACAGCCCTGAGACGGACCTGAGGGTGTGGGTTGATGAGGAGCTTTATAGAAGCCAGAAATGTGTGCTTGCAGCCCAGAAAGTCAACCATATGCTGGGCTGCACCAAAAGAAGCGTGGCCAGCAGGATGAGGAAGGTGATTCTCCCCCCTACTGTGCTCTTGAGCCCACCTGGAGTCCTGTGTTCAGCTCTGGGTCCCGCAGCACAAGAAGGACATGGAAGTAATAGAATGAATCCAGAGGATGGACAATAAGATCAAGGGGCTGAAGCACCTCTGCTATAAAGACAGGCTGAGAGAGTTGGGATTGTTCAGCCTGGAGAAAAGAAGTCTCCAGGGTGACATTATAGTTCCAGTACATATAAAGGTCCTACAGGAAAGCAAGGGAGGGACTCTTTGACAAGGAGTAGAATGACAGGACAGGGCGCAATGGCTTTAAACTAAAAGAAGGTAGATTTAATTTAGATATTGGGAAGAAATTCTTTATTGTGAAGTTGGTGTTGCACCGAAGCAAGTTGCCCAGAGAAGCTGTAGATTACCCATCTCCAGAAGTGTTCAAGGACAAGTTGGATGTGTCTTTGAGTAACCTGGTCTAATGGGAGGTGTCCCTGCCAATGGTAAGGTGTCGGAATTAAATGATCTTTAAGGTCCCTTCCAGCCCAAACCAATCTATGATTTCAGGAAAGACTTTTACACTGTGCCCCATAAGATCCTCATAGAGAAGTTATTGGAGTACAGGTTGAATCAGTCCCCTGGAGTACCTCCTAATGAGGAGAGGCTGAGCGAGCTGGTACTGTGCAGCCTGGAGAAGAGGAGGCACAGTGGGATCTTACTAATGTCTATAAATACCTGAAGAGAGAGTGCAAAGAGGATGGAGCTGGGCTCTTGTTAGTGATAACCAGTACCAGGACAAGAGGTGATGGCCACAAACTGGAACACAGGAAATTCCATCTGAACATCAGGAAGCAATCAGGAAGCACTTACTTTACTGTGTGGGTGATGGATTGGCACAGGTTGCCTAGAGAGGCTGTGGAGTCCCCCTACTTGGAGGTATTCAAAAGTTGTCTGGAAATATCCCTGCTTGAGTAGGGGGATTGGATCAGATGACCTCCATAAGTCCCTTCCAGTCTTAACCATTCTGTGATTCTATATGATTTAGTAATGTGACTCAGGATTTATGTATTTCTAAGAAATCTTGGCTGGCAACATCAAAACTAGTAGGTCCAAATCTAATATCTATGAAATATTGTCTAAGGGACAAGCTCGACATTTCCAAGGCTAACCTTTTCCTTAGTATTATAATTTTTATTTTTTACCTATACTGGATATTTACATTAATTATTCTAGTTTGAAGACATTTCTGTAGCCAGTATGTACATCAGTGCTTCTCAGTAAATGGAAACAGGTCTATTTATTATTTTGGAGTTGCCTGGACTGGGCAAGTCTGGACTTTTTAAAAGAACATTTAATACTGAATACTACATAACTTAAATGTTGAATATTTGACTAGTATGACAAGATGATTTTAAAGTTCTGTTTATTAACCACCAATTACTTAGTGTAGTTTATTTTTTATCATTTGTATGCTTTTTAAGGGCGTATTTTGTGCACATCCCAGACCAAGAACAGTTTTCAGAAATATGTGTGTACATACATATACACATATGTGTACATAGTGGTTTGGAATCACATAAATGTGTAAAGTTTCAGAGGAAGATTTAGTACATTGAAATGAAGTGATCAGATGTAAATTTATTCTAATTAATTTTTTGAATCCCTAAATTATGAGAACATGCTTTTAAGAATCTTACTATATATATATATATATTTGCAAAGCTTATGTTTTCTGTTAGAAAAGTTATGCAGTTATTATGCAGTACAATGATGTTTAGATATTAAATATCTAGAGATATTTGGAGAAACTGAATAAATAAATGCCTGTTGAATTAACATTAATATGATTACAAAATAGCTTCACCTTGAATCATATTCAAACTTTTTGCTTTTTGATAACAATTAAACAGTATTGACAGTCATATAGTGTAGTGCTTCTATATTACCATTGTGTCATTGAAATACAGGAGTGTCTGAGTAAAAGATGAGAAGTTGGTTGTTGATGTAGGTTTATGCAACACTGCGGCATTGCTACTGTTTCAAGACATACATACATACAGCAGAGCTTTCCAAACCCATTTCCAATTTGCATTCTGCTAGGAACCAATTTAGTTTCTTCTCTGTTGTTATATTTAATGTTCAAGGGAACATGATCCTGATTATCTTGATTTAATAAGGACCAGATTGGTACCCACACCGAGAACAGGCAAATCTATTTGATTGTGCCTATGCAGATAAATTAGTTTTGAAAGGGAATTTCATTCATGGAATAACGTATAAAGGAAGAATATCTTTTTCTGTAATATGCAATTTTATTGTCATTTTTAGTTTTGCAAACTAACATGTTAACAAGATAGTTTGGGATATTCTTAAGTGTATCTTAAGTGTAGGTTAATAAATGGCATATTTTATCAGAGTTTAATTGGATGACTAAGTGCAACATAGAACAAAGGTAAAATTATATGGGATTTTACTTGAATTTGCAGTTAATTGATAGGGTTCTTTCTAATAACAGGAAGAGCCACTACATGATAGCAATCTGATGTACTAAGAAAGCAAGAATTAACTTTCTTGCTGGTCCCTGCTTCCATTGGACTGATAGGTGACAGGATTTTTCATGTTTGTTGCTGTCCAAGGTAGGGAAAATGAATTTGGCACTGATTTATTTCTGTAAAGGGACTTAAGGGACTTCTGTCTTCCTTCTGTTATGGGACTTCCTTCTTCCTTGGATTCTCTCATTGCTGCCTTCAGAGAAATTATGTTCAAGGGGGAGAAGTCCTCATCTCCCAGATCAAAAAGATCTGTAACAGCTTCTGTTGTTCTCAGAAAAGGCATCTGGACGTGATTATCAGTGTTTCATAGAGGCTTCCAATTTAAAAAAAAATGATTCCTGGACTGAAATAAGTCCACAGCTAATCTGAAAGTATTGATAAAGTGCTGAGGTTGGAGATACATAAAACTTTTCCTTGGGTAGATCTAAGACTTTGAGCAGTTCTACTATGGATAGGAGTTCTATGAAGGAGGGAAGCCTTAAGACCAGATGCCATGAGTCCTACCGTATCCTTTTACTGCAATAGCAAGGAGATGACTGCCATTAGGTTTTCATAGTTTCTAGTAAGAAATGTATTGGGAAAGGCTGGATGTAACTTTTGTGAACATAAGGTAACTGAGTATTACAGGAGCACTTTCAATTTCCTTCTTATCAGCTTGAACTTTTTTAGTGAAGGAACTAAATAAGTAGTAAGTTTGTACCAAATTGGGCACCAGAACTATCTCAAAAAAAAAAAAAAAAAGAGCAATTGCAGTGATAGAAAAGCATTTAAAATCTCCTTGTCTGCCAAACTAAGCTCATCAAAGAACATAGCTAGCAATTAAAAATAAAATGCATGCTACTGCTATAATTTAGACAGAAGCAGCATGAGAATAATGATGGAAAAAGGGAAGTCCTGAAAAATACACAGAAATAGCTAAGAAAAAATAATAACAGAAGTGTCCTAAACAAATTATGATTTAAAAAAATCTTCCATATGTAGAGAATATGGAGGAAAGATTCATAGTGTAAAGTATTAAAAATACCATGCATGAAAGAAAAGATTATGATGTTTCATGTCCTTCCTAGAAACAGTGTTTCAGTAGTCAGTTTGAGCATGAAAATTTAGGTAAAGTTGTAAATGAAATCATAAATGTTGTAACCCTGAAAACGAGTGAAATAGTGAAGAGAGAAACTTTTCACAGAAGAGGAGAGTGAAAAGAAAATACTGTCTGGAATGTCACAGATTTCAAACATTGTCAGCAAGCTATAATTTTGCTAGTTTTAAGGATTCACTGATATATGACATAATAATTTTGGATGTGTAAGACTTATTCCGACAAGAATATTTACTATGGGAGCTGGGGAGAAAAATCCAGCATGAGTATAAAACTGTGCAGATGGAAAAGGAGTATCATTGGTTTCTGCAGGAAACAACAGGGCATGAAAAATGAATAGATGAGTATATTATCTTAATTTTATTTAAACCAGGCTCAGGCAATGCAAGTTTATGCATTTTTTTAATTTTATTTTGCATATAAAGAACTGTGTTCAATGAGTAGACAAAATGGCAGTGAAAGGTGTTTGTCTATTCTCCATGAAAATGTCTGAAGTTCAATATGGATATAGAAGGAACAACAGCTTGATGGTAAGAGTATCTTGTGAGTACTCCTGCATCATAAAGCCCCTTAATGAATGCAGGTGAATGATTTGGCTTTTCTAAATAAGTAATAGTTCTTGACATTAGCATTTTCACATAATAACTGTAGTGTCAAAGTCTGGGTAAAATCTCTAATATAGTATTGGTAGTTTAATCTTGGGAGTGGAAAAAATAAATCAACTGGAAATAATGTAAAATACAAATTAAGATGAAACTGGAGATCAAGCGTAAATTTCAAATGAAGGACCTCAAATTCAAAAAGTGAATGGATGAGAATGACTGATAGCTGAAGGTGAGTCATCTATTACATGCTTTGGAGTTCAGAATATCAGCACAATGAATAATGTGAAGAAAGAGATTTGCAATAGGGAGAAATTGTGTGTATTTCTAGAAGGGGCAGGCTGATTAATTTCAGTTCGAAAGGACCTCAGACACAAAATATAAATTAGAAGCAAAAAGAAGTGTGACATACACATTGGTGTAGAAGAAGGGCTATTAGAATTTTTATGCACCCCAAAGAACTGAATGAGATTATTCAGAAAATAGCCGTAAATGATCTTTGAAAAACACTGTGCCAGTGGATGCTAATAGATATAGAAACATTTTTTAGAGTCTAATGTAAAATACTAAAATATTATGACCTAGAATGATAACAATTTTTATTATCTTGATAGGTCAAAGTAGTACTATTTTTTGGAGTGACACTAATTTAAATTATTTAGTATACAGAAAAACTGAACATGTTTTCCAGTAGAGGATTCATGTCGTTCTTCTCTGATACTTCTCTTTCTTAGCTACAGACTTACATGCCAGGAGCATAATAGTTTCCTTACTACATCTTTCTATGGAGAGATCCTTTCTCTTGTATCTCATGCCCTTGCCAAGCCTCAGTAACTAGACAAGGTTGACAGACACTGGAGAGACACTGGTTGAGACTGGTTCACCAGTCAGACTGCCCTGATAAAGAGGTGCCATGTCTATACTCTATAACTCAAAACCTGATGTAATCACATTTGTTAATTTTCCTTTCTTTCCCTTCCCTATTTTGGCCTCTACCATCTGCAGCATAGCAAGGTGGAGACTGGGCATAGTGATGCCTGCAAATGTATATTCTGGTCCAAGTCATGCCACAGCACTCTTGTCTGACAGTGATGAATGGTGTAGTTTTGCTGTGACCATGCAATGTTCTTTCTGCTGTCACTGTAGTGGTAAGTGGCTGTATTTGCCCAACATACTGACATCCAGTGATCCTGTCACTGTTTCATTGTTTCACTCTTACTTAAAAATACTCTGAACAGACAACTCCTATAGTGCATCCTGATATAAATAAACTTTTGCGCTTTTTAATGCCAAGCCCACTATGTCAAAACTATAAAGCAATATGTCATTTGGACCTCCATATGAAAATATGAAAATGGTCAGAGGTCTCTAGAAGTTGATTCTAATGAGTGGTATATCTCATTCCTCCTTATTGAATTCCACTAAAGAATATATATAAATATATATATATATTCTGGTAGAAAATACAACATCAGGAAACAGTTGTTGTTTCCTGACACAACTAGAGACTCACCATCTCTAGTGAGTCTTGCTCTACTTGCTGTACTTGCTGATGCTTTATATAACACTTTGTAGACTATGAGAGACTACCCTGACTTCCTGGGTTTTTGAACTTGAATACAAGTTTAAAACTGGTTAAGTCTGGTTCAGTTAATCTGCAGCAGAGCATGTCCTGCATTGTAACTCTTCATTTTGTATAGGCAATGTCTGTATCACCACAGATGTGATATTTTAAGTTTTAGCATTAGACAAGAAAACAATTTTTGAAGACTGAAACTTTTCATATAAAAGTACCAAATCTGATGAATCTTTCACTATTATCCTGGATACAGAACTGAATTTCTGGATAAAAGAATTCAAATCTTTACTCTTCTCTCCACATAAATGCATAAATGTCTTACACAGTGAACTAGGTTAAGGTGCACTTTAACTTCTGATCAGTGCTGTTCTGCTCAATATTTGATTGTAACAAGACCTAGCCAGTAACTTCTCCACTTACATGAGGAGAGCATCTCTTTCCACTCATATTGCAAGTAATTACTTGTAGACAATGATTCACTCCAACAGGAAAAATTGAGAAATACCAGTGCAGCCAATACTTTAGTGAAGTCCGTCTAAGATATTAGTAGGTGAGAGCTAGATGTTTCATGACTGGAGTGCTGTGATGGATGGATACTGGCTTTTTCGGAAGGACAGGCTGGGAATGTGAGATGGGAAGTTGCCCTTTGTATAACACAGAGAAGTTGGAATGCAAGGAGCTCTGGCTTAAGAGAGATAATGAGACAGCTGAGAGCTTATGGGTCAGGGTTTGTGGGCAGACCAACATGGATGAAATTGAAGTGGTTAACTGTCACAGATCTCCTGATCAGGGAGAAACAGGTTGATGAGGCCCTCTTCAGATAACTGGAAGAAACCTCACATTCACAGGTCCTAGTCCTCATGGAGGATTTTGGCCACCCTAGTGTCTGCTGGAAGGGCACCACAGCAAAATACAAGAAACCTAGAAGGTTTCTGGAGGATGACAACGTCCTGAAACCAGCAATGGAGGAACCAACAAGGGGGTTTAGGTTGAAGCTGCATATTTTTAATATCTTTATTGATTATTTGGATGAGGAAATTGAGTGCATCCTCTGTACATTTGCAGATGACACCAAGCTGGGGAAAAATGTTGATCTGCCAGAGGGTTGGAAGGCCCTGCAGAAGGACCTGGACAGGATGGGTCAATGGGCAGAGGCCAATGGCATGAGGTTCAACAGGGCTAAGTGCTGGGTCCTGCACTTTGGCCACAACAACTCCATGCAGTGCTACAGGTCTGGGGGAGAGTGGCTCGAAAGCTGTGCAAAGCAAAGGATCTGGGGGTGCTGATTGATGCTCGTCTGAACATGAGTCGGCCGTTTGCCCAGGTGGCCAAGAAGGCCAATGGCATCCTGGCTTGTATCAGGAATAGTGCAGCCAGCAAGATGAGGGAGGTGACCATCCTCCAGTACTCTGCTCTGGTGAGGCCGCACCTCGAGTGCTGTGTTCAGTTTTGGGCCTCTTGCTACAAGAAGGACATTGAGGCACTGGAACTTGTCCAGAGAAGTGCTATTAAGCTGGTGAAGGGCCTGAAACACATGTCCAGTGAGGAGCTGCTGAAGGAACTGGGGTTGTTTAGTCTAGAGAAGAGAAGGCTCACGGGAGACCTTGTTGCTCTCTACAACTACCTGAAAGGAGGTTATGGGGAGCTGGGGGTCAGCCTTTTCTTGCAGATGAACAGGACTAGAGAGAATGGCCTTCAGTTGCACCAGGGGAGGTTCAGGTTGAAAATTAGGAGACATTTCTTCTCAGAAGGAGTAGTCAGGTATTGGAATGGGTTTCCCAGGGAGGTGGTAGAGTCACTGTCTCTGGGAGGGTTTAAAGTAAGGTTGGACCTGGTACTTAGTGACATGGTTTAGTGGGTGATACTGGTGTTAGAGGGATGGTTGGACTAGATGATTTTACAGATCTTTTCCAACCTTAATGATTCTATAATTCTAGGCTGGGGAATTGAATGCTGGGGACAGCCTCAGCTGCAACAACTATGGCATGGGTGGAGTTCAGGATCATGAGAGGAGGGAAAAAGCAAATGGCAGGATCATGAGCCTGCACTGAGAGATGAACCTGGACTTTCAGATCTACTTGAAATGGGAGCCAGCCTTGGTGAGAAGAGGTGTGGGTCCCATGGAGCTGGTTGGCTTTCAAGGATCACCTTCTCCAAGCTCAAAATTGTACATGTCAACAAACAGGGAAACAAAAAGGAGCTGCAGGAGGCTTGCATGGATGAGCAAAAAACTCCTGATAAATCTCAAATATGAAATAAGAGCATACAAGAGATAAAGGCAGTTGCAAGTGATGCAAGACAGATCTGGAGACAGCCTTCTACAATGATGTGTCTGGCTTGGTGGTTGAGGGGACAGTAGTGGATATTGTTTAGCTCAACTTTAGCAAAGTTTTTGTCATAGCCTCCCATAACCCTCATACACAAGCAAATGAAGTAGAGGCTAGATAAATGGACAGTGAGGTGAAAAAGCTTGGAAAACTAGTGCAAAGGCCAAGCCCAGAGGCCTGCAATTAGTGGCCTGAAGCCCAGTTGGACAACAGTCAGTAGTGGTATGCTACAGAGGTTGGTACTGGGGCCAGTATGTTTCACATTTTCATTAATGACCTGGATGATAGAACATTGTGCGTATAATACAAAGTCAGGAGGACTGGCTGATACAGCAAATGGTTTTGTTGCCATTCATAATGACTTTAATAGACAAGAGAAATGGGCAGACAGTAATTTCATAGTGTTCAAAAAGGGGAAATGCCAAGTCCTGTACCTGACAAGGTCCTATGAACCAATGCAGGTTGGGGCCTATTGTCTGGAAATTAGCTGGGTAAAAAAAGACTTCATGGACAACAAGCACAACATGAGGGAGCAGTCTGCTCTTGCTGCAAAAAAAGGCCAATGTCTTCCTAGGCTGCATTAGGAAAAGCACTGCTGCTGAAGGAAGATGTCCTCTACCCAGACCTCATGAACACACATGTTCTGAACTCCTCACTGCAGGAAAGACACACATACTTGAGCAAGTCCAGTGAAGAGCCACAAACATGATTAATAAATTGATGCAAGATATACACAGGGAGAGGCTGAGACCTGGGACTGTTTAGCTTGGAGAAGAGAAGGCTTGTGGAGGATATTATCGGTGTGCCTAAAAGCCTTATGGTATGGTGTGGTGGGGAGAAAAGATGGTACCATTGCCCACTGACACGACAACAAGTGATGGTCACATATTAGAACACATGAAAATCTATCTGAATGCATCAGAACTCTTTTTTTTTTTTTTTTTTTTTTTTTTTTTTAATTCAAAGGGTGGTCAGACATTGGACCACATTGTCCAGAGAGGCTGTGCAGTCTCCATCTGTGGAGAAATCCAGAAACTGCCTTGTCACTCCTTGGTAACCTACTACTGACTGTGACATTACTTGAGAAGAGGGTTTGAAGTAGATCTCCAGAGATCCCTTCCAAACTCAATGGTTGGGTGATTTTGTGATACAAACCTAAGCGAACTCAGTTCGTTTCACTTCCAGGAGATTGTGCTGTTCTCTAGACTACTTGAGTATAAGGAGAAACGTGGGAGAAAATGTGTAACTCAAATTCCTTGCCTTTTATGAAAATGTTGCAAGAACTTTGTTTCCGTAAAACATGGAACAGGAATATTTCTAAAATTGAACAATTTGGCAGGATAGAAAAATAATTTCCTACTCAGCTCTGATGACATGATTTTCATGGAAGAAAGTGCACTTGTGTAATGTTATGTAAAATGACAATATGATGGCCTTGCTGTGGAACTGTTTTTTTACTGAGATTTTAACTTAAGTTATAATTGAATAAACTCAAGCAATAATAATCACATGGTAAAGCAGGAACACAGAGATGTAGCATCCCTATCTGTTTCTCCTCTAACATTACAATCTTGAATGTTATTTTCACTTGAATTTTCATCCATACCCTGGCAGTTCAGCTGAACTGAGTTTAAATCATTTAACTCAGTTTGGAGATTTTATGTGTAGATGGAATCACCAGAATTAAATTATATTCAAGCTGTACCTTGATTGCAGTGAAGGAAAGCGTTTCTAGAGAGAAGAAAGCTATGGAAATAAATTCATACTATTGGAGTTATTCATAGAAGCATGTATTTGCACGGATGTTTGGATTTCTGCTCTACAGTGAGAATAGCTTTAAGCTTTTATTCCTTCTTTCATTTTACATATTTCTGTCTTCTGTTTTGAAAGTTTATATATGAAAATGCTTTTTTAATTATCATAGATGTCTTGAGCAGAACTCTTCATATGCTTCAACTGGCATAGTAGGTTCTGTAAGCCTTTTTGATCAACTATTAGGAATTGGTTCTGATTGCCAGTTTTTTTTTTTTTTTTTTTTTTTTTTTTTTTTTAATAAATCTTGCTTTAATAGAGAAGGATTACCCTGAAATTCTGATTTCATTGTGATGTGTTTGATTTACTTGTTTTTGTCAAGCTTTTTTCCATTATACACAATAAAATGTTTTTCCTCATTGTCACATGATGGAACATAAACATCTAACTTGAGCTGAATGCTCTTACTAGCAAATGTTTTAGCAAATTCCAAACCTGTTTCTTCTGGTTGGATTGACCATAATTCTGTAGTAAATCAATCACAATTATTTCCTAGTGTGTCTTTCTATAGAAGCATTGTTCCATTCTTCTTCAGATTACAAGGTAATCTGCTGAAAAATAAAGGCTCCTTCTTCATTTGCTAAAAAAAAATAAAAAAAAAAAAAAAAAAAAAAAAAAAAAGATTTAAACTACTTGATAATAATTCCACTAAATCACTAAATTGTTCTTAAATCGTTCTTGAGATTTTTCAAAAGATTCTACACTTACATTTTTTCAAAATATTCTACACCTAGGAATATTGACAAGTGCTGACAAATTCACAAAGAAAATATAAAATAACGATACATTTATAATAAGGGCTTTTTAGTGATATATTTCATCTAAAAATAGATAACTTGTACATTATTGTGGCTATTTCTCTGTAAAAACAAAAAAAAAAAAAAGAAAAAAAAAACAACACCCAACAACTCAATAATCCGCAGCGGTAAAAAAGTCAAATGGAGTATTAGGGATTACCAGAAAAGTCATACAAGACAAAATAATTACTAGGCAGCTGGTTTAAAGCAAAAGATAATATTTTTTGACACAAATATAATTAAATTGTAGAATTAAAAATTATGGAACTTAAAATGAGATGATGTAAATAGATTCAAAAACAAAGAGGATACATTTATGGTGAACCAAATGACTTGGATATATGACTAGGAAGTGTTCTGAGCAAGTCTGCAGATGATATTAAATTCTGAGGAGCTGTTGACTGTCTCAAGGATAGGGAGGCATTGCAGAGAGGTCTTGACAAATTAGAGGGCCGGGCAATCCCCAGCAGTGTGAAGTTTAACAAGAGCAAGTGCTGGATTCTGCCCCTTGGGCAGGACAATTCTGGATATATGTACAGTCTGGAGGATGAGAGGCTGGAGAGCAGACCTGCAGAAAGGGATCTGGGGGTTTAGGTTAATGGGAAGTAGAACATGAGCAAGCAGTGTGCCTTGGCAGCCAAAGGGGCCAACTGTACCCTGGGGTGCAGACCAACTAGACCAACTAACATGGCATTGCTAGTTGGTCTAGGGAAGGGACTGTCCCAGTCTGCTCTGTGCTGGTACAGCCTCACCTGGAGTACTGTGTACAGTTTGGGGAACCACGATATAAAAAGGACATAAAACTATTAGAGACTGCCCAAAGCAGATCTTCAAAGACGTCAAAGGGCCTAGAGGGCAAGATGCCTGAGGGGTGGCTGAGGTCCCTTGGTTTGCTCAGCCCAGAGCAGGCTGAGGGGAGGCTTCATAGCGGCCTGCAGCACCCTCACGAGGGGAGCAGAGGGGCAGGCGCTGCTCTTTGGAGACAGTGACAGGACCTGAGGGAATGGCATGGAGCTGGGACAGGGGAGGGTCAGGCTGGGGGTTAGGGAAAGGTTCTGCACCCAGAGGGCGTGTTCAAGCACTGGGACAGGGTCGCCAGGGCAGTGGTCACAGCACTGAGCTGCTGGAGTTCAAGGAGCGTTTGGACAGTGCTGTCAGACATGAGGTCTGATTTTGGGCAGTGCTGTGTGGAATCAGAAGTTGGATTCAATGATCCTTGTGGGTCCTTTCCAACTTGGGATATTCTATGATTCCATGGTTCTAGATGTCATCTGATTCACCTAAACTTTTGTGAAAGTCAGTTTTTCCTGTTATTACAACTAGAGGCCTTCTGCTGTTCTCCAGGCTGAACATCTTCAACTCTCTCAACCTTTCTTCATATCATAGGTGATCGAGCCCTCTGATCATCCTCATGGCCCTCCTCTGGATCTAAGTTAACAGGTCCATTTCCTTCTTGTCCTGGGGGCCACAGAGCTGAGGGAATATAATACAGAGAGGGAGAATCACCTCCTTTAAACTGTTGGCCCTTCATTTTTTGATGTAGCCCAAGATATGATTGGCTTTCTGGGTTACAATTGCACACTTACGGCTCACATCCAATTTTTCACCAGTACCCCCAAGTCTTTCCCTACTGTGGGTACCTTTTATGTTCACATCTGTACTGTAAAAACAAAAAAGCAAAAAGTAATAATTGACAGAAAGTCCTTAATGGATTGTGTTTTGTTATTTTATTTTATTTTTTTTTTGTCTTGTGTATCTTTTATGTCTATCTTCATTATTTATAGAAATATAAAAATACAAGAAACTTTTCACTGTTTTGATCTAAAATACTTCTTCAGCAGAGGCTGTGATCTGCAGGATGCACAACTAAGGAATTAATTGGTTGTGCTCTTTCATTTCCATTGCTAATTATGTTTCCACTGAAGACTGTTTAGTATTCTGTAATTTTACTCATAGTTTGTGCAAACATGTTCACAAATATATGCTGTAAATGTGAACATTAAAAGTTCTGTATTTCTTCTATGACATCTGATATAAAAAATTTGAGGTACGTGTAACATATCCATGGAGAAATTCATAGGGTCCAGTGTTAACTTTTAGTTATGGTTGTTTAACTATTTTGTTTTTATTAGTCCTTAGTTGGACTAATCCTCTTTTGCATTTTTGTTTAGATATTAGAACTTGCAAAATATATTGTTATTCAACAGCTTTGTAAACATAATATCTTTAAGTCTTTGTTTTCCTACTTCTTCTTCAGACCTACCAGTTGTTCAAAAACTTAAATATTCATTTATTTATCTTCTTAATTGAAAAACTAAGATATATGAAATTAAAGGAAAAGGTTATACTAGCTATTTGAAACAAATCAAGTTGGCATACTTTTGCTGTTGACGGATAACTGGGTTTTAAGACTATAGTTTGAAGACTAGAAATATCCAGAAATACCGATATCCAGAAATATCAGTGTTAAAAATTCTTTTAAGTGTTCAAAGCTTTTTTATGAGAGAAGTTGTTTAAGAAAGGCAAAATCTTTATCTTCTGCAAGGTGGGATGGAAGACTCAGTCCTATAGTTTGCCAGACTTTGTAAGCCATCTCTGTGCTAGAAATCTCTTTAAATGCTGTCAGAGCAGTAAACACACTGTAAATACCTTTTTACAATAATATGTCTAAGAAGTTAAAGAATCAAGAGCAGCTGACTGTCTTGGGTCCTGGAGTCTGAAGTTTACTAGGGCAGATTTTCTCTGACGTTAATCTTATTCCATGACATCTTCTCAATGTTCAGATGAAATGTATTTGATTTTGTAAACTTAAGAATACCTAAGTATTCTGAAAAATATTAAAATATTTACTGAGAAAGTAGATGGAGTGAATCTGTTTTCAATGTGTAGGCTTTAGTGATTATATGAGCTGCTAAATATGATTTTGGGAGTTGAAAAGTAGGAGGTAAAGAATTCTGGGAAAACTTTTATACTCAGAACTGTATTGGATTAGCACTGGAAAATATGATTTTTCCTTGGATTTTCCTTGAATTTTCTTTAAATGGAAGAACTTCTGTCTGCTGTTTTGCTATGGTCATGTTATACAATCAAACTCAATGGTCAGGGTTCCCCAGTTTTTTGTAATGTGCTTGGAATGTCATGGCTCTATTTCAGGACATATATTAAAACAAACAAACAAATGAAAAAAAAAAACCCCACCTTACTAATAAATCAAATTATTTCCAGATGTTGAATCAGATCAACAAAAGCACAACTGTCCAGCATTTCTGGTAGAAAAGCCCAAACACAGATTTAGGAGATGAAAGAAAATTGTTGGCATTAGTTTTTTCTAATCTTCCTCTTTTATGCCCCTGTTAAGGGTGGCTTTACTGCTAAGTAAAACATAGAAAGAAAGATTTGACGTCTGTGATGCCACATAACTCTTTTCCATATGAAAAAGGAAAAGGAACAGAAGAAGCACTTGTGCATTTGTCCATTTTATGAACTCTACTTTTTGCATGTGTTCATCACAGCTCCCTTCCCAAGCAGAGAGGCATCTACCTGAGCACACTACATCACTACCTGGAAACAGGAAGTTTCCAGGTAACAGGAAGCGAACAGATTTTAAAACCATGAATACCAAGCCATAGGGCTAATATGGGCAAACATTTATCTCTCAATTTTTAATTTACCATTAACAGGCTAAATCTTGCACTACCTTTTTCAGAATATTTGTACAAATCAGCAGCTGGCTAATACATGTTCTGAGACAATTTCATAGCATTTGAAATTATTTCTGAATGAGGTCCTCCTATGCAATTGCTAATTCATGGTGAAGCTGCAGTTAGTGTAGTTCTGCCTTACTGAAACCCACAAAACCTAAAACTTTAAACTTACAGTTCTTCATTATATGTACAGTGGAAAGTTCAGTACTCTTGGCATAATCTCCTATATGAGCTGATCTGAAATACCAAACTGTTCATAACATTACCATGACTTTGACTAACTCGCTTTGAGGTTTTGGCTGTATTTTTTTTTTTTTTTCTTCTTAGTTTTGGCTTTTGGAATGTTGTTGTTGTTATTGCTGTTATTGTCATTATTAATTAATTAATTTATTCATTGCCAAGCATCTGACTAACTGCAGTCATCCTGTTAATCCTTTCAAAAACCTTGTAAAACTAGTCACATAAGGTAAAAAATAAGAGCTTGCAGGAAAATTTCTGACAGAATTACTGCAAGACGAGGAAAGCCTATCTAATAAGTGAATACCTGGGCTGAGGATGTTGGAAATGGAATGTTCTGAGGCCAATACCATGGATTTTGTACCTCTGAGATAGACCTACCCAAGAATGAAGCTTAGAACCTTGCTAAGTTCACAGGCCTTCTGCCTTAATGACATTCATATGAATATAGCATTAATTTTATCATAATTTTGTCAGGGGTTTCCTAGAAAATCAGATTGTTGTATTTTTATTTTAATGTTTTATTTCTTTATGTTAATGTGATTTGTTTCCTTTTATGAAGTTTGTATGCTCACTCTTATATTTATAATTTATACAAATATATATATTTATGTATTCTATAATTATATATATATAAGTATATATATATGTATTTATAATTTATATAATTTATGATTTATATATATATTTATATTGGAATGTGGGTCATCTAATTTGTTCTCTTGCAAAAGTTGTTCTTCTAGTCCTTTAGGACTTCGTTTGCTTTCCAAGATTTGTTACTATTAGAAGAGCTAAAGTAGTTAGCCAACATTCTTAGGGTTTTTCAGAAGAAATAATTTGATCTGCAGACTTGAAGCTTTCTTCTTAGAAAACTGTCCATACTAATGGCCTGGAAAGTGTTTCCTCTTCCTCGGCTTTGAATAAATCATTTTCATTCATCTAAGTACAAAACAGAAATAAACATGGGTATTTTTTGCACCATTAACAATTCCACCATCTCCATCTAATTAACTATACTATTAGTAAGAATTACTTATTTTCTTATCTACATAAATACTTTTTAACTTGTGCTGAGATTTACGTAACCACATTTTAAACTCTATAATTATTTCAAACTACTCAAAGAAAGATATAGCAACAGAATTATCCTGGACATGTTTTAGAGGTGCTTTTCCACTAAAAATATTTGCATCACAGACAAAGAAGGGAAAGTATTGCCTGATTGTGTAGAAGTTCATTTTATGTAACTGAGATTAAGCATATGAATCATCATTATTTTCTCTTTTTCCATATTGCAAATAATGAACTGCAATGAATCTAGTCACACTGCAATGCAGTCTTGAAGTGGTGTGTGAATAATATAGGCTCATTTATTTTTTAGTAAAAATTAAAGAATCCAAGAGCAAGAACATTGTACTGGTTTAATACAGCCTTATTTGGTTATATTTTCAAAGTATTAAGATGGTTATTGTTGAAGAAAAAGTGGAGAATATATAGGAATGGAGAACAGAGTTATCTGAAAGAAGGATAGCATGTTTAATCTAGATCTAAAATACCTATGCTAATAAACAATGCTATCATCAAACACACTAGTAGCTAAGTAAGAACTGTTTTATCAATTCTGTAGGATTAGAAGCTAAGGCATAGTGATAGTGATAGAGTTGCCAGTGTAAGAAAGAATATCGGCATTAAAGCTGAGAAGAAAATCCAGGTATTAATACTCCCAAGTCAGCACCTGTTTCTCTGTGACTTGTAAATATATTGCTGGCATCTAAAACAAGACAGGTTAGACCATCTGTTTAGGTGAACTATTTGAATACTTTAAATTACAGTAAATAATACTGTGTCAGCTTCTGGTAAGATGTGAAATAATAATTATCTATTCCAACTAAAAGTATAAATCAGATATTTGGGAAGTTTACCTAAAGAAAATGGTGGAATGAGAAAATGATTTTGTACAGAAGTAGAATTATTAAATGTGTTTATTTTCTGACTCAGGCTAACCAAATAGCTGAGTCAAGAAGCTGTTTTGTAGGTGGACTAGAAATAACTGCATCATTCATTAGCAGAAACTATTTCCCTCATGTGTCAAACCTCCAAATTGAGTTTTTGTTGTAGCCTTCGGTTCTTTGGCGCTTAGTATGCCTCTGGGCTGCAAACAAACTGAGATGATTATTTTTATCTATTTTTTAGCTACCTTCTAGAATAGTTCTACTGTTGTGTGGGCATAAATGTGTTTTATGACATGGTAATGTGAGAGCACATACAGAGGTTAAGAGACTACCACTTTTTCCTGATAGGTATTCTTTTAGAGAGCACAGTGCTGTGTGTCAAAATGTTTAGAAGAGTGACTGCATTGCGTTGTTTTTTGTTTGTTTGTTTGTTTGTTTTTTAAGCACTTGGAAGTCTCCTTATTTGCTCTTGGAAGAGAATAGGTAAACTTTAAGATCTCAGTAGTCAATTGATTCACGTCACAAGACTGAGCAGCAGATGGGAAAAGATAGGAGGGTGGGTCAGGGTGGGTTGGTTAGGGATGATTCAACAACTGGTGCCACACAACTGCTTTGTTCGACATGCACACTGCGATACTTCTCAAACATGTTTTTCAAAGAAAAACTAAGGTAGGTGATAAACAGATAATCTTGTTAAGTCTGCCAAGAGGTCTGCAGTGAAATGGCAAAAACAACAAAAAATCTATATTTCCATGTCAGGGCTGTTTGATTTTGCCTTCTCTCAAGCTGTTTTTGTTTTTCCAGCAAGCTTGTGATATGTGACTGACTTCTGTTCCTTAGCTTGCAACCATTTACTATTGCACAGAAATCCATGCCTAGTAATGAGCAATTACTGGTAAGAACTAAGAAACATACCTGCTAATTAGAAGGCTAGCAAATCATCTTATGAGCAGTAGCTTAGCCAACAAATGATTCATCGTTATTAGCTGAGGGACTTCAGGAAGAAATGGAATAAAGAGGCAGAGACTTTGAACGACCCAGCTTGGAATATGCTCTTTACAAAAAGAGCTGAAGTAGGTTAATTGGTATCTAAAAGGATGTCACGTCCTAGAATTCAATTAACTGGTTACAGGGCAGGGATTAATGGAGGGTCTCTCAGACCTCTAATGTAAAAAAGAAAGCCTAAAATGTGCTCTTTGACTGATTTCATTAGCGAACACCTTAAAGGAACTTTCTTTTGCTTGTGTATACTCTCAGAGATCAGAAATGTCATCAGCAGAACTGTTTATTGGAGTTTGTTTCTATTAGCAATTATGGTATTGGATGACATTATGTAGCATGTCAGATACCTGCCCCTCCAAAGCTTGTTTGTCATTCTTGGTGATTTTGTTCTAATTGGCAGCATTAGCTGTTCTTATACTTGCCCAACAACTTTTTAATGGAATACTGTTTTAAGTTGCTTATGACCAAGGAAAGCTTTAGCTGCAACCACTGATAACATACCTATACCAGTTGTCTTTCTAGGATAAATAGTTTCACAATTCTAGCCCAAGATCCTTCCACTGTTAACAAGATGTAGTCAATTTTCACAGATCAAAATGTGATGGTAAACTTTCTTTTGAAATAACTGCACTCATACTTTAGACCTCAGATGCATCTGCTGCCATCCTTGTGAAAATCTGCATCAGGATAGTCATAATGTAAACCTTTGGGAAATAATAGTAATAATAATAGAAAGGGGTATTCTTCAATCCTGTTTTGTCTTGGAAAGTAGGACTTCACTATGCACCATAGTGAGCTGGGAAGACAAATGTCATAACTCTGATTGCTGTATTCTTCCTCCTTTTCCTGAGCTTTTATTGCTAAGTGTGATGCTATATGGTATGGAGCACCCTTTCGGTCAGTTCTGGCCACCTGTCCTGGATGTGGCCCCTCCAGGCTTCAGGTGCATCATCCCTGGGGATGCAGCATGAGAAATAGTAATGGTCTTGATGTTGACTAAGTACTGCTCAGCAACAGGTAAAGCAGCACTATGTTATCAACAATGTTTCCGTCACAAATTTCAAACATAGTACTGTATAGTTTGCTGTGGAGGAAATTAACTCCATCGCAGCCAGAACCAGTACAGATGCCAAAGCAAATAACAGAAATCAATTGGGCATTTGTCTGTCTACTCACAGAATGGCTTCTCTGGGAGCCCTTCGGCTGATGTTGAGAAAATACAAAGTTATCCTATTCGATTCAAGAAATGGGCTGGAGCAAAAGGCTGGGAAAGATAAAAGTGTGTGAGGAAGACAAATGTCTTCCTCAGTGGAAGTGGGTTTTAAGGTAGTAGAGAATTAGAAGTGGGTTTTAAGGTAGTAGAGGAAAAACTGAGTTTAGGTTGAAAAGTAGTGCATAGAAAACTTCTTTTTCTGTGGAAAATGCATGGTACTGAAACAACCAGGAGCCTGTAAACCTCTTTATTACTCAGCCATGCCTCTTCAGCAAGATGCTTCTGAACCTCTCCCGCTACTTCTCTGGAGGGAGTGGGAGGAATAGGACATGGGATGTGTAATTCCTCACCAAGAAGAAATTACCATCTGTATATTCTCTGCAACCTTTTGGATGAACATTCCTGCTATGTGAAGCTGTGACAGTCCCTTGCAAAACATAAAGTTGACCAAGGATGACAACATGTTTCAGAGGCTTGGGAAAGAGGGACAGTCTTGGAATAAGAGAGCAGGAAAAAACTAAAATACTCGGCTAGAAACAGAATCCAGAACTCTGACAGAAAATAAATAAATAAATAAATAAAATCTGTAGTACTTGAATCTCCTGGTTTCCCACGTACCAATATCTGGAGGATCTGCTGGAAAAGTGTCTGTTTCACATTGGCTACAGGTCTAAATAATAGACTAGCTAATAACAACTTACTTCTTTGCATGTCATTGTTTTTGTGGTCAACCTGAAAGTTCAGCTTAGCAGAGGAATTAAGTTTGTATCAGTGTCACCCCCCAGCATGGAAATGTACCATCTTTTTCAGAAAGAAAATTAAATGTTAAGTGCCAAATTTGTCATAAAAATCATGAAGGTAGAAAGCCAAGCACCCAGAAATCAGGCAGTGTCAGAATTAGCTATACATGGTTTATTTGTGCCACTGTGCTTATATTATGACATGCAGTATATATATAGTATGATATGCAATGATGAGATGATCATATATTCTCTTAGACATGATTCCTGCTTCATTCACCTTATAGGCAAAAGCTGCTCATAGGAATCAGTAAGGACTGTGTAGTAATGGTAACTACAGTCTTCTTCCCATGTTTTGCAGAACTTGAAAGATACTGAGCAAAAGTGTTGGAAAGTTTGGAGTGATTGAAACAGTGGTTTAAAAGCTAAACTAATAGACTCTTCTTTGAGAGAAAATTTGCTTCTGTTCCTGGTTAGACCACAGAACCACTATCTAACACTAAATAAATTGCTCAAGGAAAACTTTCTCCGGTTATCTTTTTCTTGTTTTCTAAACATTACTACTGTGAACCAGTAGTGCTACTTGCAAACATGCTATGATCTTGAAAATGAAATTTGGAGGAAAATGCACTTGACATTAAGAGCAAGTTAATGTGAAGTGTTCTGAAACTTGTGTTACCCAACTTTATTACCCAAAATGAGAGGCTCTTTTTCAGTTTATTTGTTTGTTTCTCTGATTCTTGTCAATAAAAAAATAGTGCAGAGCTTACTGGATATTGTAGCTATCTTTTAGTAAGTGAAAGAAGCAATTAAAAGTGTTTTATAGAGCAGCTATGGACTAATAACAGAAGAGACTAATCAAGTTATTGACATTGTGGGTGAATCCATGAAAGCACTAACATCTTTTAAAAAGAAGATTTTTGGTGTGGCTGACTGAAATCCAGGTTGCAAGATAACAGGCAGTCACAAAAAGAAGCAGGGACAAGCAACTGCAACCATGGAAGAACCTTTGTTATGGGTCTGTGAGAAAAACAATGGAGGGATCTTTACTATACTCACAGGTTTTTTGTCTCTGCTTTTTAATCTTAAATACTTGCCAAAGTTGTTGTGTAGTGACTGTGGGGTGTACATTAGAAGCAGAATTGAATTCTGTAAGTGATGAGCAGTCAAGAACCAGGTAAAAAGTAAAAAAACTGGTCATTCTGATTTATCTAATTAATTAATCTAATTAATCTAATAAATCCAAATTCTTTCTTTTATCATGGTGATTGTCTCGTGACATAGATATTAATGTAGTATATGATAATTTATTTCTGTGTACAATCTGTCTATCTGACATTCACGTCTTACTGCTGAGAGTGTTGGAGCTGAAAATGTCTTTTATGTGCAGCTGTGGTATGGCTTTGATTTCTATACCTGAGTAAATGCAAGAAAGGCAGTGGAACATGGCCAACATTAGCTATGTTGTTTTTCATGTATTTCTGAAAAGTCAAGTCTATTACAACTCCTTGTGATGCTTCATTGTTTGCTATTTACCTTTACCCATCTGGTAATTACAAGTTTATAAAAGTATCCTCTTTATCCTCATGTGGCTTAATACTCTGTAATTAAATGTTTCCATTTTTGTTTCTAACCATCTTGTTAGTAACTTTTGTATTTTGCATGTGGTGATAACATTTGAAGTATATATACATTCATTCATGTGACCTGTCCAATCTCCATGAAGGGACACAAATGAAAGCTTCTTGGCCTCTATTTGACTTTCTCATAGGCCTGATAACAAGATAGTCCAGATCCAAACAAGAATTTCCTTTGTCTTCAGCATGCTATATTTTTATATATACATTTTTATCTATACATAGATTTATACTGTCTCTTTTCGATCTCTCTTTGGAGGCCCTTGCATCATCAAATGTCTGTCACTCTGTACCAACATTTTCCTGAATATCTTACTAGGAAAATGTTGTAAAATAAAAAATCCTTATATAAAAGAATAAATAATAAAAATATTATTATTTATTCACTTATATTCTGAATTTCCTGATTATTCACTCCTGAACTTGCAACTTGTTTGATTTTTTTCTTCAGTGTGGTAAATCTCCCTGAACAGATCATACTCTTAATAAAATACTCTTTTGGATTCAAGTCAGGAAACCTGGGCTGGATGAAAAGAGTGTTGCTGAGCAGAAAGATAGTTCCGCTGCTAGGATCAAATGGTGGAGAATGATTGCTCAGCATCTGGCTGGCAGCTGGTAATGAGCATATTGGCATGAGCAGTCGATACCACAGCCCATGCTGAAGTGCAGAGTTTGGTACCCAGGAGGGATAACCTGAAGCATTGGCACAGGTAGGGAAGTGACTGATGGGGTCACCACCCTGCTGAAAAGGACTCAAGGACTTCAATGCGCAGCAGGGTGGATATCAGCCAGTGTATTCTCATCACAAATAAAGCAAACTTCATGCCAGGGTGACAGTGGCGAGCAGAGCAAGGGATATGCTGGTAGCCCAGGAAAGGGCTCCCAGTATGGTGAGAGCCTAGAGCACATGCTCAGTGGGGACTGCTTGAGGAAGCTGATTTGCTTAGTCCTCTGTGTTGCAGGGGAAGGCCATCTAATAGCAGCCTACAGCTACTTGAAGGGTAGCTGCAAAATACATGAAATCTGAGCTTGGCATTCTTGACAGTGGCATGCTGTATAATGAGGAGTGAGGGGCAAGGGTCCCTGATGGAGATATTCAGGTTGATGATAGGAAAATCTTCATCAGGAATGTGGGGCAGCACTGGAGCAGGTTATCCATGGAGGCCAGAGAATGTTTGTTGGAGGATCTTTGTTGGAATTTTTTGTTGTTGGAGGTTTTTGAGCCCGAGACAATGCCATGGCTGATGTGACCTGGTGTTGCTGATAGTCCCATTTTGAGTGGGTGATTGGACTGGACTACTTCAGAGGGCCCCTCCAAATGGCATTTCTATAATTCTGGGAGTAATCATAATGCTCCTTACAACACAAATAAGGCAATAACAATCCATATTTTTATTTTGTTTTGCCAAAATGCATAAAATCGATTTGATCATTATTTTCTAGTTTAAATACCTGAGTATTTGTACCTCAATAGGTGACCTCTTTTTCCACAAATTGATTTAATTTCCCTTTAAATCTAGTTGAAATATGCATTAGGTGATTACTGTTTGATTTCTTAAAAGCTTGGTCTTAATATTTGGGCTAGAATTCTTCCCTTTCCCTGATAGTTTGCATTATGCCATACATTTCTGCTTGTCTGTTTTTTTTTCAGATGAGTCAATGAAGATGTTCAGTGAGTTCACTTTCTCATTTCAGCTATCTGATTCTGATCGTCTGTAGCTGCAGTTCAAGGATTTTTATGGTTTTCAAACCTGCCCCCAAATCAACTGTTTTTCACTGTTGAAGTGAATCAAATAATCTCTTGTGATAGACTACTTTTAGCTCTGATATCAGCTTTTTTCTTTTTTGTTTCTTGCAGAGCTATAATTAATTTCATTATTTTTTTAAAAAAATATTCATCTGTATTGGATATTCACTATGCACACACTGAAAATATAAGCCTCAAGTTACACTTCTCCCTGGATGACTGTCACACATTAATTTGTGCAGTATTTTTGCAGTGATTGATTTTGCTGTGGGTTTGCTTCAGAGTACATGCATTAATGCATACCATTTTATAATCCTTGTTTTCTTGAACTGCATTACAGCTAGATTAAGAAAAATAGCTAAATTATAAATTTAGATTTTATGATTAAAAATCTAATTAGAAATAGTTTGCTCACAGCAACTGCTCAAGCTCCAAGTATAAATGGAGCATATTAATGTTACTCATCATGAAAGGTGGTTCATTAATAGGTCTCCTTATGTGCACAAAATAGACACATTGCCATGCAAGCTTTCCTTGCATCAGTCCTCATGAAACAGCAAGACTGAAG
Organism: Heteronetta atricapilla; assembly: GCA_011075105.1. Classification (NCBI taxonomy): domain Eukaryota; kingdom Metazoa; phylum Chordata; class Aves; order Anseriformes; family Anatidae; genus Heteronetta; species Heteronetta atricapilla. The sequence continues at coordinate 21,170,750 of CM021763.1, read as the reverse complement.
GCCACGCCTGTGCTATAAGTGTAACTGCAATTGTAATGTGGTCATACCATAGTATACCATATTGACCATACCATACATACGAACTGTAGTTGGCAGAGGCAGTGTACCGGTCTCAAATCAGGTATTTGGACTGAGGCTCTTCATACTTGACCTATGTGGAATAGTATATATCTATATATGCTGTATTCCACATTCTTAGTTTAGATGTATAACATCTTTAGACTTGCTCAGAACTTGGGTTTCTTCACAGGACTGTCATCAAGGCTGTAGTTGCAGAGAGAGGTATCTATGCTGGGGAATTTATCAAGAGGTGGTAAGAGACTGGGTAAGACATCAAGAAAAAAATCAATTTCCTCTCATTATTTCAATAGGATTTACAGAAGATGTTAGAAAAGTAATTCTTTGCAAATTTTCTCTTAAAATGGTGAGCTTTCTTAGAAGTTCCAAAATTTTTCTGAAGAATTTTTCTTCCCTTTCAGTAAGTATAGTTTGGAACTTTCTTTCCTAGATTGACTATCATTCATCCATCACCCAGAAAATATGACTAGCATTTTAGATGATTACATTAAAAATAATGTTTACTGGTGTTTTCCTTTAAGTTTTTGTAAGGGTTACACCTTCAGAAGTTCTAATTATTCACTCTTTTCCAAGGACTGCAGTGGTTGTTTTAAGTGCTCATCACTTACTATTAGCATGAAATTACTGTGTGCAGTAGAGAAAGGCAGGAGTTGAAACAGCTGCAGAAATCTTTTAAATATGATTTAATAAGAGAACTTAGGGTGATTTTTTTCCTCTTTTCAATCTAGAGGTGCATAGTTACAATCTCTAACTACTATTTTTATTCCAGGATTGCTATTTGGACTCTCACTTCCTCCAAAGGTAAACAATCTGCAGGGAAGCAAGCATATTGTAGGACAGAAATTTGTCTAATGCAGAACACTTTGTCCCCATATAGGTACAAGTACATATTCTAGGTAGCAGTTCCTTTATACTCTCTTAAAATAGATTCCTGTTTAAAGCACTGAATTACTTAAACACTAGAAAATGCTAGTGCCTGATGGGTTGCATTTTTCTCAGAGGAAGAGAAGGATTTTTGCACAGGAGTTAGCAGGGCTGATCAATTGGGCTTTAAACTAGTTTTGAAGGGGGAAGAGGATAAAACCAGGCCTGCTAGTGATAAGCTATGGGACAGCTTGCCAAAATCTGAGCAACTGTGTGAAAAAGGAATCCTTCAGTGTGCTCCATGATGTGCTGGGTACAATGAAGTGCATTTGAAGTGTTTCTACACCAATGCACACAGCATGAGGAACAAGAAAGGAGCTAGAGGCCCTGGCTCAATCCCAGAGCTACGGTATTATTGGCATAAGTGAAAGCTGGTGGATTGAGTCCTGTGGCTAGTGTGTTGCGATGGACAGCTATAGGCTCTACTAAAGAAGTAGGTAGGGAAGGCAAGGCAGGAGTGTGGCACTGCATGTAATGGAGGATCAGGACTGTGCAGAGCTTGCAGTTGGCAATGACATGGTTGAGAGCCCGGGGGTAAAGATTAAGGGACAAGCAAGTAAAGGAGATGTCATTGTACAAGTCTACTGTAGACAATCCCACCAGGTTGATAGCATCAATTAATTATTGTTTAAGGAACAAATTGATACCTCTAGATTAGCTGTCCTTTCCCTTATGGGTGACTTCAACTTGCCAGACGTGAAGTGAGAGTTTCACACAGATGATGCAAACAGGTTCAGGAGATTCCAAAAACACCTTGATGATAACTTCTTGCTACGGGTACTAAGGGAACCAACTAGGAAAGGTGCCCTTCTAGATGTGTTGCTTATAAACAGAGAGGGTGTCCTGGGTGAAGTGGCAATTGGTGGCTGTTTTGGCCATAATGACCATGAAGTAGGTGAGTTTAAAATCTTTGGTGGTAGGAGGAAAAGTTTCACCAAAACTTCAACCCAACATATGGGGAGAGCAGACTTCAGGCTACTCAGGGAACTAGTTACTAAGGTCACCTGGGAAAAAGCTTTTGAAGGTGTTGGGGTCCATCAGTGCTGGTTGCTTTTCAGCTACCACCTCGTAAGAGCACCTCCTAAGAGCAAAGGAAAAGGCAATTCCAAAATGTTTTAATTCAAGCAGAAGGCTGTTTTGGCTGAGCAGAAACAATCTCTCAGATCTTAGGTAGAAAAAGAAAGTGTATGGCCACTGGAGGTGAGGTCAAGTGACATGGGAGGACAGCAAAGATGTTGTTCGCCTTTGTACGGAGAAAATTTGTGTAGCCAAAGCTCAATTAGAGTTGAAGCTGGCCAGTACTGTGAGGGACAATAATTTATTTATTTATTTATTTATTTATTAATATATTAAAAGCAAAAGCAGGACCAGAGAATGTATTACTTGATGAGGATGGTTACCTCACAAACAGGGACATGGACAAAGCAGAGACATTTAATGCCTTTTTTGCCTCTGTCTTCAACACTGATAATGGGCTCAGAAAGCCCAGGTGCCCTCAAATGGACAAGCATGTCTACAGTAATGATAAACTTGCTGTTTATCATTCAAGTCCTGAAATTGTGCAGGACTTGCTGCTTCAGCTGAGGGTCTGATGGGATTCTTTCCATGATACTCAGAGAGCTGGATGATGTCATTATGAGACATCTCTCAATTATTTTTCAACAGTCTTGGGCATGTGAAGAGGTCTCTGTAGACTGGAAGCTGGCAGATGCTGTTCCAATTTTCAGGAAGGGCAAGAAAGAAGACCCTGGTAGTTACAGGCCTGTCAGTCTCACTTCAGTGCCTGGCAAATTTATGGAAAAGTTATTTTGGGACTTACTTAAAAATACCTGAAAGACAACACAGTCATTGGTCACAGCCAACACAAGTTTACAAGGGCTCTGACTCCCAAAGATTCTGCAGGGCTCCATTTTAGGGCCAGTTCTCTTCAATGTTTTCATAAATGACTTGGATGCAGTACTTGAAGTTATACTGAATAAATTTGTGGATGAATATAAATTGGGAAGGAACTGTTGACTCCCTCAAGGATAGAGAGGCATTGCAGAGATATCTTGACAAATCAGAGGGCTAGGCAGTCCCCAACAACGTGAAATTTAACAAGAGTGCCAAATTCTGCAACTGGGAAGGACAACCCTGGAAACACAGACTGGGGGACAAGAGGCTGGAGAGCAGATAGAGATCTGGAGGTTCTGGTTGATGGCAAGTTGAACAGGAGCCAGCGGTGTGCCCTGGCAGCCAAAACAGCCAACTGATGGAGAACATCAAGCACAGCATTGCTAGCCAGTCAAGGGAAGCAATTGTCTCGTTCTACCCTGGTGCCGCCTCACCTTGAGTACTGTATGCAGTTTTGGGCACTACAGCATAAGAAGGACATATAACTATTAGAGAGTGTCTAAAGGGAGGGATACAAAGATGTCAAAGGGTCTGGAGGGCAAGATGTATGAGAAGCAGCTGAAGTCACTTGAGAGGAGACACAGGGAGGCCTCGTGGTGGCCTGCAGCTTCCTCATGAGGGGAGAGGCAGGCGCTGAGCTCTTCTCTCTGGGGACAGCAACAGGACCCGAGGGAACATCATGGAGCTGGGACAGGGAATGGTTAGGCTGAGTGTTAGGGAAAGGTTCTGCACCCAGAGGCAGTCAACATGAGGCCTGATTTTTTGGTGGTGCTGTGTGGATCCAGGAGTTGGACTCAAGGATCCTTGAGGCACCCTTCCAACTCGAGATACTCTATCATTCTATGAACTTTTTTATTGTATGTTTTCACTTTTTTACATTTCCTCAGCAATGATAGTGAAGTGTAACATTTGTAAGAAACAAGTTTATGGAAAGGAATTAAAGGGGCAATTAAATTGACATTATAGGTGTTTTCTTATATGATGGGTATTTTTTTACCTGATAATAGGTTTCAGAAGAAACTCTCCATCACCGCAGTGAGGAGGAAGAGTCTTTCCAGGGAATGGAGCCCTATCTTGTGCGGAGATTATCATCCCGCAACATCCAGCTTCCCCCTCTGGCTTTCAGGCAGATAGAACAGGCAGACTGGGATAAAAAGAATGATACTGAAACTATTCCAAGACCTACAACTCTTCCACTGAGGATTCCTCCTCTGATTGCCATTACATCTGCAGAATCCAGCAGGTAAGGTCCAGGAATTTCTTTTTGATTTTACATTTTCGCTGATAATTGCAAGGCAATAGATGCTGCTTCTAGGACAGAAGTTTATTCTCTATATTACTTTAATAAAGATATGAAAGTCTAATGTTTTTTTGAGAGATTAATACAATGTCATTTAGTAAGGGTTACAAGAGAAATTGGTGTCTTGATTTTTTTTGTTTTGTTTTGTTTTCTTTCCATGGAGTCGATTGGTCTGATATCTGGGAAAAAAAAGCAAATGTAGAAGCAACGGTAACAGTTCACATTGCTGGTCTTTCTGAATTTCAGGATATTGGTCTTTGAACCTTGAACTGTATGTGGGATGCCCCATATAAACTGTGAAATACCCAGGAGGTACTGGAGAGATTTTGGTACCTCTAGGAACACTGAATGAAAAAATGGTCCTGATGTGGTAGAAAGTCAGATAGCAGAGTGAAAAATCAATACTTATGCCCTATGAAAAAGTCTAAGTGATTGTTGATTTCTGGAAACTGCAGTTGTTTGTGGGGCTGGATTCAAATGTGCATTAGAAAGACAGTTTAATGGCTATTCAAATAAATAACAAACCCAAAACATACTGGTTATTATGGATGGCTATCTGCTGTAGTCAGAGATTGATGTCCTCTGAGAGGCTTCTCTGTATCTAAGAATGTTGTGGGCATTAGAGACATTAGAGATAACTTTGTATTCTGCTTATGGCTTCCATTCCTGTGGTTGATAGAATTTGTTTTGAAACTGGATAAAAACATTTTCTACAAGTAAGTTTATTTCTGAGAGTATCAGAGAAACAGCAGATCTACAGACTATTGAATGGAGGTGCCAGGCTGTTTAAACAAACAAACGAAGCAAAACTGAACACAACAGCAGAAGCAATTATAATTTTGATGTTTCTTGGTAATATACAATCTTTAGCTCTTATGATTCTTTCTTAGCTAAAGAGCAATTATGCTGCTACAGGAAGAATATTATTTAGGAAATTAAATTTCTCTGGATGTTCAGAACCATTTTTCAGTTGTTAGCTCTCTCAAGGAGCTCAGCATTTCCCATTTATGTGCTCGTAATGCCAGCATAACAGCTGGGAAAAGCCATCCTCCTATCAAGGCTTTTCGTCTGCATGAAACTATACAAATTTAGGGGACCTAATATGTGTGTGGATGTACAGCTTACCTCCATCATCATTGAATGAATGGAAATAAGCAGTTGAGAATTGGAAACCAAGGTGAAGGTAGGAAACAAGAGGATTCTGTTTTCAGTGGGTAGGTGAAAGAGAAAGAGCTATTAAGTCCTAGAAAATGATTTTAAGAAGGAAGAATTTCACTGCTGAAGACATCATAAATTACAAATACGTATTTTTAGAGGAAGACCCAAAAATCCCAAAGATGTCACTATGAAGCATCTCATACTGTGAATTAAGTACCTGGAATGTATAAAACTAAAAACAATGACTGTGGATTTTGTTTTAAAAATAAAATGTGTATTCTATTCGTAAACACCACTCTATTTTTCTTTCTTTTTATCTTTATGAAGTCTCAGGATTGTTTCTGTTTTTATACTAGCTATATATAAGGATGAACTACACTAATTTAAATGAAGCGGGTTACTTCAAAACACAGCAGAACAGATGAAAACCAAAAAGTACATATTCAGAAATGTTTTTCTCAATCTTTCACACTTCATAAATGTTTACTGTTACTTAAGGGGAGGCTTCACAGTGACTGTCATTCCTTTAACCCTTCTGATTTCTTTCTACACTTTAGGGTGTTATTGCACCTGATTCTGATTTATTCATCCAGGTTTAACCGAGAGGCTAATAAAGATTATCATTAAGATGAAAGATTCATGTCTTATATTTTCACATGTAAGTTTCACACGTAAGATTGCTAACGATTGCTAACATTTGAGACTCATTCGTTTGAAAAATCATTTATAAGAAAACTTACAGTTATTTGATCTTACCTTCTTTGTAACAAATATTTCAAAGACAGTTTACTTTCCTCTGTATTTATTTTGCCCAGTAGCCACAGCTTCAACTTTGATCATAATATAAATACTTGCTTGAATAAGTTTGATAACATAAATTTTTTCTTCCTTCAGATATTTGGATTTGTCTTTTATTTTGTCCATAATGTATCACAGTTGGGTTTTGATTCTTCTGTCCTCTTAAGACATGTGACTGCTATAATATGATGGGAAACATCATGTTAATTGGATGTAAACTCCAGAAATGGTATATCTTGTACTTTGAGACCTCATTAAAGAGCTATTTGAACACAAAAAGTTATGTTGGAGTTAAGATGTTGTTAGGAAGACTACAGCAGAAAAATACATAAAACACATCTTTGTGTTTCACTTAGTTATCTATAATGCCATATACATAGTGTCTCTTCTTACAAACACAAACCTATTGGGTTGGGTGGAATCCAACAAGGACACTGAAGGAGCTGGCCGAAGTGCTCACCAAGCCACCTGCAATCATTTATCAATAGTCCTGGCTAACTAGTGTTGACTAGTTTTGTTTAATATTTTTATCAATGATCTCGATGAGGGGATTGAGTGCAGCCTCAATATATTTCCAGATGACACACTAGGTTGGGCGGTAGTGTTGATCTGGTTGAGGCAAGGATGGTCCTGCAGAGGGATCTTGATAGGCTAGATTGATGCGCCATGTTCAGTTGCATAGCATTCAACAGGGCTAAATGCTGGGTACAACACTTGGGGTATAACTACCCGTTGCAGCAATACAGGCCTGGGGAAGAGTGGCTGGAAAGTTACCTGGCAGGAAAGGCCCTGGGGGTGCTGGTCAACAGCCCGATGGACATGAGACAGCTGTGTGTCCAGCTAGCCAGGAGAGCCAACAGCCTCCTGGCCTGCACCAGAAGCAGCCTGGCCAGCAGGAGGAAGAAAGTGATTGTCCATATGTACTCTGTCCTGGTGAGACAGAGCACCTTGAGCACTGTGTTCATCCTGGGCTCCTCACTACAAGACGGACACTGAGTTGCTGGAACACGTAGAGAGAAGAGCAACAAAGCTGCTGAAGGGCCTCAGAAACAAGACCTATGAGGAGAGGCTTAGGGAGCTGGGGCTGTTTAGCTTGGAGAAGAGGAGGCTGAGGGGACACCTCATCACTCTCTACAGAAACTTGAAAAGAGGTTGCAGTGAGGATGGTGTCGGTTTCTTTTCTCAGATGAGAAGTGATAGAACACGGTGAAATGGCTGCAAGTTGCACTAAAGGAGGTTTAGATTGGATATCAGGAAGAATTAATTCACAAAAAGGATTGCTAGACATTGGAACAGTTTGCCTGGTGAAGTGGTAACTCACCATCCCTGGAATTAAGAAATGCGTGGATAAGGCACCTGGGGATATGGTTTTACTGATGGACTTGTCAGTGTTAGATTGTTGGCTGGACTTGATGATCTTAAGGGTCTTACTAAACAGATTCAATGTTTTTATTATTTACCTATTATTTGCTAAAACATACTTTATCAGAGATTATTATAATTGTACAACATAATATTTATTTTAAATTGATTTAGTATTGCGTATATACAACTGAAAGAGTATGTATTAGTGTGTTGATGAAGCTCTTGGGAGCTGCAAGAATGACGTATGAAATAGTTAATCTTTGAAGTGTCTTTTCTGCAGTGTTCCTTCTTCCCTGATGTATTTTTGTTGCTTAAATTAAGCTCATGGTGGGGATAGATTAGGCTCTGTACTATGTAAAATCTTTTTTATTATTTTTTTTTCCTTTTCTTTTTGTTTTAAAGAAGAAATAAAAACTGTGCACTGGAAATCAGACCCAAACTTGATCTAAAACTATACGATTTTTTTTTTTTCTTTCTGCCATTTAGAGATGAACTTCTAGTTTGTAATTACAGCAGATTGTGATACAACCATTACATTTTTTAATATCTGGTTTTGAGAGGAAATATTAGAAAGACATTATTAATATCATCAGTGTAAGTTTTATACTATAGCTGTAAAGACTAATGGTCCTAATTTCAAATATAATGCATCTTAATGCCTTCCGCTTGATTGCACTGTCTGTACCCTATCAGAGCAATAATTCAAAGATTAGATTTGGTCTTCTGTACTCAAGGTAAGAAATTAAAACAAAAGTTAAAGAACTGAAATGTGGGAATCCTAACCCATAATTGTGCATTTATTTACTCACTATACCAGGAAAGTATTTTTAAAACAACGGCTTTGTTATTGTTTGAAGGACCTGTGTGTTATAGAGAGATGATAAAAGTAGATTGGACCTTAGAAGTGTAATGTACTTAAAATACAAACTGAGAAAAAACTATCTTTAGATTTATTTATTTGCAACTTAGTAGGGTAGTGTATGTAGTGAAAATAAATGGGAACTCTGGTTTACACAGCGCTGAAATAGGAAAAACAAAAACAAACAAACAAAAAAACCCAACAACTATTACATTTTTTTCTGAGTTTAAAATCTCTGAGTTCCTCTGTGGGCTGCCAAGCTGTAACTCTTCTTAGGCAGCTTCTCAGAAGACTAAGATGTTTTCAACAGCCACTGTTGAAAACATGTGGCTGTTCCCTGACTCACCTGCCAGTTAAGAACAGTTAACAATAGTACAATAATTCTTAGCACTTTTATTGCACATATCTTTATTATAAAATCTTTATGCATTATAAGCATAAGCTAATTCTCATGTTACTTTCAGGAGATCAGGTAGTGATCTTGCAATTTTATCTCCATTTTATGTATAGGAAAACGTGCACAAAGGGATGGTGCAACTGGCCAAGGCTACAGAGCAAACCAGAAACAAAGATCTGAACAGAAACTCAAGAGCTTTTGGTTCCTGGTTTTTGTCTGGTCTATACTACCTGCCACAGTGCTTCAAATGGACAAAAAAAAGCCTCAAGGTTACCTCAAACTTTAGAAATAATATGTCAAGGAAAATTTTACTGATGAGGTCTGAGGAGGTGTTTAATTGTTATTAGTGGAAGTTAAATACCTAACTGTTGTTATGCATCTGGACTCATACTAAACTAAATTGGTACCACACTGACTCAGTCTCATAGAACTCTGACAGCAGTTATCTGTTACAAACAAAAGTATGGTAAATTAGTGTGGAAAGCAAACTGACTCAGCGTTTAAGCTCAGATCTAACGTGGGGAAGAATGAGTGGGAAGTCGTGAGGCTAAGTGGTTGTTTGAAGCCATCATGTTTTGGGATATACAAGCCTTGACTTCTAAGACAGTTCTTTTGTTCTGGTGACTAGTGTCAACAATTCCTGTGCGGCTATGTGTATCTGAAGTCATTTCTGAGAACAACTTAAAAACAATTCTGTTGGTCAGGATTTGCATCAACTAGGTGCTGGAGAGAAATAAGAAAAGGAGGCTGGTACCATACCAGAATGCTTGCATAACAGTCATGCTTAATACCTGTGGAAGACTTCAGATCTCACATGTATCTCCAGCCCCTTCAACCCCCAAAGAAAAAGATTATTTTAAGCTGTGTCTAGCATTATGCTGATACTTTAGAACTGATGTACTGGTAGACTTTGGAAGACAGCAAGTACTGCCTTCAGTCCATCATTAGCCAGGTTGAAATCTTTTTTAAAATTCAGAATTTTGATTAGAAAGTTTCGTTTTTCTTTAAAATAGGCATTTTAAAGTTTTTCTAATGATTAAAACTATCTATTTTATCTCACTATTACCAGTCAGAAGAATTGTTTACCCCACTATACCCACCATTGGTATATATTTCCCTTGCATACAGTGTACAGTTTGGGGTTCCACAATATAAGGGTATAAAATTATTGGATTGTGTCCAAAGGAGGGCAACAAAATAGTGAAGGGACTAGAGGGATTGACTTAGGAAGAATAGTAGAGGTTTATTCAGCTTACAGAAGAGGAGACTGAGGGTTGACCTCATTGTTGTCTACAACTTCCTCATGAGGGGGAGCAGAGATGGAAGTGCTGATCTCCTCATGACCAGTAATAGGATGCAAGGGAATTGCTTAAAGCTGCATCAGGGGAAGTTCAGATTGGGTATTAGGTAAAGGTTCTTCACCAAGAGGGTGATTGGGCACTAGAATAGGCCCCAAGCCTGTTGGTGTTCAAGAAGCATTTGGACAACACTGTCAGATACATGGTTTAAATTTTAGGTTGCCCTGTGTAGCATCAGAAGCTGAATTCAATGATCCTGGTGGGTCTCCTCCAGCTTCTCATATTCTATGAAAATGTCTAAAACTTAGAGCCTAAAGTCTGAAACTTTCAGCCCCCTTTGTCTGCTAGCTTACATAATTAGCAGATAACGTTTGAGATAAGCTTTTAAAAAGTCAGGTAAGAACACATAGTACTCTGAGGTGAGGTTATTTTTGCCTTTGCTGAACTTTATATGTTTCCTGTCATAACATTCTTACAGTTTGCCAATGTCCAGCGAAAGACAGCCCTCCAGTGTGTCAAATACTTGTACCATTCTAGTGTCACCTACAAAATTGCTTGACATGCATGAAATCTTTCTGTCCTGGTATGTGATAAAGTTGACAGTCTGACTCCAAAACTGACTCTCAGGGAACTCTGTTCTTACCAAGGTTCTGCATTTATTTGGAGCCACTGCCCACTATCATTTGAATCTGATGGTCCAACCAGTTTATTGTCTGCCTTGTGGTCCTGTTCATCTAGTCCATATCTTTCCAGCTTGGCTACAAGGTTTCAGTGAAAGACTGTAAAAAAACTCTGCAGCTGCTCTCTTGTCTTTCACAGAGACAGGAGTTCATGAAAGAGAATCAGGTTCATCACATGTTATTTGCCCTTCGTAAATTTATGCTGACTATTCCCAACCCCTCCTTGTCCTTTATATGCTTGGAGGTGACTTCCAATAGGAGTGGTTCAATATTTCTCTCAGGGTCTGAGATGAGGCTGGGACAGCCTATAGTTCCCTGGGTTGTCTTCTCCCTTTTAAAGATGGTCTTACCATTAAACTTTTGCAGATAACTAAGGACCTCCACTGAGCTTTTGAAACATGATAAATAGAACATGGCTTCACAAGGACACCGATCAACTTTGTCAGCACCATTGGATACCTCCCACCTGGTCTCAGGAACTTGAACAGTTTACTTAAGCAGAACCTAACTTGATCTTTCCCTATAGTGGATGGTACCCTGTACTCCCTCAAACGTCCCTCTAGTGAAGGTGACCTGGAAGGCCTGAGGGCAGACCTTGCCAGTACAGTAAGGCAAAGAAAGGTTTGAGTACTTAATCCATGTCCTTCATTACTTGGTCACCTGCTCTGTTCAGCAGCAGGCCCACATTTTCTATTGTTTTCTTTTTGCTTTTCATGTACTTCTTTTGTTGCTTTTCATCTCTATTGCCAGGTTCATCTCCAGCTGAGCATTGGCTTTACTAATTGTATTCCTGAAAAGCCAACTTATACTTCCATTTTCCTCCTTGGAAATAGGTGTCTACTTGTACCTCCTGTACTTCTGCTTTTTGTATCTCGGATCAGTCAGAAGTTCCCTGGTCAGTCAAGTTGGCATCCTGCTGTTGTTTCTGAGCCTTTAATCACAGTATATGCAGCATACTACAGGAAAGTGAGTCACTGGCTTGTAGAAAGAGCTATGTAGGATTTTTATGATAAAATATTATTTTAATTTTCAATTATTATTTCATTCATATTAGATTTGGTAATTCGACTAGACTCTCTTCTCTGTTTTTGCATTCGTATAATTCAGTGCTCCTGTATGTTAAAGAGAGTAAGACTGTCTTGTTTCATAGCTAATTTGACTGTTAGTTTAGAGACTGGTCATTTGCTGAGTGATCTCTTTAAATCATTCTTACTGATGATTCTTTGTAGTCTAATGTTTTCATTCACATGTTGCTCACTTATCTGCTTAGCTGCTTATTGTTGCCAAGGCCTAGAGATGCAATGGCTCACTCTGCAGGTTAAGTTCAAAAAATAAAAAGTTTGCCTCTAATTACAAATGGCCAAAGTTGCAGTGAGGTATGGGAATGCAGGGAATTCATTAAGATCCTGTACTTCCTGTACTCTAAGTGGAGGAGATTAAGCGGTTTATACTCTGTAGGTACTGTCTCTTTTTGAGCAGTTAACTAGAATAATATTGTATTTATTAACATATTTATTTGGGCAATCAGCCAAACCCAAGGCCATATGCAATGTTTGATACAGTATTGGAAACGCACTGTAAAAAGAATCCTTAACAAAACAATGTTTTAATGTGTACTTTTTCATTATGTCGTAGAAATGTCAATTTAGAGATGACAGAAGAAATAAGGATAGTTTATTCAATTAGACGGATATGCAGAGTTTTCCTTACAAGGATTTTTTCATGTTGGAAATTATCTCTTTAGATTACATTCAATATTAAGAGATATTTTGAGATCTTCATAATCTACATTTCAATAATCCCTACCACAGTGCTTTATAAATACGAACAAGAAACCTACTGGACTCTCACAGGCACATAAAGCTGAGGGAAAGATGGGAATCACTTGCAGAAGTGAATCCAGCCAGCAGCTGCAGGTAAATCCTGCCCTTAGTATAATTCCATCCAAGCTATTTTAGACAGCACTAGAATGGTGAGAATGTAGAGCCCAGCAGCTCAAAGCCACCTCCCATGGTTGTGCACAGAATGTTGCTTAGCATTTGAGGAGCTGATACATACCTTGGAGAGAGAATCAAAGTAGAAACATACTAATTCTGAGCACTTACATGTCCCAGTCTTTCTACAGTTCTGTGTGCATAGTCACTTGTCCTGGTTTCAGTTAGGACAGAGTTATTTTTCCTCCTAGTAGCTGGTAGAGTGCTATGTTTTGGATTAGGATGAGAAGAGTGCTGATAACATGCTGGTGTTTTAATTGCTGCAGAGCAATGCTTACACCAAGCCAAGGACTTTTCAGCTCCTTGCTCTGTCCTTCCAGCGGGCAGGCTGGGGGTGCAGCCAGAGCTGGGAGGGGACAGCCCCAGGACAGCTGACCCAAACTGGCCAAAGGGGTATTCCATACCATCTGACGTCATGCTGAACAATATATATGAGGTGGCTAGCCAGGGTGGGGGGCTGGCTCTCGGGGTTGGGCTGGGCATCAGTCAGGGGGTGGTGAGCAATTGCATTGTGCATCACTTGTTTGTACATATTATTATTATTATTATTTTCTATCTTAATAAACTGTCTTTATCTCAACCCACAGGCTTCACTTTCCCGTTTCTCTCCCCCATCCCAGAGAGGGAGGGGGGAGGGTGAGCGAACGGCTGTGTGGTGTTTAGCTGCTGGCCGGGTTAAACCACAACATCACTGTTCTATCATGGTATAATGTTAAGGCTGATTACAAGTGGTATATTTTCTCACAGGTTCCTCCTCTAAACAAGATGATGCCCAGGCAAAGGATCTGGGCTAGGGTCTAATGCAAGTTGTTTTCAGCATATTGGTTGCCTCTCTTGCTTCAGTACAATCCTGCGTGGAGACAAGGTTTTTAGTACACAACCTAACAATTGGTACACAAGATTGATAATAAAATTGGATGCTACTTTGTAGCCTCAACATATTTATAACTTAAAACATACCTGGGCTAAGGAAATAACCTGAAAAGGAAGTTGTTGGATGTTAGTTTACTTGGGAAGGTGTGCCTGTCAGCTATGCATGCCCTGTTCTTTCTATTTCTATAAGATACCTGCTAGTGGCCAGCACAGGCTACAGGATGTGCGCCAAAAAGATAAGGTTCCTGGTCTAGATAAGTATGGTCATTCTGAGGTAAAGCAGATTTAGGTTTTTGTTTGTTTGTTTGTTTGTTTGTTTCTAGATCAGTTATTTGTTCATAATATGCAGTTCTTCAACTTGATTATGCAGAATTTTCATCTGAGGTCAGACCATTAATAACCATAACTTTAGTAATAAAGATATACTTGTACATAAGCATATGCACAGTAATGCCCTCATTTGATTTATACCTTACAGATAAAAATATCAGAAAATTCAATTAGAAATGTACATAAGATATTGCGAGGTAGGCATATCACAATAACAAAAGTATATAATTCCTTATTTGATCATATATTTGCATGAACATATTTTTTTTCTTTTTTGTTTATTTTTTATGTTACACAGAAGTGATCTGCAATATATTTTTCACAAACAAGGTATAATGTTAATCATTGCTGACATAAGGCATATATAGAAAGACAGGTAAGATATTCCCCTTAAAGGTTAATATTAAAAATTTTGATCATTTTATTTTTTTTTCTCATATTTTCCTGTTATGTATGCAACTAAATTGTGTGAGTACAAATTAAGAATTACATATTTGTATCTTTTGAATGTATTTCCAGTAACATTTCATATTATTAGCACATGATGCCGTTAATGCAGATTCCAAATCTCACTTTGGAATTTGAATATTTAACACCTTTATGGGCTGATGAGTAAAAGATTAAAAAATGTCACATCCAAATATATATAAAATATTTAATATAGTGCTGATAAGACCTTCTGTTTGCAGAATTACACACTGTTGGAATAGAATGAATATTTTATATTGCAACAGTTTATGTTGCAAAATGTTATTTCATTAAATGAGCAGCAGTTTTTGCTGAAACTTTATTTAGAGGAAAAAGTACTCTGTATTCTTAAAGATGGAATTCTTGTGTAGAAAGAGCAAAAAAAAAAAAAAAAACCAGAGAGCTGAAAATTAGTAGTGTTCCAGACTGGAACACAGAAGAGTCGATAGGATTTTCTGGAAACAAGAGAAAGTTGATTTATTCACAATTGTAATCAAATTGATACTTTAAAATCATCAAGCATAGAAAATGATTTCTTCATATATATTTTACATCAAGTGTACTGACTTTCTTTTTCTATTTCTACTCTAAGCCATCTCTGCTTCTTTTAAACATCTTAGTTATAGGTCTCCCTTTGACTTTAAATGAAGGTTAGACAGTAGTCCTCTGAAATGTAAACAGATCAGAGCCTCTTGATACTCAAATATACAGTAATTTTTGCTTTCCTTAAAACATTCTTCTTTAAAAGCAATAGCATCTATAAATTGAGATAACAGGAAAGGACTTTAAGCAAAGCTATATAGGCAGATTAATTTTTAGTTCTTGTTACAGCAAAGAAAATAGAACAGTGAAGTAATGAAAGGCTGTAATTCTGTTTTTACCTCTTTCGCAACATTGAGCCAATTTTATGAGATGTTTTTCACAGGACTGTTGCTGCAACTCTGAGTAAAAAGTAAAAATGTGAGCCTTATCAGAGGACCTACTATGTGCTAGAGCAAGATCTGGTTGACTGCTATTACTTTCAAGAAAGTAAGTTTCTTTGCAATCTCAAGTAATGGCTATGTAATGGTCTCATTCTGTTCTTTCCTGCCACATCCCTTCTAAACTATAATTTTCTTTAATTCAAAAGTAACTCTGATCTTTTTTTCTGGTATAGGTGACAGGGTGATTAAATGCAACAGTTTGACAATGAGAACTGTCTGAATAGGTGGCATCAGAATCTCATAGACTCTACAATA
The DNA here is from genome assembly GCA_011075105.1 of Heteronetta atricapilla. Taxonomy (NCBI): domain Eukaryota; kingdom Metazoa; phylum Chordata; class Aves; order Anseriformes; family Anatidae; genus Heteronetta; species Heteronetta atricapilla. Next base: position 21,155,097 of record CM021763.1, on the reverse strand, counting down.
AAAGGTTTCATTATGGTAGTCTATGGCCTTATCAGGTCTAATGTGTTAGAAATATCTGTATGTCCCTAGCAGGAAGGAACAGAAAATAAATATGTTTTTTGATTTTTATTCTTAAGTATGATCTGAAATTCATTGAACATGCAGAAATTGAGACTTTTTCAATAGGAGCAAGTCAGTAGTTTGGACTTTCAGCTGTTTTTATCTGGTGTTATACTAGAGCAATAGGATTTTTATGACATCTTAAACATTGTCTGAAAAGTTTGAGGGGGTTGTGGCTTTCTCTGACTGCAGCCTTCCTACATCATTTCCTTCCTTATTTTGCTTCTGTTACTCTGTCATAGTTAATTTCCTTTCTGCTCTGAAGTTTACATCTTTCTAATGCTTAAAGGTATTTATAATAATGCCCTGGTCAGGCCTCACCTGGAGTACTGTGTCCAGTTCTGGGCTCCCCGGTACAAAAAAGACAGGGATCTCCTGGAAAGAGTGCAGTGGATGGCCACAAAGATGATATGGGGCTTGGAGCATCTTTCCTGTGAGGACAGGCTGAGAGACCTGGGTCTGTTCAGCCTGGAGGAGAGGAGACTGAGAGGGGATTTATTTATTTATTTATTATATTTATCAATGTCTATAAATATCTGAGGGGTGGGAGACAGAAGGATGTAACTAACCTCTTGTGAGGACTGGACAAGGGAAAATGGCTGCAAAATAGAACACAGGAAGTTCTGCACTGACATGCGAAAGAACTTCTTCACCATGAGGGTGACAGAGCACTGGAACAGGCTGCCTAGAGAGACTGTGTAGTCTCCTTCTTTGGAGATATTCAAGGCCCATCTGGATGCCTACCTGGGCAGCCTGCTCTGAGGATCCTGCTTCCCAGGGGGGTTGGACCCAATGATCTTTCGAGGTCCCTTCCAACTCCTACAGTTCTGTGTATCTGTGTAATCTCTGACACTCTCCAAGACATCTATTTGTCGTACATATTCTGCTTTTCTTGGTCTATCACAGCATAAGATTTTCCTTTTTTACTTATTATTTTTGCAACTATTCTTTGTGTTCAGTGAAAGATTTGAGTTCAGTGTGTTTTGGAACTATTACCACTGGACACACGTGTGGTTGATGGAAAATGCTGAGTAAAAAATGTATAGAGTAATTTATACAGTACTGTCTCAAGTAATGCATATGATATACAGTATTGTGGTTTCTGAGACATTTTATGAAATTATAGAAACTTTTACACAATTTTGGAAAAAAAAAAAAAATAAACTTTTCCTTGGGTAACTTCCGTAAAAATATGAATAGCATATTTTTTATCTATGCAGAGAGAATGACAATAAGATATTTCAATAATTAGCAGTAAAAGTGGATGTCAAATAATTTTCCTCAAAGGTCTAATCTTATTTTACAATTGCAAAAATAAAATATATAAAATAATCCTTAGCACTATTTTTTTTTGAGATGCTTCACTTATTATGCATGAATGAATCAGTAGCAATTACTCCTCTTCATCAAATTCAAATGTGTAATTGTACTTTTTGATTCACAGATCACTTAATATAAATCTGGACAATAACTATACTTTTGTCATCTTTATGTTTGATATTAAAATTTATTGATAGAGAATATGCTTGCAAAGCCTGATTGTTCTGCAAATAGAGATGGTGGCAAAAACCTGTTTAATTAAGTGGGGGCAGGATGCGGCCTACACAGGGGTACTAAAATCTGTGTGGGAGAATAATGTAAAGTCATCAGCAGCCTGGGGTTTCCTCTGGAGACTGCTGTGTAAATTTAACTTTAATTGGAAAGAGAAAAAAATGATCTTAAAAGAGTCTCTGAGTCTCTGTTAAGTATAAATGAAATGTTAGCTTAAAATAAATTACAATTATTTAAAAAAATGGAATGACAATATTTTTTGCAGTAGAGGAGGAAATCACCAAAAATGAAGGAGGTATAAACAAAGCCTTTAAATTCTCAGTATCAAAATAATAGGATAAAATAACCAACATTGTTTTCTCTGATTGTTTAAAAAACCTTTAAGCTCTTTATTAAAATGCTTGTATTTCAGATGATTGTCTGATTTCCTGGATAAACTTTTAGTCTAGTCTAGTTGTACTCTGTCTAGTCTAGTTGTACTCTGTCATATTTTTTTAAAGATGAGTTAAAGTAAGTAAAAGTTGCTAGCCTGAAAAGCAGCTTCATCACTGTTGATGCACTTTTTGGGATTTCTGTTATAGTACTGAATAGAACACAAGCATCCTGAATCCCAGAAGAAATGTAAGTGGCATTTCAATTACAGGCTACGCTGAAGCTCTGTTATTCCTTTGTTACTGTTGGAAATACATGCTTGCCCTTATACAGTTCGTGCTGACAAATGTGAAATCTGCATTTTCCAAGTAAGGTAAGGAATTGCTAGGAGCTGTTAGACATAAGAGTTTCCCCTATCTTCAAGACACCCTGAATTCCCATTTGGAAAAAAAAATAACAAAAGAGATAGAAAGAGACAGAGAGACAGAAAGAGAGACAGAAAGAGAGAAAGAGAGAAAGAGAGAAAGAGAGAAAGAGAGAGAGAGAGAGAGAGAGAGAGAGAGAGAGAGAGAGAAAGAAAGAAAGAAAGAAAGAAAGAAAGAAAGAAAGAAAGAGAGAGAGAAAGAGAAAGAGAGAGAGAGAAAGAGAAAGAAAGAAAAGAAAGAAAGAAAGAAAGAAAGAAAGAAAGAAAGAAAGAAAGAGAGAAAGAGAGAGAGAAAGAGAAAGAGAAAGAGAAAGAGAAAGAGAGAGAGAGAAAGAGAAAGAAAGAAAAAGAAAGAAAGAAAAGAAAGAAAGAAAGAAAGAA
>CM021763.1:21119737-21152170 GCA_011075105.1 Heteronetta atricapilla | reverse complement strand
AAGGAAGGAAGGAAGGAAGGAAGGAAGGAAGGAAGGAAGGAAGGAAGGAAGGAAGGAAGGAAGGAAAGAAGGAAAGAGGAAAGAAAAGAAGGAAGGAAGTGTTAAAAGTAGTAGTGAGAGCAATTTACCAAAGACCAAGTAAAGATGAGCAATGGACTTTTTTGGCCTGTGATAGATAAATCCAGAAAAGTAAACATTAACCCTTTCAAGCTATTTTAAGAGAATTGTGTTAGAGCAACTCAAGATAATCAAGATACTAAAGTAAGAGAATATTTATTTCTAAGATAATTGAGATACAATTGTAGAAGTTGCAATTTTCTAAGAACGTTTGGCTTTTCTGCTTGTTTGCTTGAATATGTTCCCACAGATAGCTAAGTAGCTAAGAATGAATACGGTCAGAGAGCCAAACATAAAACTTCTACATTTGAATTTAGGCGTTTGAAAAACTAGACTGCAATTGCCATCATAATCAGTAAATGAAACCTGTGAAAACACTCTAGAATGCTTTCTAATGAACCCTGATGATAGCAAGGGATAAAAGTTATACTCATGGTAATCTTGCAATACAGCAGTAACAACTGCTACTGTCTTTTACACCAATTTGTGAGATGTTAACAGTGTTATGGTGACAGGAATTTTTTTTTTTTTTTGTGTTTTCTTTTGTCTTTGAAACTTACTTAGAAATCCAAGATTTTATTTTATTTTATTTTATTTTATTTTTTTCCTGATTGTTACTGTGTTTCCAGGAGTTAGGACTGGCAGCTTTAACATAGGGGATTCAAGGAGATCTACCTGATTTGTTTAATTAAAAATTAAAATATTTTTTTAAAATACAAATAGCTTAGAAAGGTTATTAGAAATATCTCTTGCATGCCATAGAAAATGTTGAAGATATCTGGAGAAATCTTGTTACCCTGAAAAACATAGAAAATTTATAAGCCACGATCAATTGCTGTAAATGTTTTGCCAAGGAGCACAGTCAGACAAAAAGAGAAAATTTACAGAAAACCTATGCTATCAGTTTTCTGCCTTGTGTCAAGGGTAATAAACTGTGCATAGAGTATTACTGAAGTAACACAGAGTACCAAGGAGCTATGATAAGGATATGTAAAGGATGCGGTGAAAATTATTTAAGTTGTCATAATTCATGTTTTGTATAGCCTTTTCCATAGGAAACATCAAGACTTGTATCACGCTGTAAGTTGCATAGCTACTTAAAAATAAATGTGTCTGATGTACTTGATTAAGAATTAAGAGGATTTGTCACAAATACTAACTTACTGAAGAATGCAAAAAGTATGAAAAGGTAGCATACATAAAAGAAAATAAAGCAGGCATACTGTTGTTGAGTGATAGAAAAGTATGAACTTATATTAACTTCACTTAGAGGATATAGTTGAGTTTTCTTGATGATTTCAACTGTAACTATTTAATGTTCTCGTTTTATTACAGCATTTACTGTCAGCTATTTTTTCATTAATTAAAACAGTAAGTGGACTATGATTCCATAGTCAGTCAGTACTACATCTCAGTCAGAGAAATCAAGAAGTATTGAGGTGGTGGTTTTCTCTTCAGCATTAAATGAATATTAGTTATCCACCATGAATAAGATCCAAACCAGATGACTTCATTGCCTAAATGATCAGTGGCACTTCAAGATCAGCCCCGATTCCCTGAAATACAACCTGTTTGCTGGTTTGCAGAACTGGAGGACAGAACTTACTGCTCCATATTGTGTAATAACCTGGCAGGATGAGCAAGAAGAGCCTGTACTTAATTTATTCTGTAGCAGATATTGAAATATTCATTGCTTCTGTGCCTGACAAACTTGGTGGCTTTCTATTATTGGGGTACAGAGTTGGTGGATAAGGGAAGAGCAACTGCTATCATCCTCCTGAACTTGTGCAAAACATTTGACAGTCCTGCATGACATTTTTGTCTGTAAATATGGATGACATCTATTTGAAGGATGGACCACCAGGTAGATGGGGAATTGTCTGGATGATTGCACTCAAATAGCTGCAATCAATGGTTAAATATTCCAGTGGAGAGTAGTGATGAGTGGTGACTGGCAGTTTGTATTGGGACCAGCAATATTTAATATCTTTGTCAGTGATACAGACAGTAGCATTGACTGTAGCTTCAGCAAGATTACCAACAACTTGCATTTGACACTGTCCTCCATTATAACCTTGTCTCTAAATTTGAGAGATCTGGATTTGATGGACAGACCACTTGCTGGGTAAAAAAATGTCTGGATGGTTGCACTGAAAGAGTTATGGTCAATGGTTTAGTGTACAGGTTGAGATCAGTAATGATCAGTAAAGTGATCCTCAGGGGTCAGTACTAGGACGGGCGCTGTTTAACATCTTGGTTGGCGACACAGACAGTGGGATTGTGTGCACCCTCAGCAAGTTTACCAATGACATCAAGCTGAGTGTTATTGTCAACATGCTGGAGGGAAGGGATGCCATCCAGAGGGACTTGGACAGGCTTGAGAGGTGGGTCCATGTAAACCTTAGAAACTTCAACAAGGTCAAGTGCAAGGTTCTGCAAGGTCAGGGCAATCCCAGGCAGAAATACAGGCTGGACAGACAACAGATTGAAAGCACCCCTGAGGATAAGGACCTGGGGGTGTCAGCTGATAAAAAGCTCACCATGAGCTAGCAATGCATGCTTGCAGCATAGAAAGCCAGCTGAATCCTGGGCTGCATCAAAAGAAGGTCACTTCCAACCCAAACCATTCTATGATTCTATGATTCTATGATTCCTAGAAAGATACAGATAACACAGGTTAAGAAGAATGTATTCAGGATTTTCAAGTGTGTGGAAAGCTGCTGTGCTGTTCATAAGCACCCTGAAGATACTGAATATAAGGGCATTTCTTTCTTTGAAGGTTTCACTATTGAAAAACACCAAGACCCAACAAATCTAAACCACCACTGACAAAAATGTAAAGATAAAATCTTACAGGTATCCCCCATTAATCCTGAGATCTTAATCATATTCAAAGAGAAGTGGCTCGGCACTTTTTGTTTCTAGCATCTCTCACGCCATCGTAATCCCTTTTCAAGTACAAACATTATATATTCTGATTACACTGGACCTTGTTAGAACAAGCAGTTTGTAGTCACATTGCTCCAAAAGATGTGCTAATTTCTGAGTCTGCTATTGCCTCTGTTGATGGGTTAGAGGGGAATTAGGGTAACAGTGCTTTAGTGAATGCTGATCTGTGAGAGATGCAGATTGGAAAGGTTTCCAATGTTTTCTTTTGTGTGCTTGCAGCCTTGGATAGTCACTATCTGACTGTCATCCCTATAGGGATTATAAACCCTGCAAATATCAAGCAGAATCTCAGTTTCTATTTTTTAAGGGAGTAAAAAGTAGTTTTCAATCATTTAGTCTTTCTTTTTTTCTTTTTACTTGTAAATGCTGGTGACAGGAAAGAAGATTGAAGAGAACTATGTGGGTGCTAGCTGGAGTGATAAGGTAGGATCAAGGCATTCTACCATTTCTGTAAAAGAAGCTTGGAAAACACTGCATTTTACTGTGCAAACAATTGCCTATGAGATCTTTCAGATTTGTCTCTGGAGGGCAGTACATTCTTCATGCAAGTGATTCACTTGATAAATGTGAAAGAATTTTCAGCCAATGAATTTCATATTTTCAGAGCATAACTAAAACTGATATATTATACAGGCTACAGGCAAATATTGCAGTTCAAATAACATTCACTTGTAGCACAAATAGGAACTGAACAATCCAGCTTTCAATGAAGACTAGTGATTCTAATTGGAGGACTATCAAACCAAAATGAACTAAGCTTAGTAAATAAAGCTGTTAATATAACCAGGATATTTTTTTCTGCAAGTATGAGATACATAGGTAACAAGTGACAATTTTGATAAATAAGACTTTATTACTGTTTATTATATCTCAAGTTAATATCCTTCAATAAAGGTATTTACTTTGGAGAGTTACAGATGGGAAAATAAATTGGTAATATTCACACTCACTTACCCACATTAATGAATGCTTCTTTCTCCTCTACCCTTCATTTAAATAATAAGCAATCTACTGACATGTTAAATTACATTTTACTATTCAAACTGTTAATATTTTTGATTCATGAAAAGCTGGTAATTAAGAAACCTTTTACTGGAAGCATCAATTGTTAGGAAAATTTACATCTATATGATTTATTTGTTTAAAAATCCTTTATCAGAAAAATGATTGATACAGATTCCTAACTTTCTAATAAAAAAAAAAAAAAAAAAAAAAGAAAAATAAAAGGATTCTGGTATGTTACAGATTTCAATATTTTAATTTTTTTCAATTCATTATGTTTCTAAATTTTAGTCTGAGTGTGATAAAATGAGTATTAGGTACATGTTAATCAAGCTGTATAATATCTGTCTGTCTGATAATCTTATACTAGAGAATGTAAATTATTTTGAATGCTTTTTCCAAGAAGTAAATGAACTCTATTAGTCCTTCTAGCAGCGGTAGATAGATCTATTATTTTACCAAATAAATAAATATAAAAAGAATTAGAGAAATAATTTAGGAGGCTTTGAGAGCAATTAATTGCTATCTATTGGTATGAACCTTTCCATTCATTTCCATTCAGTCAACTGAATTACCTGTTGACCTCAGCCTGAAAAGTCACTCCTTTATAGATCATTATAAAAGCTTTTCCACTTTTACTTTATATCTTACTTGATAAAGTAGAGGAAAACTTTTAAAGCATATGTGAGAGTCTTGAGGAATATGGGGATATTGAGAGAAAAGTGTCAAATTAAAGCATAGATACATCAAGGATAGTCCCATCAAAAATATTGGTTCATTTGAAGCAATGGAATACCTTCTTTGTCTCTTCTAGATAATTTAAACAGAAAAAAAAGTATAGTGTGAAGTTGTTGTAATTCAAACCCTCGTTAGAAATTATGAAACTAATTAAGATAATAATTAGAAAGTTTCAGATATGATTCGACTAATATAAAGCACCCAAAGAATTCTGATGTGTAGTTATGAAAAAAAAATATTTTCCAGCTTTATCCAAAGGCACAGTCTTTACAAATTATAATGTGAATGTTGTCCTTGAGTTTTATGGAACCTCATTGAAGAGGCTGGTGAAAATTTGAAATCGTGCAAAACTCACCTGACTTGGATTCTGGTTAAGCATTCTAGTTCTTTTTTTAATATTCTTTGTTGTTGTTGTTGTTGTTGTTTTGGTTTGGTTTTCCTAATGTTTGTTAATACGATATGATTTTATGATTTTTCACTGAGAGCTGAGTGAAACTAGGTTTGAATGAAGTTTGCTTTTAACTTGTAGGCTTTCCTGTTTGTTGGAGTAAAATTAAGAGATTTTAATGCTGTGCAAGTCTTACAGGAATGAAGTACTCCTAAACCCCTGCAAACTGAAATCATTATGTTTCATCAAGTGTACCCTTAATGAAATATCATGGATGCCACCTGTGTCCCTCTGCTTGAAGTAAGCAGATCAGTCATTGAACTGATAAAGTGGAAAATAAATTGGAGATAAAGAATAAGTATCTTTCTTCTTCAGACCTTGTTCAGAATAGGCTAGACTTCCACCTTATGATTTTTCCAGATCAGTGGATGATATTCAGGAACGACTTTAGAAACAAAGTTTGAATCAAATTAGTGCTGGTCCTCATTACTACAGAGGGAAGAACCTTCCTCTGGGATTATGCTTCATTTAACCTGCTGCTGTAGGTACAGTGTAGAAGATGAGGAAGTGGGAAGAGCACTAACTGTGCTTAATCCCTACTCTCTTGCTTTTCTGCTATACAGCTGGGAAGGTAATAACGTGCTGCTGCTTCCTCCTCCAGCTGCAATCCAGGCAGGCAGGGGAATGTTTTTAAAATCTGCCCCCTTTTAGGTACAGTAATTATATAGCACTAGCAAGAATGTAGCTGGTGATTTTTAGGATGCTTCTGAGATAGACTTAGCCTTTATTCATTACTCCAAGTAGGAGGTTATTGAAATTGTTATTTAAGTGGGAGAAAAATGCCTTTCATCTCAGTCAACTCAGCTTTTCATCAGTAGAGCTCTGCATCAAACTGGGGGTGTCAAAGCTAAAGCTATGTCTGTCCATGTACCTGTATCAAACACACAGTTCTTACCTACTGCTTATATTTTAAATCGTCTGTGTGAGAGAAGATGACTTTGTGTTAAGGATATATCTCTTCTGTGTGGCTGCACTGTGATGAATATATTTCACATGACTGAATTCAGTGTTTTAGTATACAGAATAAGAACATAATATATTTAGAAAGTTTATGCTCTTGCAATGGAGATTTTGATATGTTCAAAGAAACATCCTTACAGCATACGTGATCACTATAAAAGATAAAAACTGTATTCACAAGGAACTGTAAGCTCTGGGTTTGTATTCAGATTTTAAAAGCCATGTAGTCTGTATAGGAGTAAGTATTCTAAAGGTTCTGATTTATATTCTACCTTATACTAGAAATTTGGTATTTATACCACACCCATTTGAAGAAAAGTGGATCTTTGGCTTAAGCTTACGCAAGGCTATACATTAAGCATTTTAATTATGCTTAAGTATGGAAGGCACTGGGTTAGATAGCCAGTGAAATTATTAATTCTATGTTTGTTTGTTTCCAAAATGGAAAGTGTTATTGCTCACTAACAAACTGTATCAAAAATGGAAGTCCCCACAGAGCTAACTGTTGGAAAATCTGTCTGTGAAGTGGAAAAGCAGCATTCCTAATAGGTGATATGTCAAACGGGTATAATTATATAGTTTTAGATTAATCCTCCTTTTATCATGTTAATAGTGATTTTAGTAGAATTTAATTATGGAATCACTGTGTAATTTACAGAAGACATTCAACAAAAAAAGACTATTGATTTTTAATTTCTCTCTGCAACAGAATTTCAAAATGTATGTTGAAACAGATGCATCGCTTTTACCATAATGGCCCCTTTGTAATTGTAAATAAGCACATGATTGTATAAATGTGTTTTGCAAGTAGACAGTGTGAGATTTATAAGGGTATGTTCTTGTAATACTTTCTTTTGCTATGATTTGTATTTCTACATCTAACAACATCTTTTATATTTAATCAGTCCTTTACTTTTTAAAGCACTCAATTTTTTCCTCTTTAATAATTCATGTTTTCAATTGATTTATAGAATGATGACCTACTAAATTCATTTTCCATTGCTAGCAGCAGGAACGTGTTTCAGTTTCATGAGTCACACATGATAAAAAAGGTTCTGATATGAACAGTTAATGACTGTCCACTGCATCCAAAATTCAAGCTTATTGGATTTAGAACTCAGTGACGCTTTACATTTCTATGTAAAACATGGTGCAGTTTCTTACATGCCATTGTGATGAATTATGGCAGGATTAATGTCAGTGCTATAGTCAGTGGTAAATACCACTAAACAAAATTTGCCATCATCCAACCTGGGTGTTTTAGCATTTGTTCAGTTCTTGCACAGACAGTGCAAGTGAGTTTCTCTTTATTCTCACACTAAACAAGGCATTTAAACTACTGCAGAAGTAACTTTGTCATGAAATGGGTAGATACTATTAGTTTCCTAATTAAATTTCTGGATATTTTCTTTCCTGAAGAGATTATATTTGTTACATCCGTGATATGTACACCTTCAAGGTTACATTTTAATCTTGATTTTGAATGACTCCTATTGCACTTCAAAAACATGATTCCCATATATTCAGGCTAAAAATAAAATAGAGTGGTTTGTAATGACTACATGTCATTAGAAGACTAGGAAATGGAGAGAAAAATAAGCTGTCCCCAATAATTTTCTGTATGTCAAAATTGCTTATCTTCACTGTAGTGTCATCATAGATATCTGTTAAGAATTGCAGTTCCATTCCGCATTCAGAGTAAGAGATGCAACCATTTATCTACTACACTGTAACTGCTATTACCATAAGCTGAATAAAACCTTGAAAATATGGTCAAAATTTTTGTAAAGAAAGATATGAAAACAAACAAAATCACTACCTTCGGAACACCATTTTTTTATTTTTTCCAAGAATTTCTTGAAAGCAAAGCCATGTTTTATAAAAAAAGATGTAAAAGGTTAAGAATCCTAACTAACAGAAAATGATGTTTTCAGGTTACATTTTATTTTATGGACTTTTGTGTGTTCTTTTGTGTGTTCATACAGAGAGCTCTGAGATGTTAATACAAGGCTAAGAGGTAGGTACGGCTGGAGCAGTAGTTCTCATATTCAAGCCTCAACTCACCAGGGAGGTTCCCATCTCCTGTAAGGAGGCTCAGGCAAGTTCCAGGAAAATGGAAAAGAAATGTATTTTTCTAAATCATTTTCAGATACAACTCTCAAATGTAGAATGTTCTGTTGCTATTGAGACTTCAGCAGACTTAGTACTTTTGAGAATTCTGTTGTGAAATAAACCAGGGAAGCAAGAAAAAAATTTGCCTTGAACTACGTATTGGATATCTTGTCAAAAAGTTTTTTTTAAAAACAAACAAACAAACAAACTTTTTGTTGTTGTTATGTTTTTTGTTGTTGTTGTTGTTGTTATTGTTGATATTGTTTAGATAAAGTAGCTACGTCTCCTTTACAGCATGTTTTGCGGGGAAGTGTAAATATTCCCTAAAAGTGTATAAAAATGCATGAAAGTGGAAATATAAGTGTAAATGGAACAAAATGTTCTGACAGTGCCTTGTCATACTGGTCTATTAAAAAACTGGTCATACACTTCTTTTTTTAAAATGCAAATATAAGCATTATTAGGAGACTAGAGTAACTGTCATGTACTAAATTGTAACTGAACTTCCACCCTAATACTATAGAGTGTCTAGTGCCCTCTATTTCAGTTTCTACTTCTGTAAAATACAGGTAGCAATATCCTATTTGCATTTTGGGATGAAATGCATGAAAACCACTATGCATATGCAAAACCCCAATATTCTTAGTAACATAACCATTACTAGTTGTAAAACAGATAAGATATATATGTGGAATAAAGCAATGCTATAATAACCATGCAACTTTTACAATATAAATTCCTTGTTATTACTCTTCCTTATTATAAAACATATTTAAATGAAACCTGGGTCAGTCTGTATTGAATAGGGGCATGGGCACAGACTGATCTGGCTTTGTGAGATCCAGGTCTTTTCCATCCTTTGCACTGGAGTTGCCATCTCTGTGCTCAGTTAGCTTGAGTATTAGCTTGTCTGGATGAAAGTTTTTTTAGGATGAAAGTTTTTTTAATACCTTTTCACAGATTTGAGTGAGAGACTGGTCAGAAAGAACATTTAATCAACGAAGAGGTGATCTGCAGTTTGTGGGGAGAGAAAGGTAGCCTGGGCCAGCTAATGTGGATGTACTGCATCCAGGATAATTTATCTGATTATTCTGTGGGAACCCTGTTCAGAGAAAATCAGTCTTTGTAGGTGGATCTCAGAGAAGTTTTTGAAGCATCCCAAGCAGAGAAGCAAACAATACTTCTAAAGAGAGAAAATCCAGATGTCCTGAGCTATGTTTAGCTTGGCATGTTTTAACTAGATCTAAAAGTGATTTACAATGAGGAATAGTGCTAGAAATTCTCCTCTATCCTCCAGCAGCCACTGCTCCTTACAGAAAATATTTTAAAAATAATAATTAAAAACAACAGACAAACAAAATTGTATTGTCTTCTATGTGGAGCTGTGAGTTGTCTCACTCCAATAGAAATTTAAAATAACTTATCTTTGTACCCTGGCCATTGCTAAGATTATTAAGAGTTTATGTAAAATAAAGGGTTTGCCATCATAGGATGCACGTGTAGCATTTCATTCTTGCTTTTTATGTGGTGCCGTGATTCAAGGATCTGTTATGTCAGTCAGTAAAAATTCCTATTCTAATGAGGCTACCAACAAAATGTGTCTGAAATAGTCAAGCCTTCCATCATAGCTTGTTAGCAAGTTCAGAACTGTTTTCTTCTTATCTGGACAATCTTGAAATTCATAGAATTGTTAGGTTAGACAAATTCTGCAGAGTTAATAGAAATTAGGAAGTCAGTAAAAGTTAAGCTGGTCTGCTTTTACACCTCTGCTATTTTAAACAATTTTTGAAGAACTAGTGCATTTATTTCACTGCCAGAAACTTGGATATTATTTTCTGTATTGGCAATTATTGTCACTACAAATAAGTATTAATGTAGCCAGCAGCTGAAGGTGATCCCAAATGTGACATGGCAATGTAAAATTAAGGCATTAGCCAGACACTTGTTTCAGTGGTCAAGCAAACTCAAAAGGTTTCTCTCCATGAGTTCAAGCATCATCATGCCATCATTACTTGGGCCAGGCTGTTTCAATAACCTGTGAGAAAAAGTAGTTGAGTGATCTGGTCTACATCATGCTTGTGCATATTGTTCTGCCACAGCTGAGGAGGTGAGGGTTTGCTGCATATAAAGATTTACAGGTGGAAGAGGAAAAATCTCAGGCTGTCTTGACCACTGATGGCAGTCATCTCTCTCCAACAACATTGACTTACAGTCTGATCTTTACTTCAAGCAGTATGTTAATGATCAGTATTTCACTTGGGTGTCTTTCTGTAGCATTACTACAGAAAAAAATGTGGCATGTGTTTCAAAGTACACAAAAAGATTATTCATTCTTAATGCAATCCACTAAATCAATCACTATCAGCATCAGATTTAACAGGTCAAAGCTGGATTTTCTAATAATCTGTTAATTTTAATTTGCCAGTCTCTTAAACCTGATTAGAATTACATATTAAATTGCATTTTAAAAATGGTATTTGTCATTATGGATTAAGATTACAGCTTCTGGAAGCCATGACATAAAGTAATGGCATTGACAAATTATGTTTTGTATCAAAATATTCTTTAAGATTGACAACATACCTTTTTCTTAACCAGAGTGTGAGTAAGAAGGAACAAGAAAGTGGAGTAGATTGAAACTAATTATGGACTAGAAAGCTATTATTATACTGATTAAATATAAAAATTTAATATTAAATATAAATCAATCTTTGCACATCAAAACTGAAAGTTGTCCCACGTGGCATATGTGAGGAACTGGGTTAGTCCTAGTTAGAATTCACAATTAATCTCAATTAATTCTGAATTAAAAGGGGTCCATTTGTAATATGTTGTGACTATCCATGTGTCTAATAGGTTATTTTCTTCCAATCTCAGGAGAAGCCAATAAAAATAGCAGAGATGGTTTCTTAACAAAACTGTCTGTCAGCAAACCTATCTCAGCTTACAAGAGCATATATACTAACACACTTTACACTCCTGGTCCAAATTCAAACAAGGTAGCCTGGTGAAAGTTTATCTAATTTTATGCAAATCTCATTGGCATGAAGCTACAGGACAGTTTCTGTACAGGAATAAAAACAACAACAACAATACAAAAAAAGAAAAACAAACAAAAAAACAAGAAACACACACACACACACACAAAAAAAAAAAAAATAAATAAAAACACTTAATTTCCTTCCCCAAGAAATCAGATATTTTGTGTGAAAAAGACTCTTGTACTTTTATAGATGAATTCTGATGCAGGACTACTTGCAAAAGTATTGGCAGTGTAATACAGATAAGCTTGTACTTCTACTGCTGCTATTCCTGTGTTTCTCAGAGCAAATATTTTTGTTTAAATGGGCAATATGCTTTGATTATCTGCAAAGCATGTCTCTAAAACTTTAGATGTACTCTGAAAACATTGGATTGAATGGTGTATATCAGAACTTATGGCCTTATAAATTCAAATTTAAGATCAAATTAGACTGACCAAAAGGGCAATGGCCAGTGTGATTGTGAGGCTTCTGTTTGTCATTTGTGGAAAGTAATGGTGGTTAAGAGAGGTCCCTGACAGGTGGGAAAATGTTAGTGCTACATTGATCCATAAGAAAGGCAAGGAGGAAGAGTGAAGTACTATAGACTAGCCAGCCTCACCTTAGTTGCTGTAGTCCTGTGACGTCTCCTCTTAATCTTCTTCCAGATGTAAAGGACATGAAGATAGTGAAGACTACTCAACATATAGATGTACCAAGGACATATAATGTTTGATCAAATTTACTGCCTTCTATGATGAAAAGACAAATGTGCAGAAAAAGAGAGGACAGTGGATGTAGCATATGTTCCATTTCTGAAGGCTTCTGAAACAATCCCCCAAAACACTCATGTTTGGAAACTGAGGAATTCTGGTCTGGGTGAAAGGATTGTAAGGGTGGGATCAAAGGCTGGAGAATGATGGCTCAATGTCTGGCTGACACCTGATAATTAGCATATTGCCATGGGAGTGGAAACAGGAGCTGAAATGGTGGGAGCCCAGGAGCTGGCTAGCAGGATGGTGAGAGCCTAGAGCACCCACTCAGTGAGGAGTGCTTGAGGAAGCTGATTTGTTGAGTCCTCCATGTTGCAGGGAAGGCAAGAGCTTGGGGATATGGTTTAGTGGGGACTGTTAGTGTTAGGTCAGAGGTTGGACTCGATGATCTTGAGGTCTCTTCCAACCTAGAAATTCTGGGATTCTGTGATCTGCCCTATCCCCCCCCACCCCAAAAGGGCTGCGGTGGGCGTCCAGCGTTACCTTCAGCCCCCGCGCCATGCTCAAGGCCACCTTGAAGATGGTGGCGGCGGGGAAGGGGCCCAGGTGAGCCGTGTGCCTCTCCTCGATTAAGTCGCTGAGGGATTTTTCTAATAGTAGCCTACAGCTACTTGAAGGGTAGCTGCAAAAGACATGAAATCTGAGCCCTTCTTGACAGTGGCATGCTGTATGAGGGGTGAGTGGCAAAGGTCCCTAACTGAGATGTTCATGTTGAAGATCAGGAAAATCGTCATCAGAAATGTGGGGCAGCACTGTAGCAGGTTATCCATGGATATTTTTTATATTCTCTCTTCATGCCCTGCTTCAATCTTTCTCCTTCCATCTTCTTCCACTCTCTGTGCCCTCTGCATGCTCTCAGAAGTGTCACAGCCTCCTCCAGCAAGGCAGCATCTGAGGTGTCTGCTTTCAAAATAGTCTTACCTAACTGGAAAAATAGCTGGAAAAAATGACTGGAAAAATTTCATGAATGCATGAGTTCAAGTTCAGGCTTTTTTTCAATGGAAGTACTGTGGGACTTTCCCCGTATTTACAGTATTTAACACAATTTATCTTGTCTGAAATTAGCTGGGTAGACCTAAAGTTCTTAGTGTAGGATGGAAGAAATGAGGGCATGATGGATGATCAGCAGGATTACCTGGGAAAACTACTGTTGGCTTGGAAAACTGCAGACCTGGAGTTTTGCTGAACAGAAATTGGGATGTTCATCTTCAGCAGGTGATTTTAGCTCTGTGTGTCTGTGATGGAGAATGGAAAAATGCATCAACACCTCAAACAGTTGGTATGGGTGTACGTTTCCATTTGTAAGAAATTAAGAAATTAATAAGAAATTTGTGAGATTTGGAATGATTGCAAATCTGTGATGGAATGGGAATAAGGAGGGTAAGGCCTATTTTGTGACAGAGGAAGTAGAAGTTGTACATGGAGCTAATCAGAGCAGTCTTTTGAGTAGATGAATGCTGATAGGAAGAAAACACATGTTTTAGTATAGATACTGAACAAGAAATAGATTTTTGTGGGGCCTTCTTCCTTTGTATGGATATTATGGCAAACAGAATAGAAAGACACCTATTAACAGTGTTCAAATGAAAACCTGCATGTTTCTCTTTCATGTTTTGTCAGGAGTGTAGCGGTTATATTTTTATCATGAATAAGAACCATGAGGTTCCAGAACAATGCCACACAGGACAATTATAAATTCCACTTTAAAGAAAAAAAAATAAAGCAAAAGTTTCCTTCTGTTTTGGATTATTCACTCTAGATGAGTGCAAAATAGTTTGAAACCTAAAACTAATTCAGAAATGCCTTTTCAAGTTCCAGCTTGGTAAATTTTATCTTTAAATATATATATTTTTTCTGTATCAATTACAACTCCTGGAACTAGTGGTTTATAATATGAAAGCTTCTCTGTAACAGCAGGCTCAGCATCGCTATAATTAAACATTCCTTGCATTGATTTGCAGCCAGTATTACTCGCAGGAGGGAGGGAGCTTACTCATCGGGGAAGATGGCAGACCAGGGGAAGGTTTCAAGTTGGGAAGCAGACGATTTCCGAACCTGATATGCCAAAGACTGAAAGTAGGGTACGGAGAATCGAGGGTGGTGGGAGGAAGAGGAGTTCAGGGAGCGAGAGCCCATTTTTAACCCACCGCAAAATTCCCGCTGAAAGCCGGCGCGAACAACTTTGCCACCTGCCTTCGCTTTTCGGGAGGAAGCCTCGGCCTCCCCCGGGGGGCACGGGGAGGAGGCGCTGTCGGGGGGGTCGCGACATCCCGGTGCCGGTCACGGTGTCCCTCCCGGTGCCGGCCAGGGCAGCACTGTGCGCCCTGCTCCCTTCCCAGCCTTCTCCTGACTGCGCTCTCCCCAGTTCTGCCTCCATCCCAGCTTTAAATACAACCGAGCGGGAAGCCAGCCCCGTCTTCTCCTCCTCCTCCACCTCCTCCTCCTCCTCCTCCCCGCTCCCTTCCCCCGCCTCCCCTCGGGCGGCGGGCAGGGAGCCACAGCCGGGCGAGGGGCGGCGCGGCGCGGCAGGAGCTGTCCAACTTTTCAGCAGTTTCGCCGCCGCCGCACGGAGCGAGCGGCCGCCACCGCCCCGTCCCATCCCATCCCTTCCCATCCCTTTCCACCCCTTCCCATCCCGTGCCGTACCGTGCCGTGCCGTCCCGTCCCGTCCCGTCCCGTCCCGTCGTGCCGCCGGCATGGATGCGGAGCGCGGCGGCGGCTTCCCCGCGCTGCCCAGCGACGGCGCCGGCGGCAGCCTGAAAGCCCCCAAGCATCTGTGGCGGCACGACCAGCACTACCCGCCGCAGCTGCGGCAGCACCACTTCCTCCAGCACCAGCAGCCCCCCGGCACGGCTCCACCGCCGCCTCCTCCTCCTCCTCCTCCTCCTCCTCCGCCGCCGCCGCCGCCGCCGCCGCCGATGCCGGCCGCGCCGCGGGGCCGCTGCCTGGCCGGGGCTCGCGTGCGGCACCGCGGCTACTCGGACACGGAGCGATACCTCTACTGCCGGGCCCTGGACCGCGCCTCCTACGCCGTGGAGACCGGTCACCGGCCCGGCTTGAAGAAATCGCGGATGTCCTGGCCCTCCTCCTTCCAGGGGCTCAGACGGTAGGAGCGGGGGCCTCACGCGTGCCCGCCCGCGGGTGGGAAGGGGCGAAGGGCGAACACGTGCATGGGAGCGGGACCGGGTCTGTGCGGGCAGGGGGCGGCTGGCCAGGGGCTCCCCGCTCCGCTCCGCCCCGGCCCCACTTCGCTCCGCATCCACCCCGGCTGGCCGCGCCTCGCTGGAGCGGCCCGGGGCTCCCCCGGGACCCCCGGCGCCGGTGCCGAGCGGGGAGGACTAGAAATCCGCCTGCCGGATAGGGAGCGCGCTGGGAGGTGGGAGGCAGTCTGGCGCATCCCGGGGCTAGGGTCCTGCTAGTCTGAATGGGTTTAGATGAGAAAATAGGCTAATGGTTTCTTAGCCAAAGGGAGGAGTCCGTCATTTACTAGTCTATTGTTCCCTGTTAAATGAGCTGTAGATTATTTTGAGGTCGGTAGCTCACCGATGTCTATTTTGCTCTTGATGGCCATCAAGAACACCTCTTTTAAAACAAAATTCCACGTCGGAATCAGTAGGGTATTGTATCTGAGCGATCAGTTCGTTATTCCGTCTTCATTTTTAGCAGCTGGAACCACTTCCTTTTAGTGTAAAGCCACACGCTTGTATTTGAATATTAAGCGGACATTGTGAAAAAGGGATTTATGCTGAGGGTGGTGGGCAGAGGGGCAATACTTAATACGCGCTCCATAGATGTATTACTCCCTGGATAATCAGATTTTTACGGCATGATACACTCGGTGAATAAATAATAGAATCCTCTCTGTATGAAGACTGCTTTGTGCGGTTCTGTGTTTCACACTGTATTCTTTGCTAGGGAGCCTTGTCCATAAATCTCAGCAGGACATATGTGAATATTCTCTGGCACTATTGCTCTATTTCCACCTAATGTTGGCCTCATTTCCACTTTGGACATAATTGAGAAATGAAAGCAGGTTCAGTAATTATAATTTAGAGCTACACTTTCACATCAGTAATCATTAAAATCTGCTTTTAATATCTCTGTTTTGCAAGCAGCCATTCTGTTGCTACACCTTTGAATCACTTGTGTGAACTCATGCTTGTCCAAAGTTAATGATGTTAATTTTTTCACTGTGTAAGATTTGAATGAATAAGTCATATGCTTCAAAAATGAACAAATGTTCAATTTAATGTCCTTTCGATACATTCCTATATCTTTTATAGAAAAAAAAAAAAATAGGTGTCTGGGGCTTTCAATTTTTAAGACTGAATGTATTTCAGTTTTCTGAATACAAAGACGTTAAATTTTTGTCAATCATAATGGTTGCTTTGAGTACATTCAGTATTTTTTCTGTGACTGTTTAGTGACAAGTCATAGAGGAAAGGGAAAAGTGCACATATGTTTTTGTAAGGGTTTTGGGAACATTTAAAAAAATTAAGATATAATTCTTACGATGTCCATTAAAATCAAAATTAAAAATTCTCTGTCAACTGTATTTTTTTAAATCTTTTTATAAGTGCAACTATGATGTTTTGACAAGACATACTGCTTTAAAATTGGATGGGTCAGTGTTTTTTATTTTATGGAACTGGTAAAACTGCTTCATATGGACCTCCTTTTTAGAAGTAATGAAGCAAAGTGGAGAGAGGAAGCTTAGTAAAATTGGTGTTCCATGACTTTCTTAGCAAAAATAAAGTCACACAGTTAAAGATTATGAATGAAATGAAAAGCTATAATATGCAAAAAACAACTGAACTGTAAGAAATTGCTTTATAATATATTCAAGAAATTTCAGTAAAAAACTCGCGTTTCCAGGGCTTTAAGTTCAAGTTCTGTCAATTTTTTTTTTTTCATTAAAAGCAAAGCGAAGTGTCTTCTTAGTATTCTTGTAAAACAAGCAACTTCCAAAAAAATCAATACTTTGAAAAAGACACCAGTCCTTCTTGACATAATTCAGATCCTTTTTCATTGTAAGACTTTTATTATTTCTCCTTTGTTTAACCTGTTTGTGAGAAAACCTTTTTTTAATGGATTCCCCTGGATTTATTATGCCCTACGGTGATAGATGCGTCTTTCAGAAAACCCCAAATTATACTAAATATGAAGGAGTGGGAAAAATGGTGTATAGAGCCATAAAAATGGTGTACAGAGAACACATCATGTATTAGGGATAGTATTAAACATCACCAGCTCAAATACAAGAAAATGTTATCTGTAGAATTGTTTTTCTAGATTTTTTTTTTTTACTTTGCTCTGAAGATATCCTAAATCTTAAAACCTCAATTAAAACCATAATGGAATACCTGAGAAGCCAAATACACAACTTCAAACTTTCTTCTATTTTAAGTTCTATAGAGAACTTAAAAAAATACCTAAAAGTTATATTTTTCTAAAGAAATGGGGGCAAGAAATTGCACGTTAAGATCAGGGGTAGAACAGATTAGTGCATATTTATTTTCCGTGCTGAAGAGCTAAAATTTAAAAGGCAAAATTGACAAGCAAAAATTCTAAACTGAATTAGCTGAAAAACATGATGCACTTGTAGTTCAGAAAATGAAGTGTTGTTCATAAATATTTGAATGCTTCCTCTGGCTCCATATAATAATCACAGTAACTTTGTACACAACTCGTTTAGTACAGTGTTGTATTTCTTTCAAGGAATGTAATAGACCATTACATTCAATGTAATAGATTCATTACATAGACCAACGACTTTCTCTTAAAGTCAAGATTATTTCTGTCTTTTCAAACCAGGAAGAGTTTTTAATTCATATACACAAGAGCTGCAAAAAAAAAAAAAACAAAACAAAACAAAACAAAAAAAAACAAGAGAGTAAGGAAGACAGCTGGGATTGTGTGGGATTTTATTCTTTTTTTGTCATTTTCTTATTGTGTGGGGTCTTGGGTTAAGTCCATTAATCTTGCCATGGCACTTTTTCTCATGTGTAAAATATAAACAGAAATGGAGTCATTACAGATTAACTTAAAGGTTTTTTTTTTGTTGTTGTTGTTTGTTTGTTTGTTTTTTAAGATGATAGTCTAGAAGTTACTATGTAATCATAAATAGTACAATATTACTGTTGGAAAATAAATACTTCAACTGAAATAATTGTCCAATTAATAATGCAAAGATACTGAGTGTGATAAATGGAGCTAATATTCTGGTTATCTTTAAAAATTTAGTGTATCTTTACTTTCTTCTCATATAACAATCGTTGTATGGTCTATATTCAGAGTTTAGTTACTTTACAAAAAAAAAAAAAAACAAAACCAAAACCAAAAACAAACAAACAAAAAACTAGCGTTTTTAAAGGCCATTAGTCATATGTCAATTAAATCATCTTGCCATGTTGTCTTGCTGTGTTCTATTTTTCACTACTGAAATTTCAGCCAGGAAAATATAGAAAAGAAATACCTTAGGTCCTAATTCCACTGTGGAATTCCCCAAGATGCATCCTTAAAATGCATCCTAGTCTCTTAGACCTGTGGCTTCTCTCAGATTTTGCAGACTATAATTTCTTTAGAATACACAGATGCCCTGTAAATTTTATCTGAAATGATTTACAGGTTTAGGTTTCTTCATGTAACCAACTTTTCATCTGTATTTATACATAAGCAACTGCAGAAAAGTAAGGAGACATTTGCCTTTGCAATCCAGTAATCCTGGTGCTTGTTCCCCAGTAGTGTCTGTTTTAGAATTATACTTTCATAAGTGGCCATTAGAATTGTTGCTGTCAAGGAAAACTATTTCCTTTTCCTTTTCCTTTGTTGTACAGGACTAGGTCTAAACAGATGTCATCATTGCTGCATTGCTTACTTGAGATGTCCAAAGTACCTTTTATTTATTTATTTATTTATTTATTTATTTATTTATTTATTTATTTATTTGCCTTAAAGCATTGATCTTGTCCTTGTACCACTCAATAAAGGGTCAAGAAACCAAAATAACATCCAAGGCTGAATGCAGTGTAATAGTATTTCAGTAGTGCAGAGGCTTTATTCTCTGTTAAGAGAAGAAAGGAGGTTTAGACATTAGTTTCTTGACTTTCTGAAGTCTGAGATACTGTATAACATTGTAATCATTTAGCTACATAAATGCTTAGTTCCAACAAATATACCAGCTGGAAAAATAATGGTACCTTTGAAAATCCTGGCAAAAGTCTGTTGTGTGCTCCAATAAAACACATCCTTCTTTCCATTTTAAGAACACTTCTGTTCTCCTTTTTGGTTAGAAAAGCTGCTCTTGATCTATTATGTCCTAACTAAATCCACACAACCTAAGGTAAAGGAAGATGAGTGTTTTCAAACTTACAGACTAGTAGAAATGGCTCTCTGAATTTAGAAGCAGTCACTAATTAAGAATTTTGTTGTTTACTTGTCTGGCAACATTTTATTGCTTTGTTTACTGCTAAGTGGTACTGGCACCAACATGTTACAATAATTGGCATATGCTAACCTTCCCCAAAGATACAAATAATCTTTACAATTTAGTAAACATTATTGGATTAATAGTCTTTATGAATTGTCCATAAAGATAAATTAAACTGGTATCTTATATTTTAAGTAAGTGACTATAAGGGCCTTATTTTCACTTCTATTTCAAAAGGCATATGTCTTTAGATTATTGGAGTTGTGTGACCTGTACAATCCAAAAAGTGTTCATTCTTATGCAGTTGGAATTAGTAAAAGCTTTTAAAATTCACTTATACAAATGCATTTTCTAGAATATAAATGTTGCTGCAAATACATGTTGCTGATTTCCTGATTTAGTAAGTGTAGAAACCTGGTAATTTAGCCGGGCAAGCTCATCATAATCAAGCAGAGATTAATCAGGATTTAAATCCTTTTTACTAAAGACATTGCTGTGTAAAGTTCTACCTTAAAGTTGTTAACCTAAGTGCATAATGTATTTTTCAATGGGAGCTATATAATCAGTTTTTGTTCTAGTATTTTAAAAATAGGATTAATATAGTAAAATTATATAAAAAATAGTACTGATGTCTGTCCAAGAAGTGGGCAACGACATACAGTGGAAAGGGAACACACAGTGGTGTGGTGTCAGCTGTGTTCTAAGGTAATGTTCTAAGCACCTCTGCTTGGGACACCAAGGTGTATAACTGAGCATTAATTGAGATGGATTTTTGCACAATACACTAAAAGAACATTAGAGAATTTCATATTAAAAATATTTTGAATTGAATTAAATCATTTTAGCTGCATGGTGCTCCTCTGTAAGACAAGATTTTGGAGCTAACAGATGATGGGAAAATCTGTGAGATTATGTTGATGTGTTAACAATGTAAATGTGAGAGGAACGCATAGGTCCAAAAACAAGGCAGAACCATTTGACTGCTAAATATGTAGCCTTTGTGGATAAGTTCCAAGACCAAATTTTTTGCTAGAGGAAAGCAAGAGTTTTATGAAGAAAGGGTGTTACACAAACCCCACTCACCTGATGGACAGATTTGAAAGAAAGTTGCTATGTGCAGACATGTGGAATGTTAAGTCTCCTTTGCAAGTTTAACAAGTATGAGGTATAGTGCAGCTCCAGACGAGAAAAACATTACTTACTAAAAGATTTTATTCTTGCAACAGGAAATGTATCTTTTTTTTTTTTTTTTTTTTTTTTTTTTTTTTGTAAAATAGTAGATCACCACCATGTCTGGATGAAATTCAAAGCTCTTCTTGTAGAGAAACTACTTTTACTGGTGCTTGCTTATACTGGATATTGTTTGTTAATATTAATCATTTAACCTTTTAATTTTAACAATGTTAACCTTTCATAGTAGGAATGAAAGTGTATAGTTAAGACATTAAATTCTGTTGATGTTTATTTTGAATTTGATGATCCTGTTATCTACATCCTTGATATATTAAAGCCTTAAGCTATGAATAGCAAGGGTTACAGTGAGGGGAGCAGTATCTATTGCTTATTAATAGCTTGGAGCTGTCCCGCTGTTGTTCATGTCCCAAATGCTTTTCAGTTTTATCTGTCCTCTCTCCTGTCTTCCCAATGACTTAATGTCTCGTGCTGTATTATGTTTGTAGGATTTCTGAAGTTGTACTGAAGATTTCTGACTATTCATTTGGTTTGATATTTCAGATGCTATTACATATAAATGCCAGTCTAATTTCCAGTTATTCCAAATAGGTCTGCATTATGGTATTACAGTAGAGAGTCTACACAATTATTTGTTGAGTACCTTCTAGGGCATTAGAAAACAAATGTCAAAACAAAACAAAACAAAAATACCCACCCACAAACAGTACACCATTGAGAAATAAGACAAGATCGAATGCCCCGTTAACTTAGGATGTGACAGGGATGGATAAAATCTAAGTACATATGGTGTTACAGAAGCAAGGAACCATAGAATAATTGAGGTTGGAAGTGGCCTCTGGAGGTTGCCTGGTCCAACCATTTCTCAAAGCAAGGCTGCTCAGAACAGGTTACTCAGGGCTGTGTCCTGTTGAGCCTTGAACACTGTCAAGGATGGAGGTTCCACAAGCTCTCTGGATGGACTGTTTCATTATTTGACTACTTCCTAATAAAGCATTTTCCCAATATCTAATCAGAATTTCCTATACTTTGACTTGTGTCCTTTGTTTCACATTGTTATAAGGGCACCTCCAAGAGTCTGGCTCTATCTTCTCTGCATCCTCTGATCAAGTATTTGTAGATAACAATAAGGTCTCCCCTTCACCTTTTCTTCCTAAGGATGAGGGAAGCTCTGTAATTGGCTCTTATATGTCAGCTCCTTCATCTGCCTGACCGTCTTGGTGGCCTCTACTGGATTTGTGCCATTATCACTTGCTAAGTACTCCAGATGTGGTTTCACAAGTGCTGAATAGCAATTCCATAGGTATAGCAAAAGCCTAGTGCTGGAATTGTACTTTTCCACTGCTATTCATTAGATACTTGAGTGTAGGAATGACTTAGATGCTTAGGTAGCTTAGGTTGCACAGACTGCCCCCTCACTGTTTCCCCCTGTGAGGGACCTGTAGCCTCTTTCTCAAATTTCAGGGAGAGTCAGAGTGAGGAGGGAAAATAAGAGTCAGAGCGAGGAGGGGAAAAAAAAAAAATCTATCTTCCTACCAAATAGTTTGTTGAGGAATTTAGTATCTCTGAGAGATGTTGTGAATATTCCTACTTTTGTACTCTTGTTCCTCTTTCCACTTTTGCCTAAGCTGACCTAAGTCCATCCAGATCCAGACAAGAAAAATAGGCATGACGGGAATTGTTTGGAACAGTTATAAGGACAGCCAGCCCTCTCTTCAATTCCAGAAATTAGAACAGTCAGAAAAAAGATTTCACATAAGTCCTTGGGTCCAGTACTTGAACCCCTACCTATGACTTGAGCTAACTTTCTGTTCCTTCTACTACTGTTCTAAGGTTTGGGATGGAGAGTTACATTGTATGAGTGCCAGTAAGATTGGAGATGACAAAATGGGCCTTGAAACCCAAGTATTGTATTTCATAGAATCATAGAATATCCTGAGTTGGAAGGGACCCTTAAGGATCATCAAGTCCAACTCTTGACACCGCACAGGTCTACCCAGAAGTTCAGACCATGTGACTAAGTGCACAGTCCAATCGCTTCTTAAACTCAGTCAGGCTCGCTGCAGTGACCACTTCCCTGGGGAGCCTGTTCCAGTGTGCAACCACTCTCTCTGTGAAGAACCCCCTCCTGATGTCAAGCCTAAACTTCCCCTGCCTCAGCTTAACCCCGTTCCCGCGGGTCCTGTCGCTGGTGTTAATGGAGAAAAGGTCTCATGCCTCTCGACACCCCCTTACGAGGAAGTTGTAGACTGCGATGAGGTCTCCCCTCAGCCTCCTCTTCTCCAGGCTGAACAGGCCCAGTGCCCTCAGCCGTTCCTCGTACGTCTTCCCCTCCAGGCCTTTCACCATCTTCGTAGCCCTCCTCTGGACACTCTCCAACAGTTTCATGTCCTTTTTATGCTGTGGTGCCCAGAACTGCACACAGTACTCGAGGTGAGGCCGCACCAGCGCAGAGTAGAGCGGGACAATCACCTCCCTCGACCTACTAGCGATGCCGTGCTTTTACTGCTGCTTTTATATCCTACTCCAAAATATGTTCAGAAATTTGGCCTCCCTGGAAAGTAGGGAATTGTTCTTTTGGACCATGCAGTGTAGAAAAACTGCTGGGGAACTCATCTCAAACAATTGCAGAAGTCTACAAGGAAAGAAAAGCAACCATCTACCATCTCTGAAGTCGAAAAACTACTAGAAATTCCAATATGTTTGGAATAATAGCTTAGCATATTATATATATATATATTAAAATTATTATTATTCCTTCTGAACCACTGTCCTAGAGCTTCATTCCTACAGGAAAGTAAGTGTATAAAATTAGCGTCTGGTCTTTGGCATAGAATTACATCAGGAAGGTTAATCAAAACAACAATATTAAAAAAAAAAACACGTAAACTGGTATTTGTACGTGTATTTAAACACATACCTTCAGAGACAACAAAAAAACATTCAGTCACAGGGAAGTAAATCCAACTGCTGAGGTTAGAGTTAAGAGGTCAATTAACAAAATGAATTTATATTAAAAATAGCAGACTGTTTTAGGAGAATGTAAAGTATTATAAATCTGTGCTCAAGGGAGCTGCAAATACATGAGGCAAAGTAAATTTGTCCTCCCTTCCTCTCCTTCCCCAAAAAATGTTACAATAAAGGGGCAATAATCTAAGTCAAATTTTGAAACCAAGGAGTAACTGGATGGATACCACTCAGTTATCATAGGTTATGTGTTTTGGTATGAGGTTTTGTTTTCTTTTTTGCTTTTTTTTTTTTTTTTTTTTTTTTTTTCAGCAGCTGACCATCACTGTTTTGTTATGAGAGGGAGAGCAACTACTGTTAAAATTACCTTTTGAGCTTTAGATGCATTAAATCAGTAAATGAAACAAACAATAGTAACCTCCCATCTAATGACAGGATAAAAAGGACTGGTACATGTGTACACATCCGTTAGGTGCTGATGCTTATTTAATTTCCCTCTGTCCACTTTATAAGCCTTAGATTATCAGCAAGTCACATTTCTCTATGCACCAATGTAATAGGAATTTTTAGACATACTTTGTGCTTGACTGTGAGAATAAAAACAGCATACACTTAAGATAGCTGTTTTGATGTATGTACATTGTTTATAGGCTTTCCTATCTGTGAGGAGAAAAAAGCCTCTGTGATACTTCATATTGCAGAAATTTTACTAATAATCAATCTTATTTTCATAAGTTAACAGGAAGTAAATACAGAACACCATACAACAATTACTGAGGTGGTCACCTGAATTTTTGATTTCCATTAGTGTTGCTTACTACAATACAAAGGAAACTAATAATAATTTTATCAAATAAAACACTCTGAGGACATTAAGAAACAAAAATGATAGGATAGAAATGGAGTTTAGTAGACTTAGCCCACCACTACATCTTCACTAAAATTGTCTTCAATAAAATGGTCTTGTGTGGTAATCTTTTGATCACTTTCTCATTAGCTTTGATTAATTTCTGATTAGTTTCCTTGAATCTTTACAGAGACTGTTTGACTTCAGTAATTAAATAAATTTACAGTCATGCCTACTAACTTTCCAGCTAATAGGTAAGGTGGTCACCTGGAAAATTTAGATTTTTAATGGGATTGCCAACAGAGTAATTATGGTGTACAGCAGGAGATAGTTCTGAGCAAAAATGTTTTCCTGGTGTATTTGTCCTAGTTTGATGATGGACTTTTTTCTAACTGCATGGCAATACTGAATCATAATTGGCTTGCAATGCATAGTAGCCCCAAATGCTTTTCAACAGTATTGCTATCTAATTGGTTATCTTGCACTTGTGCAGTTTTTCCCAGTTGTATCTTCTTGCTAGTCTTATAATAATAATAACTAGAGATCAAGTATTTCATTGTGATCATGAAGCAAAATGAATATAATCAAAATACCTTTTTTTTTTTTTTTTTTTTTTAATGTAACTTGTAGTGTATAGTGTAGGGTCAATGGGAAGCCCTATTAGGTTGCTAAATCTTTTGATGCCACATTTAGTGTTGTGCAAACAGCTAGGAGAAAAGGTTGTGAATTGTTAGTCCTATTGAAATGGCAAGCAAATATTGATGCTGTAGAAGTGTTAGTGTACATAAAAAATACTACAAAGTGTTGTTTTTCAGTGGTAGATGCATATTGAAAAAAGCAAGGTAAGGAAGTAATTTAAAGTACCTTTTTTTCTTGGCATAAAGTGAATAATTAAATTATTCATTTTAGAATTCTTATGTCTGTTAAATAATGCAGCAGTACAGAATAGGCCACATGAATGGAAACAACTGACTAAGCCTTACCTGGATCACACTCAGAAGCAAAATCATATCAGCAAAGTTTCTGTTGTAAACTTTTTTCTATACACTTGTCCAGAATGTGCATTAAATCTTTTCTGACCTGTTTAACTTTTAACGACTACAAATGTAGTTGAAAAAATAATGACTGGATTCAGGAAGAATGGAGTGCAAAATTATAGTATGAAGAAAATAGTCATATCTGGCAAGTAATTTTTATATTATTTTAGAAAACCTTGATGCCTCATTTGTGAATTCTAACATTTGATTCTATCTCGATGCAAAGAACCATTTATCTTTTTTTCAAAGTACATCAACAGTTAGTAGGATTGAGGAATCTTAAAGTACACTTTGAAACTCAGGTCAGAGAAAAAATAATTAGCATGAATTGGCAATAATAAAACTTGAAGAATAAAAAAATATTAAATCTAGAGAAAGGAGTAGACTGAGACCCCCACGTGTGTATTTTCTGCCTTTCCAACAATGTAATAGCTTTCACTGGTGCATAAATAGGAAATTAGCTAGGAAATTATATATAAGTAGATGTCAATTAATTTTAATTCATGGAACTTAAATCACTTGATTCTTGCTTTACACACGTCACCTTCAAGATTATGCATTTTAACCAGGCACCAAAATGTGGAGTGCTTCTGCTTCTGCCTCTGCCCCCCCTTCCAGGATCTATGTATAACAATCTAATTGAAGTCTGAATTTCATTGAACTTTGTCTTCTTAGACTTTGCAACAGGAAGTTGATAAGGCTGAAATATCCCAGAGCATTGCTCTCTTTATAAGCTTATTTATGTGTTTATCAAATTGAAAAATTCTCCTGTTAATCCTAAAAAGATCTTTGGCTTAATACGAGTCTTACAATTGCTCACCAAAAACTTCTCACCAAAAGAAAGAAAAGCAAAAGAATGGTGTGCAATTTACAGTACCAGCAGTCCTAACACTTTTCAAACATACAGGTTTATTCAGATAAGAACCTGAGTGCTTTTTCAAGATGCAACTTGATGACAGGAGCCATTACAGTAATTAGCAGTGTGATGTATTGCTAAATTTGATTATTCAATGTTTAGCTTCCTAAATTTATTTCTTTATCTTGATGAAGCAAATTCTGTAAACTTAAAAAAAAAAAAATCTGAAAACTGTAGGTAAAAGAACGACCTTCAGAATAGTTACATATAAATAAAATCCAGATTCAGTGATAAAATTATTTTGGGGGATTTGGCAGGAGCTGGGTCAAATCCAGAGAACTTATGGTGCTGTGGTTTTATCCACATAATAAATCATATAATTAAGATTTAATTATATTTATGTATTCTTAATATGTTATTTATTATAGAAAACAGCTATTATAACAAACACATGACTAATGAAAAATGTTTAATATTGGTTTTGATTAATAAAAATGCTACATATCTAGAAATGAAAAATGTGCAAAATCATTTACATCTTTTACATTATTAGATGCTAATTTTTGAAACTATCACAAATTCTTCTCCTTTTTCCTTGGAAAGATTCATGATTTCTGATGTGGCACCTTGTGGTTATGAAATAGTTTTGATTTTGTATGAAGTAGACAGTAGCTAGTTATATACTGTGATATATAGCATAATTTTGTTGGAGTGCAATGTTAATTTACAAAAGCCAGAAAAATGCATTACTTTTTAACAGACTCACATAAAATTGCCATATACTTTATATATATATAACATATAACAGTTATCATGTCTTATTTTGGTAGTTTGTCTAATTTTTTGTTGTTTTGAAACATCAAAACCGAATGATGACTCATTCCAAAGATCAAACCATCCAGTGATAAATCAAAAGATCCCAAAATATCACTATATGGTAAGAGATTACAGGTAGATAAAGCAATGCAAAACAAGGCAGCTGTAAGGGACACTTTAACCTGGATCAGAATTCCAAAGTGCCCTAAAATTATTTTATTCCATGCAGGAGCTTTCTTGCTGAATGTGGAGACAAGCATCTCAGTTGGAGTATCTTGGTATATTAGATAAGTTCAAGAAACTGGTGTCTAGCGTTTACATAAGGGAGTGTGGTTGTACAATATCAACAAGTTTTGATCCCAAGCAAGCAGCACCTTTTGATTGTGTTTTTTTTTCTCAGAAGTGAAGCTTATTTCCAAGTGATTCCATTAGTACTGTACCTGCACTATGTGGCTTTCAGTGACTGAACTTCCATTTCTGGTGGCACAGATTTTATAAGGCTTCTGACTTTTATTTATTTCTGTATGATCTGCCAGCATTTCTCTCTCTTGGACAAGCAGAAGGGCATATAAGAGGAAGGAAGGTGGTGGAGTCGTGTAACATTGCCTTTTTCTTCTATTACTTATTTGGAAAATATTAAAGTTTAACACCAGTGAAATTTGTGTATGCTGCAAGTGTAGATGCTAATTTTAAAGATTATTTTAGTTTGTTTTAAGAGTTTCAAATTTGTTTCGGTTTTGTTTGTCATCAGGAAATTCCACACCTTACTTTTGATATTGAAGTTGTCTTTTATGGAAGATGCTAACACTGGGTACGTGTTGTCTGACTAGGCTTAATGTACATTATGTTTGACATGCAATTAAATCTACAGTACGTGGTCCCATGCTGAACTCTTTGGTCATGCTTAATCACTTTAAGTCATGTTCATGCTTAAGTTTAAGTTTATGTTCACTCAATATTATCAGTATTTTTTACAAGTATCATGGGAAAACAGACGTCCAGTGGATTTCTAAAAGGTGGATGGTTAGTTTTAAAGATTACTTTCTGATGGATTTCTCCTTAACAATTCAGCTTGTTTGAAAATTTGACAAGGGTGAATTGAGGGTTGGAGTTGTGAGCTGATTTAGAAGTGGGAGTTTTCATACAGGAAATAAGGTATAAATAAGGTACGGATAAAGGATAATTACTGAACAACCTTGAAGGTGAAAAGAGCAGCTTGTATTTGATTCTATAGGAAGAGGAAAGAGAGCAGGGGAATGCATCAAGGGACAGAGAGATGTTGAAGAAATGCATTAGGTAATTTTCTTTGCAGTGGTATTCTAAGTGAATAAAGGAGATTTAAAGTAATGACACTGTGGTTTTTAATGTTTTCTGTGCAGATGGATAGGAAGAGGTGTATCTAAAATCTAGAAAATGGGTTTGGCTTTTCAATGTGCACTTAACTATCTTGCACAGAACATGCCTGAACAACTATCTGTTACAAAATACGCATGTACTCTTAGGCAGCTGCATTCACCACTCTTTAGTTCGTCACAGCATCTAACTTTAATGTGTAGAGCTGTCCATCATTGGACTTTATTCTGGGAATTCCATAGGAACAATATCACCTGTACGTTACTGTGGTGCTTTCTATTTCTTATATATTTTTCTAAATCTTTCTTCTTTCTAAGATTTTGCAGTAGGAATGCTAATGAGTGTAAACAAACGTGAAGATTTTTAACCTGTTATCCATGTGAAAAAAAAAAAAAAAAAAAAAAAAAAAAAAAAAAACCAGAAGTATGGCTCCCAGAGTGTCTGGATTGTGCCTGTAAGTAATGGAAATAGCTAACTCCACATATATTTGTAGCATGTGTGGTAGTCAAGAAATTCTGTTTTCATTTTGCCAGGAAGGCCTGTTCTTCCAGCAACATGTGGGTGATTGTGCTTAACTATCTCATTCAACAGTCTGAGAAGTAGACTCCTAAATTAATACATTTTATTATGGCAAATCCTCTAATTAAAAACAGTCTCTTTTAGGCCATGGCTTCTCTTTAGCTAACATTAATGTCCTGGTAATCAGGGGAAGTTAATGAACTGGATTTGCCCAAGCAATACCTTGAGAAATATTTGTGGAACTGCAGTAAAAGTTTTTGTTTCTGTACTTCCTTTGAAAAATGTATACATTGCATTACTCAGTACTCTTAATGATGTTTTCTCATTCTTTCATAACAGAACATACTTATAAAATGAATAAAAAGCATATATAACAACACTTCTAATGTGGTGAGTAAGAAGCAGTTCGCTTGGATGTAACTTGCCCCCAGAGTATACCTAATCAGTATTTTGAATAAAATAACAATGTAACAAAATGGATATAAATGGCAATGTATCCTATTCCAAATATTTTCTGACCAGATTATAGTGTTGAATTTGTCTGTCTATGTGACTTTCTGTCAGTGTTCTATTTTATATATAAAAAAGTATTTGCATGCATTTTTTCAAAATTACTCTGAATCCCAGTATTTTTCTGGGCTAACTATAGATGTTTAATAAGGTATTAAGAAATATTAAGTGTCTAGTAAGAGAGAGTATGTCCTGCCTGAAATTGTAGGTACCTATAATTCAAAAATCACTTCACCCAGTCAGAGAGAAATATATACATACATGTGTACATATATATAAAACTAAAAGGAAAAATATAACTGACTAGTTGATATGCTTTACCTGTAGACTGATGAAGTTTCAGACTACTTTCTAGAAGGCAAAAATACAACAAAAATATCGTAATATAAATTATATGATAGGAAGTTGATTATAAAGATATTAGCTACTCATGGGTGTGTAAACAGAAGTGTCTTATTTGTGTGTCTGCATCTGTGTGTTTACTTGCTATTAGGGCTGTGATTTTCCAGGAAGCCTATGGAAACTAAGCAACCAGCCACCTTTTGAAAACACTGGTTAAATTAATAGTTCACACAGAAACTTATGTTATTGTAACACAGAGGGTTTAGTTAAAGAGCAACAAAAATCACAGCAAACAGCTAAGAATGAAACTCTTATTTTCCCTGTTGCTGGCTGTTGTGCCCTGCCAGCATATAAGTTGCTGGCAAAATTACTCTTGCCATGTAAAAGTAAGACTGCATAGTATTTTCAGTGATACAGAACCCACCACCAGCTACAGAACTCCCTAGCTGCTGTAGTTGCTTGCCCTATTTCGTGAAGAGGATAAACCCTAAAGCAGGTTTATATGGAAGTAATGTAAGCAGGTAGAGCTTCAGCTAGTTTGTGATAATTGCATTGGGTGTATGCTGTGCCATCATGAGAAGTTTTATTATGGAGGAAGATACTTCATGTTCACCTCCATACAGTTGGATAGCTGTGCAGAATGGAGGACATGCAGTAAGCAAAAACTTGCTTACATCTCATGGCATTTTTATGTGCCTGTAAGCTGATATGTCACTTTCCTATGAGTGTCAGACTAAAAAGGGCATTCATAAAACAGCTCACAATGAAGGGAGCAGAGCAGAATGACAGCTATTTCTGCCCAACACATGTATCAAACAAAGACTAAAATCCCTATCCCAGGTGGCCGACACACCAAAGCTACAGTTCTTGCCTTGTCAGGGGATTGCTTGAATACTCTATAAATGAAAAGGTGAATTGTGGAAATGGAAGGTTTTTGCCTAGGAAAACTTTTATGGCCCTGTTGCACAAATATAAGAGCAGTTGTTACAGTCAGCTAAGAATCAGATATAACCTGATTTTTAAAATTTTTTGAAATTTAAGGGGAGACAGACTACTTCCTGTATGACGAAGCAGGGTGTTTAAACCATTATACAAACAAGCATGGTTTATGGCCACACAGAAATTGTAATAACATAATAGTAGAACTATAAGAAGTTTTGCATGCCAACTGACTGAAACAGCTTATTTTTTAATATCATATGGATGAAGGTTCTTAAACTACCCTTTGTGAAAGGCACCACCTATGCTCAATAGGTCCAGGCTTAGACCTACAGGAATCAATTTAGTGTTTTGTTCTCATTGATGACATTGTGACATCGTTGATACGTGCCATGTATTACTTTGACAAATCATCTCTGCACTCCATATGTCCAAGTATTTATGGATACAAGCAGTGGGGTTTTTGATACAGTCTGATGTTGCCATATTGAAAATGACACATTTTCTATTTTAATTTCACAAAATAGAATACCATAAAATGAGCACTGTTTACACATAAAGGAAAAAAAGTTGAAAACTTTAACTTAATACTGAATTGCTTGTCACCTCTGGATTTTAGAAGGGTACTTAAATCAAGTTGAATAGATTATGCATTTTAGATCTTGTTAATTATCTGATTTTGATATAAGTGTATGAAAAGTCAGACTTTAGGAAGACATAAAATGTGTTTCAACTACTTGCTTTAAAGCCAGACAGTGAGGAAATAGACTGCAATTTGTACAGAAGTGAGGCACATGAAGTTTGAACATTCATGTTAAGTTGTGTTATAGTACATGATATATTACTACTAGCATTTTAAAAAGTGGTGATACATCCACAAGGTTCATTACTGAAAAATTCTATAAAGAAATCTGAAAGCATAGGAAAGGAGAATGAATATTCACAATATTGTTATAGGAAAAATCGTACTTCACCACACTTGGATGAAGTAAGTACCGCAAATAATTTCTTTACAGTGGAGTAGACTGAAGTGGGATTACAAACCTAGACATCTGTAGCACACACTTTAAAGGCTACAAGCATGCAAAACACTTAAATTATTCATAAACCCTTCACATAACTACCATTTTAAAAACAGAAAAATTTACTTGCATCAAGGATGGCCAACCAAAATGGAAGGTCATACAAAGTAAGATATTAGTATGTAGAAATTTGAAAATTTTTGTAGAATTAAGATGGAATAATTTCACTTTGATGAGATTGTAATTTTGAACTTTAGTTAGGAGTTCAGTAATGGCAACTGATAGAGAAACTGGATCAGTTTTTCTAAGTTAAAGTTAAAAACAGTTTCTTTGGAGTAGTTCATGGAATATAAACCCTATATCTTAGTTTAATTCACATCAAGAGGTTTTATTTAATGCCTAAATTACAGATATTCAGGCTTTCAATATCTAGTGTTACTAGTTATAATTCTATATCATACTATTTGTACCGTCTGTTCATCACAT
>CM021763.1:21072740-21119637 GCA_011075105.1 Heteronetta atricapilla | reverse complement strand
ATAATTCTATATCATACTATTTGTACCGTCTGTTCATCACATAAATACTGAATCACCTTCAGGAGCACTGAAAAAAAAAAAAAAAAAAAAAAAAGATCAGAGATATGGGCTGTTTGCCTGTTTGTTAAATGTCTTTAGAGATAGTTTTCAGTATAGTGAATCTTGAAATATATAATATTTGGGTAGATAGGCTTGGCAGGAAATTTTAGAATGTATCTCATCCATCTGTTATTATTTGATGTTTCTGTGAATATATAATATTGATATTTGTATACATATTATCTGAACATTCACATGCATGTGTGATTCTGGGGATTTATTAAAAGTAGATAAAAAGACTAAGAGAGGCTGTAAAAATAAGTTAACTATATATACAAGCAATTATTCTGTGTTAATACTAAGGCTCATCACACTCATTATCTGCATCTGTATGAAGCAGGGATACTCTACTGTCTCTATAAAATTTAATGAAAAGTGTTGACTCACTAATACTCAATAGATCAAATAATAAATATTTGGAGAATAAGCAATGGACAATAATTATGACTGTGTTGCCTTCATTAAAATGAGGCTTAAACAGGGTCTTGATAATTTATCCTACAATGTTTTTCCACCAATATCACTAGGAACACAAAGCTCCTTCTTTAAAAATGCAGGTGAATGGCCAGTTTCATAATCTGTAAATGTGTTTTACTTTCTGAGTTGTACCTTGGGTTTTGGTAGTAAGCCCTAAGCTTAATCAGTCCTCACTTCTTTACTGCTTAATGTCAAAGCGACCAACAATTTTACCATAGTTGTGTAATCTGAATTCACCTTGATTAGAGGATAAAGTTTTTGATATGATGAACACTTTTAAGAGAGGGTAATATTGCCCTTTTCAAAATCTGAAGTACATGATGTTATCCAATTGAGAATTCTGTTTTGTGATTTTTATTATCATAGAACACATTTTCTGTTTGGACTGAAAAATGTGTCCAACTGATTTTTTTTTTTTTTCCAAGTGATACAGGAAAGTGTACTCTGTGACGTATTCTAAATAGTACAGGGAGAAAGTATGCTTTCAAGACTAGAGATAAAGTAGATTACTAGATTACTTAGAAGAACACTTTTTATTCCTTTTTTTTTTTTTTTTTTTTTTTTTTGTAATCAAATTACTTCTTACATTATTTGAATGAAAGGAATTCTGCAAGTTTGCTGTGAAAAGCTTTTACAGTTTCCAGCTACAGGGGAAGATAGCTATGACAGAGGTTACTTTTGTAACTCAGTGGTTAGCTGTTTAGCACTGTAAGTAACTTGAAAAACTAGTGAAAGCTCTGTATGTTTCATCTTGATTTAGACAACCTGTAGGAAAGTATAAAGTAAAACTCTAAAATACTACGCTGTGAAATTAGATACAGCTTTTCTGCCTGGTACTTTTTATAGTTTTCAGCAAAATATTACTTTGTCTGGAACATCAAGCAATAAAACATTTGTAAAATTTAATATTAAGTGTCTGTAGAAAAGGGATAAGGGATGATACAATATATTTGTAATTACAGGAGTCTGTAAAATTTTGGCATCTAACATTTTTTACTATAAACTCATCTGCAAAAGGCAACCTACTGTATGACTCATATTTCCTTAAGCACTCAATACCATATGTTTCCCTAGAGAATGGAAGGGAATGCAGAATTCTGTCTGGTGTGGATGAGAACACAGAACTGTAATTTGTACTTCATTATTTAAAATAATGCTTTTATTGAAATACAGTTTAGAAATCATAGTACTTCAAGGCTGAGATACTTCAGAATGGTTAACTAAAGTGATGTTATGCTATGCCAATAAAATACAATTTCAGTTGAAGGTAATTATTCTTCTTAAGTGAAATGAAGATTGTTATTTTACAAACTTTTGTCTGTGATTTAACCTCTTAGTGAAAGTTTTCATATGTGAGTTAGTGCTTTTTAAACCATAATCTGTGGTATATTCAGAGTATCTTGATTAATATTTGATACATATTCACTATTTTTCATTTATTTTCTATATTTATATACTTAATATTATTTTGAAATGAGATTACAAATGTGGCTGCCAAAATAAGTGTGTTATTGTATTCTTCATATTCTTTAGAACTGTATGATCTACTAATGTAGTAAATCTAAGCTATGCAAAAATCAGTGTAGCACTGAGTAAGACCTGTCTACCTTGTAATGCTAAAGAGTAACTTCCAGTAGAGAATCTTCAATGCAGGTGTTCCTAGAAGGATGTCACAGCACTTTATTATACTCAATATACACAGTGTTTAGGGATATAAAATAAACCCTAAGCAGATAAGGTTAGTAAATGAAATTAAAATAAATAAATAAATAAATAAATAAATAAATAAGTGAAGTCATAAATAAAGCTGGAAGATCATCAGGGTCCTACAGACTGATCTAAAAGGAGAGTGAAAACCATGTTTTAAAATGGTAAAATCCAAGGTCAGAAATCTGGAAATCAGGATTAAGGGTAACACACAGTTGTACAAAAGATTAATTTGAAAATCCCTGAGCAAGATGAATAGAATTATCTTCCTCTTGAGTCTACATTTTTTTTTTCCATACAAGCTATAGAACTTTTTAATATTTTCTTCACTTACAGCTGTAATACTTAAAGATTGTATGCTGTTAATCCAGCTATATTGTAATTGTTCATCATTTAAAAAAAAAAAAAAAAGTTACCAAGAAACATTACCAAGGATTTTTTTTTTCTTGAAAACATGTGCTTGCAATTGTTTTTTGTTATAGTTGGAATTGAGGTAGACATTAAATTTGATAAAACTGTGGTTAACTGTTGCTATGCTTATGCTGTAACTTTTGTGGGCTTGTTGCATTAAAGTTTTACTGAAAAATGTTTAGGCATCATTATTTTTCTCTATAGGATCAATTTCACTAATGTTTTGTGTCTAACATCTGGTATTCAACCTGCCATTTGCATGACAGGAACCTAGCAGAGTAAAGAGAAATGATAATTTATCATTGCTATATCTAAGTAGAACCTTCACAGATGTATTGTAGCAAACACACCACAATATTCCCCCAGACAGTTTGTTGCCAGTTAAAAGCCTTTTATCTTACAATATCATGTTGTGCACTAGAGCATTCAATTTTTTCATTAACAGGAATTATTCTTCCAGCTTTTTTAAGAGTTTGGAACACTTTACATGGAAATGATTACTGGTAGATAGTGCCAAATAGTAAATATAGTTTCTCATTAT
Source organism: Heteronetta atricapilla (assembly GCA_011075105.1). Lineage (NCBI taxonomy): Eukaryota > Metazoa > Chordata > Aves > Anseriformes > Anatidae > Heteronetta > Heteronetta atricapilla. The sequence continues at coordinate 21,116,402 of CM021763.1, read as the reverse complement.
TAAAAATTATATGAGCTTCAGCTGCCCAGTTGAGTCATGGGAAGAGAGACAGAAGAATCTTCAATTATTTTGGTTTTCTTTGTTCTGCTTTCAGTTGTTTTTTAACTGATGTTCTAGTGACTGTTTTGCCACAGCAGCGTGGAACCCTGCTCCACAGTGATACTCCATGGGCCGCTGGGGGACAGCCTGCTTCACCATGGTGGCCTGTGGTGAGGACAGGGAACTTCTGCTCCGGCTCCTGGAGCACCTCTCCCCCTCCTCCTTCACTGACCTTGGTGCCTGCAAGGCTGTTCCTCACTCCTCTCACTCTCCCAGCTGCTGTGTGGCGCAGCTTTTTTTTCCCATCTTAAATATTCTCTCACAGAGGTGCAAAACAACATCATTTATTGGCTCAGCTCTGGTCAGCAGTGGGGCCCTTACCAAACATGGGGCAGCTTCTAGATCCTGCTCACAGAAGCCATCCTTATGGCCCCCTGCTACCAAAACCTTGCCACGTAAAACCACTACACAGTCTGTGAACACAGTCATATACAGGTAATATGAATGCCTGCCATCAGTATTAATATTTTAGTAGTTTAAAGCTTGCTGATCCATAATGATGTGATCAAAGTAGCTACTTGAAGTAGCTACTTTACAACAGAAATATATTATTTTTTGTGTAGTTGTGTATGTCTATATATGAAGAGAACAAAACATGCTATGCCGATGCACAAAACTTTTTCTATTAGTTATTAACATGGAAAATGATGGTATTCAGACTGAAGTCACTGCCAGACTACAATATGACAGCCTAACATGTTTATTTGAGTGATAGACTATGTTTACTTCAAAACACAAAGGTAAGCAAAAGTAATACAGAAAAAGTGAGGTTGAAACAGTTACTGAAACTACTATCAGTGTGTCTTCAACCAAGAGAGAGAATGCATCTACTGTAAGCTTTTTAGTTAGGATCAGGACTGTGTTCTTAAAAACAAAACAAAACTTGTGATAAGCCTCTTATCTTATTTTGGTTTACACTAAGCGGGTGTCTTGGAACATGTTAGCTTAAATCTTTTCATATCTAAATCTCAACCAGAATATGCTACAGCACAATCCCTGACACTCCAGCCATTAATGGGAATGGTCTGTGACACCAGGGTACAGGCAGTCAGAAGTAAATCTGAAACAAGTAGTATGGATGTTAGGTCTCCAGTACCACATATTTCGTTTTTCAGGGCTGCTGGTGGGCATCACTACTTGGTAACATAGGCATAGCTTTAGATAACCTCCTTCATTTTTCTCTTTCTCTTTAAAACTTATGCATAAATGAAATTTATGATAATTTTGTTTTTGGCTTGGAGTTTCTCAGCAGATCAGTTATTTTCTTTAAGGTACATGATCATGCCACCTTTTAAAAGTTTTCAGTATTTAGACATTCTCTAAAATATTATCTACATTGTCCAAACATCTAAAATATGATTTTTGCATTCATATATATATTTTTCTAAAGTTGGCTAGCAGATAGCTGGTGAAAATTATGTCTACAGTAGTACAAGGGAGATTGCATATTTTTCAAGAGAAATCTTGCCTGTTTTAGGCACCCAGCAGAATTACCTGTTTTCCACATGTATTCAGCATTAAGAGCCTCCGTTGAGAACAGTGAGAAGATTGGCTGTGGAATTTTCTAAATAGCATTCTGAATAGCAGTTATAATGAACACTCCTTAAAATATTTATCTTAGTTATTATTTTTCATAAAAAGCCATACTTATGTAATCATGTCTGTAAACACCAATTTCCTCAAGGAAGCAGATGTTTAATGTCATGTACAAAACAAAGAAAATGCATGATAGGAATTTTTTAAAGCTCTAGAGTTCACACAAAAATAATTGCAGGTGTTTCATTGTGAAAAAAAGTGAAATATGCCTACTCCGTATCTAAAATGGTTCAAATACTATTCAATTACATGAATATAATTTAAAATCAAATAAATAGAAGCAGACCTAGCTCACTATCAAACTGTAGCTTGAGCAACAAGACAGCACCCATGTAATCTCCTACCAGTACCCTATTTTTACCATATTCAGCTTTTAGTTTCTGTGTTTAAAGATGTTTTAAGTTAGAAGGTACATGGAAGAGTTTTCTCATCTATACTGACCACTCAAAAAAGAAACACCACTCCATGAAGTACTCTGTGTAATTCAATTTTTTTGTAGGTGGAATTTTGCCTGGTGAGAGACCAGTAAAAAAGCATTAAGTTTCGCCATTCTTCTGAAAAAGCAATTTTAAAAGGATAGAAAAAAATATTTTTAAATTGTATCAGGTACTATGACAGCAGAATGCTCTTGTTTCAGAAAGTAGGTAACTGGCTCCAAATATAACTCTTTCAGAGGAATAGCAAAACAATAAACTTTTGTATTTAGTATGACTTCTGATCCATCCCTGAATTTACCACTAGAGAAAGTAAAGCCAAAAAAATGTCACTGTCCTAGAATATCCATGGCATAAATTATTTTATCCAATGTACATAGATACGATAAAATTTAAGTATTTTCTTCAAAAAGCACCTGTTAATTTAAACTTTTTGAGGTGAGATTCTTAACAATTTGTAAAAGAACTGCTGCACTGTACATGTTTAATACTGTGAGAATACATTGGAGTAAGTATCTAAGTTCAAAGTAGCTATCGTCTGAAGCACTGTATTCACAAAATTAATCTTTTAAATGTGGTTAGGACATTTATAAACATTCTATGTATGTTCTTTGGATATTCTTTGGATGTAAGTTCACTCTGAGACCATTTATTGGAGCTGCAAACATATTTTTTCTCATTTCTTTGTCTTGGAGAATTTATGATTGATAAATATTGTTGCTTTGACTTTATCTTTACAGTTTCTTACTTTCAATTGGTTTATGTCTTCCAAAGTTGTTATGAAAATAGCACAGTGTTACAGAGATAAATCACAAATCTTAGTTACCTTAGTTAAAAGGGCTCGATATTATAAAGAATTTGTGGTGGAACAGTATTTAGATTTTTAACCTGAGAGTCTTTTTTTTTTTTCTAGCCAAAGGTCTATTTCCAATAATGTTGATTGAAAAAGGTATTTTTAAGGATTTGTTTGAACCTTTGTTAATGAAATCATTATACGTCTCAAAATGGAAAGTTGAATTTATAGAAAATATTCCAAGAGTAAGAACTAAAAACATAAGTTTCATAATTGTCAAAAGAAGGTATAGAACTATTGAGGAAATACTCAGTTGGGGAAATGGAAGAATGTGTTCGTGATAGGTAACTTCATTTTTTCTTTTAAGCTTTAGTTTGCACAGAGGGAAATCTGTCTAACCATAAATATAAGACCCTCTTACACTTCCTCTCTATTAGCTTTACGGCAGCTTACACAAATGAACCTTTCAACAGCCTCCTTTACTATAAGTGCCATAGAATAAACATACAAATTTAATACACCTGTGAACTAATTGGAGTTCAACCCCAACCATGTCTGCCTCTTGACCTGATTTAGCTTTAAACTGCAATAGTGATAGGACTGGTTAAAGGAAAAGGGAAAAAAAAAAATACACAGCTGGAGGAATAAGGAGATTTCAGAGATTGCTCCTTCAAAGCAAGGAACAATTTCAAAGTTTGATCGGCTAAATCTGTGGTGAAATAGCATTTCAGGTAGCTACGTTTTCTTTATTTTTCTGTTTTGACAGTGCATAGTTATAGGGAAGAATTTTGTCTGAAGCAAATTACGGCACAGAATTTAGGTTTCTGCAATGTAGAGACTTTGAAATATTCTGTTCTGAGCATCTACAGCAGATAATGTTCTGCTTGACAGTTGAGCTCTATATAAAAGTTTAGTTCCTCAAATTTATGAATTATTATTTTAATGCAGTCATTCTGGTATTTGGCTGTTGAATATCTCTTTTTTTTTTTTTTTTTTTTTTTTTTCAGTTTATTTGTTGTGGCAAGGCTAAAGCAAACAAATATATTTTACGTTTCCAATACAATTAGGTTGTTTGGGTTTGTGATGTTTTTATTTCTGTAAATATGTTTATTACTTTCTGTAAGATTTTTAATAGATGCCTGTATGAAAAAATAATTACTTTCATAAGATCTTGTTTCATATTCAAAGAGTGTGACATTGTGTGAACAAATCTGTTCCATGACTCCTTTCACCTCTGTTGTGGTTTAACCCAGCCGGCAGCTAAACACCACACAGCCGTTCGCTCACCCTCCCCCCTCCCTCTCTGGGATGGGGGAGAGAAACGGGAAAGTGAAGCCTGTGGGTTGAGATAAAGACAGTTTATTTAAGAGAGAAAATAATAATAATAATAATGATAATAATAATAATAATAATATGTACAAACAAGTGATGCACAATGCAATTGCTCACCACCCGCTGACCGATGCCCAGCCCAACCCTGAGCAGCCGGCCCCCACCCTGGCTAGCCACCCCTATATATTGTTCAGCATGACCCCAGATGGTATGGAATACCCCTTTGGCCAGTTTGGGTCAGCTGTCCTGGGTCTGTCCCCTCCCAGCTCTTGCTGCCCCCCCAGCCTGCCCGCTGGCAGGACAGAGCGAGGAGCTGAAAAGTCCTTGGCTTAGTGTAAGCACTGCTCTGCAGCAATTAAAACACCAGCATGTTATCAGCACTCTTCTCATCCTAATCCAAAACATAGCACTCTACCAGCTACTAGGAGGAAAAATAACTCTGTCCTAACTGAAACCAGGACAACCTCCATGATCACCTTGTGCACATCTGCATATTTAACTATGGAGCTTTGCTTGTAAAATTAATTTCGTATAGTTTTAGCTTTATAGATTATCTCCAGTGATGTGAGAAAATCACTGATTTCTGGGTAAGTTACTTGGTTTCAGTTTTGAAAATTAACTGCTGGATCTTGTTTGGAAATGCAGCATTGTTACTGCTGTAGTGGGGTACTCAGGGTTCCAGCGTAGGGATAGAGGATAAAATCGTGCTGAAACCTTGTAGACCAAACAATTATAACTCTGAGCAGTGTCCCAGACAGTGGTCGTTGTGTATTATTAAATTAGAATAACACTAATAATACTGTTTGAGAGTATCTTTTCAAATGCATTTCTTTCACAACTGATAGTACTCATTGGAGTGCTATCTTTATTGACTTTCTAAGGTTAAAAGTTGCATATATACCTTATCAGTGTTAGTTGTGCCATATTTATGATGGCACAAAAGTACCTTAAATTCAAGCATTTAAGGTACTTCCTTGGCAAATATATGTACATATATATTTCCTCATTGGAAAAAAATTGCAGGCCTGTGTATGCTTATTTTCTGTTTTCCTCGTATAAGTATATGGTGAATGAAACCAGTAAGCTGATAGAAGTAAGCTCTATTGTGATAGAGAAGTAAAAAAATACTGTTACTTCACTATATGTAATTAATGGAAAATAGAGAAAAAATAGAAGTTACCCTTTGTGGGATGGTAATTGCATTTTCAGTAGGAAGAATTAGAGGGAAAGATTTCCGTGAGTTTAGGTCAGATCAGATGGTCAGCTGATGTGATCACCACAGTGACACTGAGCTCACTTGCAGCATGTGGGGCTGTGGCTTTATTTGCTTCTGATGTTCATGAAACAGGTCTTAAAGAGCATGATTCAAAGCTGAACAAAGCAAGACATCTTATGTTTTTGCAAAGATTCGGCTGTGGTCTGTGATACAGTCACCATCTGTAATTTCAAGGCTGTAGTTTATTTTAAGTGGCACTTATGTAAGAAACAAACAAATTCTGTAATTCTCATCTGCAAAAAAAGGTAGTGGTGAGAAGGTATTTGAGTCTGTCGTGAAATACATGAAATATGCTAAAGGTGCATTTAATCCTATACACTTTTACTGTTGTTGCTTTAAATTTAGCTTTAGGCAGTGTATGAAGTAGAAACAAAAATAATTGTTCAACAGGAAAAAAAAAAATAGGTATTTAGCATATTCCATTATCTTCTGAATCATACATGTTCTTTGTACTGCCATCCAACACAAAAAATGGTCCCGATGACCCTCCTGCCTTTGCAGAGCTCAGGTTGCCATATGTAGCTTCTTTGTAATCCCAGCCCACAATGATAATTCTCATACAATTTATATTTTTTCACTATTCACTGGGTGGGAAATCACACTTAAATGGGAATCACACTTAATCTCCAGTCACTGGTTACATTTCAGTATACTTATGTAAAGATGGTGGTATGTTTATGCTGTAAATAGTGTTACCTCCTCTTTATTTTTCTGTCTTTTGGGGTCTGTTCTTAAAAAAAAAAAAAAAGAAAGAAAGGAAATAAAAAAGTAGCAATTTAGGTTTTGACACTAAATCAGAACTTTGTCATTGTTCAAGTTAGGTCTTAAAATAACTCTCTATATTTTCACAGCAACTGTCCTCCATTGTACAGTTGAAATTGCTTTTTTCACTTTTTCTATTTCATTAGTAACTTGAAAAACTTTGTATTCAACTTTGTAAAAGTATAAAACTGATCTTTTAAAGGAAGTTGGCCCCCTCTACTGTTAAACAGAAGTATATGCTGTTGCTTTTTTTTTTTTTTTTCTTTCTTTTTTAATTTTTTTTCCATAAACTGAGTCAAATATGAAGAGAAAATATGACCATTGAAGAAAATACAGTGGCTGATATCTGAATATAATACCATAAGGGATTATACGGGAAGATTAGACGTGCCTTTCACTTTCATTTTATACAATTGGTCAGAATTTTGTAGGAATTTGGAAAATGAAAGATAGCTTGCAGAACTCTATGACCTAACTAAAGAAATGCTATCAGATTTGTTTTCAAGTTCAGCACTGTTTTTCACTTTTATAACTTAGAATCATAGAATCATAGAATATCCTGAGTTGGAAGGGACCCTTAAGGATCATCAAGTCCAACTCTTGACACCGCACAGGTCTACCCAGAAGTTCAGACCATGTGACTAAGTGCACAGTCCAATCGCTTCTTAAACTCAGTCAGGCTCGCTGCAGTGACCACTTCCCTGGGGAGTCTGTTCCAGTGTGCAACCACTCTCTCTGTGAAGAACCCCCTCCTGATGTCAAGCCTAAACTTCCCCTGCCTCAGCTTAACCCCGTTCCCGCGGGTCCTGTCGCTGGTGTTAATGGAGAAAAGGTCTCGTGCCTCTCGACACCCTCTTACGAGGAAGTTGTAGACTGCGATGAGGTCTCCCCTCAGCCTCCTCTTCTCCAGGCTGAACAGGCCCAGTGCCCTCAGCCGTTCCTCGTACGTCTTCCCCTCCAGGCCTTTCACCATCTTCGTAGCCCTCCTCTGGACACTCTCCAACAGTTTCACGTCCTTTTTATACTGTGGTGCCCAGAACTGCACACAGTACTCGAGGTGAGGTCGCACCAGCGCAGAGTAGAGCGGGACAATCACCTCCCTCGACCTACTAGCGATGCCGTGCTTGATGCACCCCAGGACACGGTTGGCCCTCCTGGCTGCCAGGGCACACTGCTGGCTCATATTCAACTTGCTGTCTACCAGGACCCCCAGATCCCTCTCTTCTAGGCTGCTCTCCAGCGTCTCATCGCCCAGTCTGTACGTGCAGCCAGGGTTTCCCCGTCCCAGGTGCAGGACCCGGCACTTACTCTTACTGAACTTCATGTGGTTGGTGATCGCCCAGCTCTCCAACCTATCCAGATCCCTCTGCAAGGCCTTTCCACCCTCATCCGAGTCCACAACTCCTCCAAGTTTGGTGTCATCAGCAAACTTGCTCAAAATACCTTCTATTCCTACATCCAGATCGTTTATAAAAATATTGAAAAGTACCGGCCCTAAAATGGAGCCTTGAGGGACCCCACTGGTGACCGCCCGCCAGCCTGACGCAGCCCCATTCACCATAACCCTTTGGGCCCTGCCCGTTAGCCAATTGCTCACCCATCGGATGATGTTTTTATTTAGCTGTATGGTGGACATTTTGTCCAGTAGGATCCTATGGGAAACCGTGTCAAATGCCTTGCTGAAGTCCAAAAAAAATCACATCAGCTGGTTTCCCTTGGTCCACCATACGGGTGATCTTATCATAAAAGGAAATCAGGTTAGTTAGGCAGGACCTACCCTTCACAAACCCATGCTGGCTGGGACCAATGACTGCTTTGTCCCCCAGGTGTGCCTCAATAAGTTTGAGAACCATCTTCTCCATGATTTTACCAGGCACTGACGTGAGACTGACAGGCCTGTAATTGCTAGGGTCTTCTTTCTGACCCTTCCTGAAAATCGGCACAACATTTGCCAGCTTCCAGTCTACCGGGACCTCTCCAGACTCCCAGGATAGTTGAAAAATAATTGAGAGAGGTTCCGCGATGACGTCCGCCAGCTCTTTCAGCACCCGGGGATGAATCCCATCCGGACCCATGGACTTGTAGGGATCCAGGTGGAGTAGCAAATCCCGCACACGTTCAGGGTCAGTTGGGAGTTTGTCATCCCCACCGTCCCGGTCCTCCAGCTCAGGGCACCCTGGGTCCCGAAGCCCATCATCGGCATTGAAGACAGAGGCAAAGAAGGCGTTAAGCGTCTCTGCTTTGCCTATGTCATTGTCTGTGAGGAGACCTTCCCTATCAAGGAGCGGCCCTATGTATTCTTTAGGTCTCCTTTTTCCATTCACATATCTAAAAACTTGCATGTTTTGGTTGTAGAATTTCAGAGCACTGAAGGTTTTCACCTGTTCTTCCATTTATGTGACATCACTAAGGCTTCAGGGTTTTGTTTAATCACGTAGAAATATTTTCATGCAAAAAATAACCTATTATTCAAATATATGAGAATTCTAAAAAGAAGTGTAGTGATTTTTTTTTCTTTTTTTTTTCCTAACAGTGATGTCAGCATTAAAAGTCAATTTCATTCCATGGTGCTAGTAAAGAAAAGAAACTTCAGGTACAGGTTACTCATTGGTGAAGAAATGTAAAAATAACACTGTTGAATATAAGTAGAGAAGCTTTTCTGGATCAGTTTCTGAGATGCTTTATTGATAGCAGTTTTGTGTTTTTTAAATTAATGATAACATTAGTGATCCTTTAGTTGGTACTAATGAAAGTATTTCAACACCATATATAAATGCAGTTTCCTTATCTGAGTACAGATCTTTAAGTCCAATACAGCGTAGCTTGTCAGATATATTTGGAAGTCCTTTGAATGATTCAATTTTTATGTTAAAAAAAGAAAAGCATTATTTGTGAAAGGCTGTCTTTGTGATATGCAAAGAGAATGATTTATCTTCCTTGTCTTTAGTCTTTCCTCTTTAAGTATGAAGACCTAGGAACTTCTTGATGAAGGATATGAAAGATTTTTTTACTGTGTTATGTGTCCTGGTAATAGAAGCAGGAAATAGGATTTTCTTTATTTTAGCCTGTGCAAAAACTAGCTGAATATCCTGTCTCTTTATTAAAGATAATAGGATTTGAGTTACCATACCCTTACTGCAGCTGAAGATAGGAAGTACATAAGTATCTGGAGAGATGTTGTAAGATGACTTTTAAATTATATTTCTGTATTTTTAATGCAGTCATTTTAAAATGTTTTCAAAGGTCAGATTTCTCTCCTGCTGTGCAGTGTTCTCTAGGATGGCAATTAGGGGAGGGGAAAACAGATTTTTGAAAAGGTTTAGCTGAAAACTGGCTTTAGCTTTAGCTGCTTTGGAAACAATATAGCACTGTCATTAGAACTCTTTAAAAGCCTCAGTGTTTTCTCAAGACTGGTTGTATGGTTGCTTTTTTTTTTTTTTTTTTTTCTTTTTTTAGCTCAACAATCATCTTTTATGTGATCAGAGACAGCCCTACATTTTCTCTTAAAATAACTTGATTTCACATATATATATTTAGGTCTGGAATTCCTTTCAAATCAGCTATCAGTCCACTCAGAATTGAAGATGACTAAAAAGCAGAATCTTTGTAAGAAATGAGGTTAGCAGTAACTTTTTTAAAAAAATCTTTTTCAAAAATCTATATATCTTTTTCTCTCTCTCTCCCCTGGGACTTCAGCATATCTAGTCTTTTAGGCTGGCATTATAGTTGCCATAAATTTTCTCAAAACTTCAGTCTCAAAATTCTATGCTTTCTTTAAGGCATGTTTCTACTCTGACTTTTTCTGATCCCACAAGCAAAGTTTATGCTTATTCAAATGTCTTCAGCTATCTACTGTAGTTAGTTCTTGTCTGGTCTACCTGTTTTTTCATTTGCTGTAATATGCACCGCTCTTGTTAAACAAGTCCATTGCTATTCAAACACAGTTTTTTGTTTTGTTCCTAAACATACTGTTGAATGCAATTGCTTAGTCTCTTTTTTTTTTGTTTTAATTTTTTTCTTCCACAATACACAAAGGTAAAATTCACATTGCTTATCTTCAAATCTATGCACAGTTTTCATTTCAGAAATTCTTTTCTGCTAGCTTTCCCTTCTCGCATATTATCATGACTTCTAACTGTTGCTTGGCTGAATGATGTTTTCTTTCTTTTCTTCTCTCCATCCATCCCTAAAAAAAAGTGATTTGGGATCAGGCCAATAGTTTGTTGAGCACAATATTTATTTTGTTTCTGGCTGTCGTCATAAGTAAGTACTTAGGAGAAAAAGAAAAAAGTAAGAAAAGCATGAGCACATGTGATAAGTCTGTTTAAAACTCTGTCATCCCACAGTCATCTTCAGCTGAAGGACTTTCCAAGTAGGATGTGAGCCCTATCCAATTAACAATATGAAATGGATGTATCTCATGATCTTTCCTACTGTGCCCTTAAACTCATGGAAACTGTTGACATCTGCAGGAACTCTAGGTGACGAGTTATGCAGTTCAACTATTTACTACATGAAAAAACAAGTTTTGTCTGGGAACTTCATCCCCTGTAGATTCATGTTAGGCCCAGTTCTCCAATCAGAATATAATATTTAGTCTTATCCCCTCTCCATACATTTGATCTTGTTTGCCTCTTTCTTTTTGCTTACATGCTTGCTTTCTATCAATTTTCAGTGTACAATCATGGGCTTGACCTAACTATGAGAACTTGGATTATTTATTTATTTATTTATTTATTTTAAGGCACCCACTATTCCATATTGGTGATATGGACAGCATAGAGAATCATAGTCATGTAGGTTGGAAGGGACTTTCTGAGATCTTTCATCCTGCCTCCTGCTAGAACAGGTTATTTCAGGGAGTGTGCTGTTAGGTTTTGAATGTCTTAAAGGACAGCATTTCTACAACCTCTCTTGGTAGCCTGTTCCAATGTTTGACAACCTTTTGACAACTGTTCTTAATATCCAGTCAGAATTTCACATTCTGGCTTGTATCTGCTGCCAAGTGTCCAATGGGTGGGCACTTTTAGAAAGAGCCTTGCTCCATCTTCTATACACCCTCCTATTATGAAAGAAAATGAGTTTTAGCTTTATGCAGCTGCAGACAGCAGTAAGATATCTGCTTTGCCTTCTCTTCTCAAGGAGGAACAAACCCTATTTTCTTAGCCTCATCTTTGTGGCCCATCTTTGGGGGCCACATTCCAGTAAGTCAGTGTCTTTCTTGCAATGGTATTTTTGTATACATGTTTTTTTTTTTTCTTCCCCATGTAGTCTCAAAACAGGGAAAATCACTTCTGTTGGTCTGCTGACAACAATCTTGTTAATACAGTCCCACGTGTGGTTGGCCTTCACTGCTGCAGTGGCACAATACTGATTAGCTCGTCGTCCACCAGAAATGCCAAAGAGTGTTTATCAGCATCGTGGTAGGTACATATATACATATAAAAACATATGTATATATGTATACATATGTATATATTATAAAATATATATCTATATATATTATATATGTACATATATATACACATATGTGTATATACACGTATATATATATACACGTATGTGTATATATATGTACATATATAGAAATAAATATTTTTCTAATGGAAATCTGTTTTCTGCCTAGGCAGTACACCACCTGCACCATTGCATGGAGTTGTTCCATTATAGCTGCAAGACTGTACTTTGTTAAACTCCCTGACATGGCTGTCCACCAGTTTTTGTACCAAACAGGAGCCCTGTCTTCCAGTGCACCAACTGCTCCTAGTCTGGTATTGCCTCAAGAGCAGTTCAAATGCAGTTGTGGAAGCCTCCTACTTTGTAGTAGACTGGAGGTAAAGCAGAAGAGGAGAGAATCAGATTTGTGAGTGCTCAAGACTGAACACGTCTGAAAAACAGAAGGAAAATTTAGCCATTAATTAAAAACAAAACAAAAAAACCTGCTAGGAATGTTATTTATAATGAATATTCTTCAGACTGTACTTGATCACAGTCAAAGTACATGGTCTGTGCTAAAGAAAAATTGCAAAGGTCAGTGTAAATCAAGATGAGAAAAGGCCAAAAATCATGTTGCTAAGGCATGTTAGTTGTTCAGGTACCATTTTTTTTTTTCCCTCTCTGGCATCCTATGTGCCATATATACCTGATTGGTTTGGCTTGGCTCAGCTCTGCAGCTGCTGCATTTGCCATATAGTCCTTGCAGAACACTCGGAGGAGCTCAGCTGGAAGTGTATTTCTCAGTTTTAGCCTAATGGCTGCCACTTTGCCTGTCCTAGAGCTGTTATGTCATTCCTCCCACCTTATGTCACCTTGTGCATAAGAAATGGTACCCTTGGTGCTTCAAAAAAAAAAAAAAAAAAAAAAAAGCTGTATATGAACTAATTGTCCTTTATAAGGACAAGAAATGAGTGTTGAACTGTTGAACACATTCCATACTTACCAGTATAGCATGAGTGACAAATCACAAAACTTTCAGCTCTTGAAATGTACGAATTTTGCCCCTTCAAAAGTACTGACGAAATGGTTTTTTTACCAATGAGTGTTGACAAGCAGATAAGGTTCATCTGGGTTGAATCTTCACTGGTCATGTTTGAGAAGATGCAGGTGAATTAACTTCATTTGACTAAGGCCCTGCACTTCTCAGCAATTTGAGATTACCTTGCAGCTCAGTGTTGTTCACTCTTTTCTAGGATTTTATTTTCTTCAGTAAACATGGTTTATTATTATTTTTTTTTTTTTTGCCTGCCACTATTTAGAATATATTGAGCTAAACCTGCCAGTTATAATTTTGGCTTTGCTTCCTCCACTCCAAGCCCTGGATCACATTTTTAATTAAGTCCAGCCTCTCTCTTGTTCCAGACTGTAGGACTTGCAGCTGTGACTCCCTTCATCTGGACAGCAGGTTATAATTTCTAGCTATGTTCAGAAGGCAAAAATTAACAGGGGAAACAGCAGCTGCAGCATGGAAAATTGGAGTAGGAAAGGGGGCTGAAATTAACCCAAAATTATGAACAGAATGGTGAAGAGAAAGGGTGTGTGCTTTGTAATGGTTTGTGAGCAGAGAAGGGAGGAAAGGATTGGAACTGACCAGAAAGCATAAGCATCTGGAGCTTTCTGTAATCAAAATCCAAACAATACTTTTAATTGTTGACTTTTCAGAAAATTAAAATCTTTCCAACCTGAAAAAAAAAAAAAAACAAAAAAACCTCAAAGATGTAGGCTTTCTTATAAGACTGCTGAAATTCTACACTAAATCCTGTCATGTTGTGTTAGCCTTTGTAATTCTGGACTTGAAAACTGTCAAAACCTTCTATTTATACCCTTTCAAGCTAAATATGAAAACAAGAGATGGGCTTCCTTTATGTACTTTGGTCTTTTTCTTTTTTTTTTTTTTTTTTTTTTTTTCCTCACCAATCCTCTAATACTCTCTGCTCTCCTCCATCTCAAACCTACTGCTTGTCTTCCCCCTCAATATTCTTTGTTACTTCTCTCCAGCTCACCAATGATATCTTATTTCACTGCAACAGATTAGCATGTCTTTGATCAGCCTGTAGATGAGCCTGTAATACCTTCCTCTTGGATTTCTAACACAAATCAACAAAAAACAATTTGAAACAAAATTCAGCAAAACTTCCGTCCGTCTTATATTTGGTAGGTGATATGTTTAGAAAATCTGTAGATATTTCACTATCGTTCTTGAAATCCTCATCTGTACTGTGCTCAAAATCTTGTCACTACTGCATACTATCCTGTGTGATAAAAAAAATTGTTTCCTTATACTTTACCTCTGTTTTACTCCTCTGCTCATTGTGATTTTTGTTAAATTTTAAACTGTTTATTGAAGCTTTATTTTTTTCTTCTGAAAAAAATAAAAATTGTACAAAATCTGTCCCACTGGGGCTGTAATACTTGACTGTGGCTCAGAGGTACTGCAGTCAGGAAGTTGTTAAATAATTTTGTAATTGAAATAAAAAATACACACACAAAAGAAAAAAAATCCCTAGGTGTAACAAATTGTAAAACAAGAGCATTTTGATACTCTTGCTTTTTACTTAAACTCTGCAGTTCTCCCTCGATTCCGCTAGAGGGGGGATTTCTACTTGCATTTCCCCAAATATTTACAGGCATTTGATGTAGTAAACTTTGTATGTAGCATTGAATTGACTTACAGGAGATGGTAACGGATACTCATATATCTCTTTATCACTTTTTAATCATTGACTTTTGTTGGATATTAAGAGAACCATGCATTGGGGTTTTCAAACACTTCTGAAAATTTAAATAATTTACTGCGATTTTGTATTCATTGTTTATGTTGCTTCATTAGGTGGTAGCTATAGTCCTGAAAGCTTTAAGCAATACATACTAAAAAATATAATATATCCCTGAACTATCATTCCATGCCAAAGAGAACTTGCAGTTTAAAGCTATGTATAGCAGATTGGTAGATTTAAGAGGCAGTACTTCTAACTAAAAGAAAGTACTACCTCAATATTGTTTTCAGTAGCCCAGTTTTCCAGGCTTCTAAAGCCACTGCAAAGAAGAATCTGAAGGTAGATAATGAGATAAAATTTGCAGATGTTTATAGGCAGCTTCCCTTAAGAGACTGTGCTGAAGACATCTTGAAGGCATTAAGTAATGACAGAAGGATGAGGGAAATGCGTATCTTAAGTGGAAGTTGACATTTTAGCAAGATGAAAAAAAAAAAAAAGATATAGGGTGGAATAGTCAGAGAAGACTTCTAAAAGCCAAGACAGGCAGTCTGTGTCAGCAAAAACAGGAACAGAGATGGATAAAATCGAGCAGAGTGCCATATCGGAATGATTGACTAGGGAGATTTTTCTTGTCAGCAGCGTTCTGAATTGCTGGCAAAACTGTATTTGTCAAAGCCAGGAAAAAGGATGGAAGATAATGATTTTCTAGATGAGAGTTATGGGTGTGTGAACAGATGGAATCACTGCATCATCATGTGACTCTGAAAATTGGATTCTAGTTGTGAGCCCACACCTTATTCTGTGCTGAACATATATTTCACAGGGATTCTTAATTTACAGTGCTGAAGTTATAAAGCTCTCTGTCAGCATACTGCCATTCACAATCTATAGACAACACAAACATTCCACCAGAGTTTTGGTTTCCTCTGATAAATAAAGTTTCTAGAGACCTTGCTGTTTGTTTAGCAAAATTGGCAGAAATAACTTTTCGGTGCTGTTCCTTGTCTTGCACCATCACTGCTATTACTTAGACCGCCAAGCTTTTCTTCTTAATTCCTCAGCGTACTGTTCTTCATGTGCCCTTCCCAACATACTCTTTCTCTTTTGTTTAACCCCTTGTTTGTCATCTGAGTGCTTATCTAAATGCAGATTTACACTGTAGTGCATATTGTTTGCATTGTTAGGTAACTTTTCATCCTTTTAGGGGTTCATTTTCCCTTAGGAGCAGTTCATCTGGTAATGGAAGGATCTGGGATGTATTTGCAGGACACAGAGTTTATTTTCCTGTTTGTGCTCTTTCCACATAGAATCCAAGACTGTTTGGAGTCCAGCTCCTTTAGGTTGTCAGGAGAGCTTGTTTTGGATGCTTAATTTACCTTCTTTGATTTGCCAGTTGAACAGAGATTAAAAAACAAAACAAAACCACAAAAAAAAACATCACTCTTAAGCATTATGAAGGAAGAAGGTACAGGTACACATGGAAGGTACCATCTGATTCATTTCTTGAACTGTTGCATATTCCTTTGGTACCATGTGCCTTGCCTGAGCACCACACACATTACCTCTAGGTCATTTTTTAGAGATAGGAAGCTTAGGGATGTTTCTGGACCATTTTTTATGAGTCTGTGATGTTTTCTGCCAAACAGAATTAATGGAGAACACTGACAACTGAGCTGGCTTAAGAATTAAAATATTAACCTGTGCAGAGGTTCCTGGGAACTGGAAAGAGAAATCACTTCAACCTTTGCTTTTCTTAAGACTGTATTTTCTCTGTAATCCCTTCTAATCTTTTTATGTAACCATCCTAGTCAACATCCTAGCACTGAACCATACTACAACTTTCTGAATCTGAGGTTGGGATAGAGAGAGTATTTTCACAGAATCACAGAATTTCTAGGTTGGAAGAGACCTCAAGATCATCGAGTCCAACCTCTAACCTAACACTAACAGTCCCCACTAAACCATATCCCTAAGCTCTACATCTAGACGTCTTTTAAAGACCTCCAGGGATGGTGACTCCACCACTTCCCTCGGCAGCCCTTTTTTTTTGATTTAGGTTTCATTTCTTTAGGCAGTTTCTAATTCCTTTTCTAAAAAAGCCTTCCATTGAGTAACAAATCTATTGGGAACTGTTAAGTAAAAAACATAATATTGAGACTGAGATGGCCCAAACATTGCAAATTTTGGTAACTGGCTATTATGGGAGGTGTCGTTGCATGCTTCTTGTCTTCCACTCTTCCATCATGACTTAGCAACTATCAAAGATGGTATACTCAGGCAGATGAGCATTTGGACTAACCAGTGTGGCTCTTTGTTCTTTTCTTGGTATTTAGCACTGTCCTTATGTTCATTGCACTTGTTTCTGGACATCATTTATTGCTGCTTGAGTTAATGCTGTTTATCAGGTCTGCCCTCTTATATACTGCTTATCTTGTTTGGCAAACATAACTTCTTTTATGGTCACATTAAAATAATAATAATAAAAAGATCTGCATAAGAAATGTGCATTTCTTCACTAATGAAATCTGCTGCCACAGAAGGAGCAGACAGGCTAAAGCCTCGATGTTCACCAAGGAATGTAGGTGCTTTGATGCTTTGGCTGAGCAGGTACATTTTTTCTGCTACTCTTCATCAGCAATTTTAATCAGGTATAGCAAAAAACTACTGACTCAGTTAGTCTTTTCATTCCACCAAACCTCTAGAGGAGTCTTCATTTCTGTAGAGTGAGCTAATTTCTAGGGCAATACTTCATTATACAACCAGAATCTGAAACATAGCTTTGAGATTATGAACTTGTTTCCAGAAGGCAGTCTCCAACTCTCACTTCTCTAAAGATATACCTAGTCTCCTCCCAGTCTCCTTTGATAACAAAGGACTTTTAAGCTTATATTTGGACAAGATTATGCATTCTACAAATGATTCAAGGGGTACAAAGGAATTTTAAAGGTTTTACAACCACCCTAAAGAGAAAATGAGCTGTCCTCCCTACTGATTACTTAGCTGTTACTGATTTTTACTCTGTGAAAATACACAGTTGCAGGTGCAACAGACCTTAGTTGTGTATGTAGCTGTCAGATTTAGTCGACCCAAAGCTTTAAAAGATCAGCTTAAAATGTCAAGCAGCTGCATCCTTTTTTTATTCCATATGTGTTCAACATCTGTACATCCATTAGTCTACTGGTATCTTCATTTCAGTAGAGGTGTTATGCTTAGAATCATAGAGGAAGCATAGGGGCTTTAGATTGTCCATGAAATCTTAATTCACCAGGGAACTCCAGATTTATTCAGAACTGTTTCTCAACATTTCTAATCGGATAAAAGTGTTAGAAATATAACCATCAATGTTTTTTTTTTTTTCTTTTTTTTTTCCCCCACTTGTATCAGTTCTTAGAAGAGCTTTTAAAAACAGTTACATTTTTTGTTGTTGTTCGTTTTTTTGTTTGTTTGTTTGTTCATTTTTTAAAGGTACTCAGCAGAGCCCTGGGAGAAAGGAAACCTGGAAAGTGAGCAGCAGCCTAACATCTGCTGGGCTGTGAGATCCCTACAAACTGAAAGGGCAGGCAGATATCCTCCTGGCTTGCTGTCCAGCTCCTTGCAGAATTTTCAGTAACCTCAATATGCCCCAATAGAACATCTTAATTCCTGTTGATCTTGTAGAAAACAAAGTGATTAAGGCTATTAACATTACTTTGAGTAGAGTTTTATACATGCAAAGGTGCTGCCAATCAACAAAGGTTCTGACAGTTTTACAAAGGGATCTGTGCTTGAAGAAGAAATGCCAAGGAGAGGATCAGAATTAAACACCAAAGAAAAAGAGGAGGCTTTAGATTTGTAATGCTGTCCTAGAAGCTTGTAAACTCTAAGTTCTAATTCAGTGGTACAATTGATTCTTGGATTTATGCAAGGAAACTATGATACTGCTAGTCTGCATGATAAAAAGTTGTATTAACACTGGCCCTTTTTGAAGTTTCCAAATCTAGTAGAAAACATAAAACTTGGAAGTGGAACATGCCAAATTAAACAGCCATGTTTTCACTTGGAAACAGCTATTAAGTCTCAGGTCGCTGCTGATGACTGCCAGACTAGATGAAAAATAAAGAGGATATAATGTATTTGGCTAGTAAAAGCTTCATTTTGATGGTCCTACAGAGCTGTCTGATTCTTCCTGTGATAATTTTGAAGTGGAAAATACATAACTCTATGTTAAGCTAAATTAAACATTTTTTCCTTTACTTTCATAAATTCCTGCATTCTGTGAACTGCTCAATTTCTATTTTGTGCCTTTGAAAGTCACAGGAAGAGTGATCTTGTAATAATTTCAAGCATTGCTTTTTAACTGACTGTTCTGTCAAGACAGATCATTTAATTATTTCCTTTTGACTATGTGTTGTAATAACACATTTCACTGAGTTAGCTATAGTAACTTGCATCAGTGTTTCAGGGACCAGCAAGTGCGGGGATGCTCACATGTGCCAGGAGCAGAGGATTACCCCACCACAGTCAGGGAAGATTACCCCCCTGCAACATTGGAGCAGCCCTGGGGTCTGGGACTACAGCCTGCAGGCCTGGGGTGACCAGGGAACAAGCCAGGTCCAAGACAGGAGGAGCAGGAGACCATGCTGGGGGCACAGTTATCTGCAACAGGTCCGGAGCTAGCTGGGAGAGCAGAAAGCAGGGCTGGCCACAGCCACAATGCATCTCTGCGCATTTCCTGGGGGGTCTGGAGTCCATTTATGTGCTCAGGGCCCTGCAAGCTGCAAGTACCCACTGCTTCTGAAATGCTTTCTTTCAAAGCCACAGAGAAAATAAAGCTTGGAAAGGTAAATCTTCTTGCTACAGAAAATTAAATCTTCTGTTATGCTGAGCTACCTTAGTCAGTGGAAATAATACAACCTCAGGAAGATTTTTTTCCTTTTTTTTTACATTTTTTTCCTGTTCATTTGAGAGTCAAGATATAAATAGACCCAATATTTATTCTTAATGTAAATATTATGACATTATCTAATTATCTCAAATCTAATAATATATACAACCATGGTCAAAACAAGCAACAAAGAGCAGAATTATAAAGCTAAAAAAATACTGTGTTTCTTCACTGTCCGAACTCTGGGTTATTTTCTTCAGTTAATGGATTTCATGTTTTAGATTAAAATGCATAAAAATCTCTCTAAGACCATAGTTCCCTTTCCACTTAATAGTAAACTTTATTTTTAGTGTACTCTTATGTGCATTCTTTGTTAATATTAATGACAGAGTATGCTGTGACAGGAAGGATTATTTTAAATTTCAGCTTAGATTTTTGGATGTCTAACTCAAATATTTCAGTTGTTTTTGTTTGTTTGTTTTATCATGTTAGCTTGGTTTGGTTTCAGTCAGTAATTCAAGGCAGTTAATGTAACACAAGTACTTAACATATTTAGTAAAGATTTGACAATTTTTCTTGCTCCTTTGAAAACCTGAGCTTTGACAATGAAAAGAGGGATGTTTCCCTTAAAATAATAAACAATCACCAAGTTTGAAATGTTAACTTCTCCAAAAATCGAAGTGTCCCTTAAGATGGTGATGAACTGGTAACACAAATGAGTATGAGTTTGCATTAGGTAGGAATTGTTCCTGGTTTAGGGTTCTTCCCATCGT
This sequence comes from Heteronetta atricapilla, assembly GCA_011075105.1. Classification (NCBI taxonomy): domain Eukaryota; kingdom Metazoa; phylum Chordata; class Aves; order Anseriformes; family Anatidae; genus Heteronetta; species Heteronetta atricapilla. The sequence goes on along the minus strand of CM021763.1, from coordinate 21,096,260 downwards.
GCCTGTATTCCTTCTTCTATTTAATTGTCTGACTTGGACTCGATGATCTTGCGGTCTCTTCCAACCCAGAAATTCTGTGATTCTGTGTCACTTGTATAAATTTGTCCTGTCCCTACTTAAAGTCAACAGAAATAGGTTCAGCAACAAACCTTCTACTGTACTAGATTCTCAGTTCTCTGGTTTTAAAGGCATACTAAATATGTTGCTTTCTAACATAAATACATTAATTTTTTAACCTGATAAAATATATATGACTCTCTTATTTAAATGCTGTTGCAGTACAATAGAGTACCTGAGAGCAGCTGTACTTCTTCATCTTAATTAGTCACATTTTTATTTCTCTAATTATGTATGTGACAGGATGTAATTCAATAAATGATTTGGGATGTCTCTGACTAGTTGCAATAAACATATTAAGTTGGTTACTATTTTTTTTTAAGGTATTAGTATGCATTCCAGTCTGGCTTCTGGTTCCTAGTTTCTTCCTGCCTGGAAATGGTCTTTCTTAAATCTTAGTAACATTGTAGAAGCAAATCCTTTGTGTTTTATTTCTAATTCTTACCAATCTGTAAAGTGACAAGTTTAAAATTTGTAGAAAAGACACTGAAGTAACGCTAGATGAATTGTATGAATGAGTTTCTTAAAAGGTATGGTCTTTTTATCTATCCAAAAGTTTGTTAGCAAGACAGTGCTAAAACCCATTTGTAATAACAAAGTTGAGTTGAACCATTCATAAATAGAACAGCTTGAACAGAAATCTCCAAGTTCTCAAAAATCCTGTGGCATTAATGCTATCAAAAAATAAAAATCATTAGCTATGATTTCTCTTTCAATGCGCTTATTTTTCTCTATCAGTTGCTCATCTGTAGATAATGAATTAGTTAAGAAACTATTGTAGGCTTTCTTTTAAAAAAATATTTTATAACCTCTCTAGATTTTATAAACGTTTCTTTGAATTCCTCCCCGCTTCTAATGCATGGTCAAAATAACAGATTTCTTGGAATGTAACAGATGGTACAGATTCCTTACTAAGTAAACTGTCATTGCATGTGTCTGACCTCCCAGAAATGCACTTGTTTATTTGTACATTGTACTCTAGCTTAACCATAATGCTTAGAGGACCTGGGTAGAGTCTAGTTTGGTAAAAGCTATTGCTCCTGCTAGCTTCAGAAATAAACTCTGAAGTTTGGAAATCTGGAATATTGATATACTTTTTGAGAAGTACTTGTGATCCTCAGATTTTCACAGAGCTATCATACATGCATGGATACCAACAGACAAAATTATAACATCAGTTAGTTAATTGATTTTCCAAAAGCTCTAACAGTAATTGTTAGGTCTAGCCCTAAGAAGTCTAAGATTACTACCACAACTTTCCTAGATGCCATACTTTTAAAATAATCACTTATTAAATACCGACTGGAGAGGAGGGGCTGGGCTGGGCTTGGGTTGACTTGGCTTGGCTATTTGCCTCTTTTCATTTTGTGCCCTGCCCTTTCCACTGACCTCTCTTTACCCCTCTCCTCATGACTGCTCTGCAAAGTTGTTTATGCTTATAGCTGTTTTCTGCTGATTAGAGGCCAAGCCCTTCAATTACAATTTAATAGTTAACAGATATCTTTTATGCATTGCAGTGGCAGGAATGCTGCCTGTTGCTCCTGTGCATTCTGTGATGCAATTGTATAAAAGTACATCCCTTAATCCTACCCCAGGAGATGTTTCATTACACAATTGTTTAGAAATTACAGTTATTGTTACTCTGTTTATTCTTATTTGTCATATAAGGTTATTCACTTTTATGTCAGTACATACATGTGGGCATTGATGCATCTTCCTATGTTTCACAGGGAAGCCACATCAGTTTTTTTAATACTTTTTTTTTTTTTTTGGTAAAGAAATGTTGCTTTTCTCTTTTTGTTTGATATTCTAGCATGTGTCACCCTTGCTGAGGCCTTTTCTTCCCACAGTTGATATGGTAAAGCCATTTCATTTTCAAATAGCTTTCTTTGTGTCGTCAAACAGGATTGTGTTAGCAGTCCTTTCTAATGAAAGCTCTTGAATATAGGCCAGTTTTTCTTAATCCTTTGAGTTAAGCAACATCAGATCTAGTTAGAAGGAAATCTTCAGGCTATCCTATGCAGTGTTGATATAATGATTACATTTATAATGAAATACTAAGTACACTGTTCTTGAGATGCATGTTTCCCCCAATCTTGTTTCGTTTTCTTGTATGCATGTATGGAATGAGTGTTTTTAAATTGGAGTACTTAGTTCATTTACTACGATGTTTACAGGACTGCACTGGATGGCCTCCAACAATCCTCAGTTTATAGAGTTTTATTCCAGAAACAAACTGCATTAAGAAAATATCATTAGTGGTATGAATTGTAAAAAGAATTGTAGAATCTTGCAAAGATTTGAAATCAAAGTTTTGAGGGAATATGAATTCACCGTTTAGAAACACATTGGACTATTCTGTTTAAATATTTGTACCCAATTCACAGCTTTTTAAAAAGTTCTGCTGTAGGTCTGTATTCCATTTTGAAAATTATTTTGCAAGTATATATCTGTTTTTTTTCTGATATTTGCATAAAATATTGCTGAATTCTTCATCCATGGATTTAAAAATCTTCCACTTTTTCCTTACACTGGAGTCTGGCTATATTTTAAAAAGTAGCTGTTTAGTGTGCTTGTTCTCTTTTATTATCATATGTTCAGTTTTCCCTTATCTGTGTTGTTTGTGCTGTGCACAGAAAAGACAGAAAAAAAATCAGCAGCTCATCTGGGGGAATCAGCAACTGAACAGCACTTTATTATTGTAGAACCACCACAACATTTCCAGATACTCCAATAATAATAATAAAGAAGACTGACTAAATACAACACCACTTTATTAAATTGCAAGGTAAATCTGAGCTGAAACTCAAAAATATTTTTTAGGAACTTAAGAATAGAAGTGCTCTAAAATTTTAAGTGACTTCAAGTGTTTTATTGATGGCGGTGAACATACCATACCTGACTTCAGGCATACTGTGAGCTGTTCTTCCTTTATTCTATTCTCTTTCTGAAAGCATACTTATATATGTATGTCTACTGGGCTATTTGGAGAGTTGACCTGAATCAGTCATTTTATGGCATTTGAGGTACCACTGCTCTATTAGGATGTTACTGAAAATAAGAGATGGGATCTTAGAATACTTTACTTATATGATACAGCACCCATTCTTCACAACTACACCTGACTTTGTATTTTCTTTTCCACTTTTTCTGCACCATTCTCAGGTGTGGAACTTCATCATGCTGTGACCTCACACCTGGCCCTGCTCTGCAGAATTTATTAGATTGTTCTCTTGCATATGTTGTAGCTCTTTCCGATCTTTGTGATCAACAGAGGGTAGAACACTTCAGTAGTTAGGTATGCTTATCATAAGAAGGATATTTTTTTAACAAATAGATGAAAACTACAAGAATTGAATGATGGACTTTCATTTTTTTTTTTTTTATATATATCTTTAAGCATTAACTGGAAGAGAATAGAAGGAATTGGTACTTCTAGGTTTTTGTAATAGGGAGTTCTAGTTCTCTGCTTTTGACTTGAACCTGAAGTTGGTTTATTTGAATGCACAGTAGACAAGACTAAATCTGATCTCAATATACCTTTTAGCAGTACAACTATGACTAAGTAAAGGTTGGAAAATCAGATTTAATTATGAGTACATTAAATTAGAATATTTGATCAAAGTGAATCCAGACATACTGTATAAATACACTGTAAGCAATATCAACGTTATTTTTTGGAAATGTAGTATACATGAGCTCTCAAGAGTTCTTATTTTGAAAGAATCAGCAAATAACTCTTGTGGCTGAATTTCGCAGCCCACTTTCAATCCACTTTCAATGATCTCATTAGTAAGACTGGTAAAGAGCCTAGTAAACTAATACATCTCTATTTAAAAATAAATAAAATGCTTCTTAAAAATAATCTGGTTTAAAAATCCTACAGTCATTTTGGCATTGTATGCTACACTTTCCTTTCTCAGCATATGAGAAAGGAAAAAAAAAACACTTTTGTTTTTAACTGAAGAGTAATTTTTTCCCCCCAAAGAAGTGGAAAAAAAGTAACCGCTAATGCTTTCTAGATTTAATAATTGTGGTGATTTTTACAGGGGAATCAGATATGTCAGATATGTCTATTGAACCATAATCAGACAGGTCTTTTCCATTACCTTCACAGAAAAAAAAAAAAAAAAAAAAAAGTCTTTTTTTCTTTTGAAGTACAGTTAAGAGAACTGGAAATTATTATTATTATTATTTTTCCTATGGAATTGTTTGTCCTCTTTCTGCCTTGTTCTTTTGCCCACTTCTGACTGTAAAATAAGCATTTCATCTAAATCACACCATATTTTATATTGTTAGATACTAAACCTCTACTTTCTTTACAATGAAGACTGCTTACACTTCTTATCTATAATAAAACCAGCCCAAAGCTTTCATTTAACTTCAAGAGTATGTATGAGTGTTTATATAGGACATCTAAGTTCTAGATGGAGACAAATCCTAGCTCAACAAATAATTTATATAGCAAGACTATAGTAATTACAAGTATTGGTCCGTGGTTCTGATTGTGAATATCTCCTCTAGTAGCCCTATTTTTCTTTCTAGTAGCTCATATTTTTCCTTTTCTAAGGAGAAAGAGGTGAGTATATGTCAGATTAAGGTGTCTGGGGAAATGGAACATTGAAATGCAGATTAATCCATTAATGGATTTTCATTCAAGTAAGGAAAAGCATTTTAATTAGATGTTCATGGAAATTGTGCTACTTTATAATGGCTGAGTTCAGGTGTCCCATTAAAGGGTCTTACCCTGCTGTTCTGTACACATTGCACGTTACCTCTTTAAATATGTGGCAACCCCCTTAGTGAAGGGTGACACCTTAATGAAGGGTGTCAAGTTAATGGTTCTTAATTCTAAAAACTGAAGAAAATGGAAATGATCTGTGGACTAATACTTTCTTCTTCTAACACTTTCTCTGTAATGTAGCGCAACTTAAACCAGGAACTGAAGTCAGTGTTAGTGGTCTTGTTGATGTCATTAATTCACTATGTCCAAAAAGATGGATCTTTTTAGTTTTATAAAGTCATTGCTTCTCTCTGAAGACCATACTTCAGAATAAACATAAGATGGCAGTATTTCATAGTATAAAAGAACGTCTCTAAACAAACTGTATTGCTGGGAAAAAAAAGGGGGGGGGGGGCTTACATGGAATAGTAGACTAAAAGAAGTGATTTTTTTTTGTTCATCATGGGTGTAAAATTTCATGTGATTTCATGTGATATGCTTTTATTATTTTTCCTTTTTGAGGAATGGGTCTATGCTATTCCAATGAAAAAGGAGTGGCAGCAGTTATTGTATTAGTTATATCTTAGTTATGACTTAATCCAATTATTTTTCTGTCTGTGGATTAGAATTTCATTTCCAGTTCAAATTTTGTTCTCAATAAGACACTATGTAAATTTATTTTTGTAGTATTAATTGCCGTGTTGACTTTTATTAAGCCTGATTAAATCTTATAAGTAAAAAAAAAATTAGAAAGATAGAAAAAATTGGAATGCATGGTACTTCTGCATTCTGTGGCACTATCCAAGATTGAGTTAAATTTGTAAAGACACCGTTATCACATTTCACATATGACGCAGTACAGTTAAACTTGTCTACATAATGTGGCTGACACCTGATAGCAATGTCATTCTTAACGTAAGTTGACCTTTTAGTTGCTGTTCAACTGAACAGCATGGTGACATTCTCTTTATAATTCTCAGGAACCGTGGCTTCAATGCTAAGTACAAAGGTGATTCCTCTCCTTTGCGGCACAGGGCTGCTTTCGCAGGATTTCTGATTTCACCTTAACGTAGATAACTTTATGGCCTTTCACATGTGGCCATATAATTGTATGCAAAGAACTCTCACCCCATTGAAAACCTGGATATTGTGTGTTCTTCTAAAGCAAAATTATTTTTCACAGAGGAAAGCAGGATTGTAAAACAAAGTAAAACAGAAAAGCATATTGCACTAACAAAAATTATATGTAACCAATCCTCTGGCATTAAAAAAAGAAATCTTGCATAAAATAATGATGACTTATTGCTGTAGAATGAACAGGAAGTATGGTTATAACTGAAATGTTATTGTCATCACTGTAAATGTGAATGCAGCAAGCTTAAGAAAATATTAGCCTTCTACCGGTTATTACAGGTCTTTGTCTGCTATCACTCATGAACAAAACTGAGCATGTTAATAAAAATTTCTAGAATAGCTGGAGTCGGTTATTTTAATTACAAATGAATAAAATAAAAAACCCTCATAGGATTGACTGGAAAAGGTTTTGTTTGATCAGAAAAGTCATTGTTGTCTTGTTTGCAAAATTGCATTAAAAATATTTCAAAAATGAAATTTAATAGCACTATGCACTGATTAAATAAATGCAATTACTTTTGTTTTTCAATATATCTGAGGTTCCCTTTTCATATCATTAGTTTGTTTCCTTGCCAGCTGTGAATAGAAAAAAAGGCACTTCCATAGTTCAAGTAGTAGTCATGATGTGATGGTACACTGAATTAAGGACATGTCATTAAATAGATGCTAGTAGCTGTCATAGCCTGATTTTGGTCTGTGTACAGCTCTTAACCTCATGTTTGTTTTGTATTTCTAGAAAATGCAAGGTGACAGGTATTAGCCTTTCCTAAATGTATTTGAAAAATGGTTGTCATTGACCTGCTTTTTATGGAGAAGGGGGAGGAGTGGGGAAAGGGATAGGAAGAGAAGGCAGAACTGCAAACCTTTTGAATTATTTAATTGTAGTGTTTGCTAGTTAGTTTGAGGTAAAAGTTTGTAATCTTCATTTGTAAATGGGGACAACAAAGATAAGTACTATAGATTCTGGAGGAAAAAAAAAACAAAAACAAACAACAACAACAACAAAGAAAAAAACCAACAACCACAAAAACGAAGATATTCAGCATTCCCCCCTCCTTTCAGCCTCCCTGAAGGTTCAGCAGTAAGCAAAAAAGAATAACCAAACAAAATTGAGCACGCATCTGATGCTTAAGCCCTCCTCCAGCACTTTTTATGTACATAACCAGAAGTCACTCAAGCAGCTGCAGCACATTAGTTCCAATAGTTTAACAGGCAGCTTTATAGCTCCAACAAAGGCTGTGCTAAAGCAGTTTCTTCCTCCTGTGCTCACCCGCTATGATGGCTAATAAGTGATCTTTGGCAAGAGGACGGTGAGAGGAGTGGTAATGTTTAATAGGTTTCTGTGGAGGAGTTAGCTTGCTTTTTTTCTTTGGAGATCATTATCTGTAGAGAGACGCTGAGGGCAGGCGTCACCATGTTGAAAGCAGAATAGGCTAAGCTGGAGCTCTGCACGATTCTTGTGAGCAGACATAGAAAGGAAAGCTGTCAAACAGATCTTAGGTGGTAGTAGACCTTACTAACAAGCTTATCTGAGAAACATGGCTCAGCAGACAAGTCCAGACACCTTGACTGTTCCTGAAGTGGATAATTCACACTGTCAAAATCCGTGGTTAAATGAAGATCTTGTGAAGACCCTGAGGGAAAACCTGTTGAAATACGAGAAGTCCAGGACATCTAGGAAATCTTCATCTCCTTCTCCCCGCTTGTCTCCAGTTATTTCTCCTCGAAACTCTCCCAGGCTTTTGCGCAGGATGCTTTTGAACAGCAACATACCAAAGCAGCGGCGTTTCACTGTGGCACATACCTGGTAAGCATTGAGCAGGTTGTCATGGGACATCAGGTTAACTTGTCTCCAAAAAGCATTTCTCTCCTTGGTGTCAGGGCTTTTATTTGCTTGCTTGACCTCAGCATGATTCTGTCTGGCTGAAAGAGACAATTAAATAGTTTTAATTTGTAAATCAAGTTAGCTTGAGTTTTTTCTGAAGTTTAATACAGTGAGTAATATTCCAAATGAAAAGTAGGAAAACATATATTTGTTTCCAAATTTATTTATTTATTTATTTATTTATTTACTTCCCCCAGAAACAAAAATTGGAGTCTTAAGAAGAAAAAGTACTTCTCTGATTCTGTGCTGTTCAGGCTACAGTCATTGTTCTTATTATTATTCTATTTTAATGTGCCACTTACATTGGCAATAAATAAAATTTATTAATGAGCCCCTGCCCTAAACACAACAGCAGGATAGCATGAGTTTATCTCTTAACAGAATTCAAATTAAGAAACACTTGATAAAGGAGAGTGGGAATAGATATTTTTATAAAATATTACTTTATCAAACCAGGTGCTAGAATGAACAAAGGAAAGACAGAAAAGGAATCCCTTGTGAAATGATTCACTAACACCTAGCACCTTTTTTTTTTTTTTTTTTTTTTTTTTTTTCTTTTATTTTTTTATTTTCTAATGATACATACCAGATTATTGTAACTCAATAATATATTCCTGATTTACCAGTCCTGATATCTTGATGTGTTCTGTTTTGTACTCGTGAGGTTTTCTACTCATTATTTTTCAAATAAAATATAAAGTAAAGAAAAGAAGGGTGTGAAATACATTTAAAGAAAATAAATCATGCATTATAAGCAGTAAGTGGTATAAGCAGTATATATACTATTCAAGCTTATTTTCATTTTGCCTGAAATTAAATCTGCACCATAGGTATGTGCTAGGTATATATCTTTTATGTGCATTGCATTTTATGTACACATGTACCTAAATCTTTATAATCTACGTATTTGCAGCTAAAAATGTATTTGTGTACTGTGTGTTACAATATCATGGTAAGTACATTTAAGGGGAAAATGACATAATGTTGGGGTTAATCAACGATTCAATGACAAATATATGCAGCATAATAAGCAATAAACAAAAAAGTTTGCTGGAGAAGGACGTCTAGGGTAAGGAAATACTACAGTGTGTGGATGCATAGCTAAGAAAAAATGAATCAAAGGCAAGCGAGTTCAGTTTATGGTACACTAAAATGTAATAGCAAAAAAAAGTTACTATAACTGCTATTTTTCAGAGTACTATTTACAGACCTGGTTTAGAGTAACAAGATCTCCTGTGATAGTGTTACCCTTGAAAAGGAGGTGGGAGAAATGTGTGCCTTTTTACTTAAAGAATAATTGTTTTGAAACCAGTGTGCATGATCAGAAATTGTGTGTGTCATAGAGAAAACTGGATGAAGTTAGGAGACTTAATTTTCCCTTAACAATTATGCATAATCTGCAACAACATTAAGGTTTTCTAACTGCTAATCTTCATAAAACTGTCTATAAATGGGAACATGCAGAATGAAAAGCAAATTTGGGCAGAACTGTTTTACATTCTAAGCTGAAAGTAAGTCTGTCAAAAGATTACTGAGGAAATTTATCATGTGTGATTGTGTTATGGACATTTCAAGAAGACAAAGGAAATGTATTAGAAAGGAATAGTGATGAAGTGAACAAGCAGGGTTAGGGAATATGAAAGGGCAAAGTCTGGCATAGTAACAAGTAGAATTTTGCTTAAATGCACTTTGTCTAGTGCACCATTCACACAAGTATTAAAAAAAAATAATATGGATTTTATTCAAGCCACCAATAAATGGAACACCAGTCATGTCATATTCCTGACCTTCTTGTGCATGCAAAATTACCACTTAGTTCAGAATGCTAGTTTTTTTTTTTTTTCTTTTTATGTTGTGTATATGTGTGTACACACACAATTTCAAACATAAGAACTAAATTTGTAACACAAAAGACATTGTCATGTTTTGCAATGTTGTGAATGAAATACAGCCACAACAGGTCCAATGCATGAGAACAACTCATTTAGCTGATACATAACTCCCTGATTTTTGGAATAATAAATGACATGTAGATAAAGGCAGTGGGTGGTAGGCTAATGAATTCTTCTAGCAAGCCAGTTCTTCATTTCTTTCATGAGATCTGCAGCTCTCCTCCTGCAGTGGCTTGGGATGTAAAACTTCTGACACCAAAATGCATTTACTGTATTATGAAACTATTATCCTATTAACATGAATTAAAGAGTTAATAATCTTAATCATATGACAGGATTATTCAGTTTGCATAAATTCAGACTGCACAAATGGCTTGGTTATGAACAATCAAAATGCCTTCATTTGTTGTTATGTGATGAGGTATTCAACCATAAGATGCAATGTTCACAAACGTCCATTTAGTACCGTGGGGTGATGTATACATAAAAGAGGCGTGTAACTACTTGTGATTAAAAAAGCTGATGTTTGTAAGCCTTTATTATCTCTGTAAGAAGCTCTGTGGTTTACCTTTCCGGAAAAGTTGAACTGTTGGTTCTGAAAACCATATCTTGAGACACTTGCTAGGAGTGCTTAAGAAATTGATGAGGCCATTTATGTAAGTGTTCTCTCTGAAGTAGTTGTTTTCAGGAAGGCATGATTTCGTAGTTTTTCATTATTAAATTAATAGAAGGCCTCCATGTACTGCATTCAGAAAGGTGGTTATATAACTTGATTTTGCTTGTAAGAGTGTAATGGGAAATTTGCTAATGTTTCTTTCTACTCTGAATTCACCTGAGTTGAAAGTATGGTAGCCTCAGACATTTTGAGTGCTCATCTCTTTCCCATTCTTCTTTATTTATTTGTCTAGGTTTTCAGAGGGGAAAAATACTGCATTTAGAGCAAGTTGAAGACTAAGTAGTAGAGTTACATGGAATCTTCATTTTTGATGGAGAAATTTCTGAATAACTTAGCATTTGAGAGTGTTGCAGCTAATCTTGCTGTAATTTTAATTATGAAGTTAAAACCATTTAACTCATTTTGAAACTCTAGAATCATAGAATGGCTCGGGTTGTAAGGGACTTTGAAGATCACCCAGTTCCAACTCCCTGCCATGGGCAGGGACACCTCCCACCAGACCAGGTTGGCCAAAGCCGCATCCAGCCTGGCCTTGAACACTTCCAGGGTTGGGGCATCCACAGCTTCTCTGGGCAGCCTATGCCTGTGCCTCACCACCCTCGTGAGTGAAGAATTCCCTCCTAACATCTAATTTAAATCTCCCCTCTTTTAGTTTAAACCCGTTCCCCCTTGTCCATTATCTGACTGAGTTCTCCATCTTTTTTATATACTGGAAGGCCACAGTGATGTCTCCCTGAAGCCTTCTCTTCTTGTAGGCTGAACATCCCCAGCTCTCTCAGCCTGTCTTCATAGCAGAGGTGCTCCAGCCTTCTAATCATCTTTGTGGCCCTCCTCAGGACCCACTCTAACAGCCCCATATCTTTCTTATGCTGGGGGCCTCAGACCTGGATGTAGGACTCCATGTGAGACCTCATGAGAGCAGGGCAGAGGGGGCAATCACCTCCCTCCACCTGCTGGCCACTCTTCGGTTGATGCAGCCCAGGATGCAGTTGGCCTGGACTACTGTCAGTCTACAGACAGTGTTAGTACATAGGAAGCAACTGGAAAGAATCAAGTGTTTCAAAGCTTTGTGACCAGGAATTCAAATATACTCCAGGCAAAAAACAATTCAAGTTCCTCATAAATCTGCATTATATTGAATTACTGTAAAAGCAGTCATAATGCTTTGAGGTATGCTTAGTATAATGATGGGGCAGCACATATTACAACAAGATAAAAACAAGATAAGTTAACTCTTCTGGTGCGTGCTTGACAAGTTTGATTTCTGAATTGCCTTGGTTGGCTATTTCCATGCCTTTTCTAGCCACCTGCTGCCTGGTGCAGTTTGGCATGGGTGGTCATTAGGGTGGGATCATGCAGACTGGGATCTGCGGGAGGGAGACATGAATCTTCCCCAGCTGTGTGAACAATCAGTGTGTGACACATCCAAAGGTCTGTGGAAGGATGTTTAGATACTTTAAATCATGCGGATTTAGCAACTCGTGGGAAGTCAGCTTTCCTTTATTTTCCATGAAAAATTCCTTTCTGTAGGAAAGGAAGGAGAAGCAAGAAGTATAAATATTTGGAGCATGCTAGTAATGTCAGTGCAACATAGCAACTAAATTGTATCTAATTAATTGAAAGTATGAAGTCATGACATGCAAGTGCTTGTTTTTTTTTTTTTTTTTTTTTTTTAATTATTTTTGGCATTTTGTTATCTGTTGCCTTGATCTTTCTGTGTGAATACAAAATGTTCAAATAGTAGTAATTTTTTTTCTCTGTGTATATAGTTTTGGACAGAATATTTGCTCCCCATGGGATTTATTTTTATGTGTGTACTCAAATACAGCAAGGGATGATAAATTACATTCTTTTTATTACATAAAGTGGGTTTGGTTTTTGTGTTTTTTGTTAGTCTTCCCCTTTGACATCTCTGTCCCTTCTCTAGTTCTTCTGAGGCTCACCTTCAGATGTGTGGGGTTTTTTGTATTTGGTTAGATTTTTTTTACACATGCACACCCAAACCTAAACATTTAATATGCTTATTGACTATAAAAATACAACTACGTGCCCCTTTATAGGTAGTACTTTCATCTGAATTCAGCCAGCCTTTCTCCCCACCCATAGTAAATATTTTTACATTGACTTTGGCGCTCACATATGACAACAGTAGATGCCTTAGAAATAGTTTAGATAGATATGGGTAGGGTGTGCCATTTTAAGTTTCAGGAATGGGTATGGCTGGCATAAGGGTATTGATAAACTCAGGTCTTATGTTTATTTTTATTTCACAACATCTTTTCATTCACTTTTAGCGGTAATTACAAAGTACAATAAAACCTCAAAGTGTTAGTTACAAACATTTTGCTGTTCTTCAGTCTACCTAACCTGATGTGGTTATGTGGCTCGATGCAATTTATTTATGCTCAAACTGTACTAAACTGTAGTTTCAGTTTGGAATAACTTCAATGTAGTCTTTTTCTTACTACATCTTCTTCTAATTTTCAAGGTGTATTTTCTTCAAAGACTTTTATTGCATGTCTATGTTTTTCTTCACTACTCCATGCTTCTCAGGCAAATGAAATAAATTGGTGTATGAAAAGTATTGGAAAAGGAAGACTAATAAAAGTAGGGTAGGATGATAACTGCTAAGAACACTAGGGAAGGATAGTGTAACATATACATACATGGGGAAGGATGTGTATAAAATACTCAGCAATGTATACTCTATACTAACAGCTGAAACACTCTAGGGAATTTTGCAGAGTAGTTCAAACTTCAGTGGATTTTTTTTTCAGTTGTTTTTTTTGAAGACTATTTCAGACTATCTAGACTGCAGCATCTTTTTCCTATTTTAATGAGATGCATGTACTCCTGAGGCTCAAAGCAGTGCTATCAGTGTTATCAAATCAGATTGTGGTTGCAAAAAATGTGATAAACAATAATATCCTTTTGGAACTATTAAAATAAAGTCTGAGGATTAAGAAGAGAGGTACTATGAACAAGGTGCAGTTGAGTTTTTCATTTGCAAGTGACCTTAACCTTACTTACTTCTATTGAATTCAGAAAACAAATTAGTCTTTTTTTTTTTTTTTTGTCTCAAAAATCCATTTTTCTGAGTTTCTTCTATTGATTTTTGATTTTTCTCACTGAAGTTTGTTATGCATGCTTTCTAGATCAACTGACCAAATAAAGTTTTAATCAAGGCAACCACTGACATATTAGTGAACTCTGTTCCACTGTTTTCTGGACTTATTGAACTACTGCTTTTCTGGATGATATGCCATGAAGATCCCATGCTAATGTAAATAAAGGATGCATTAATTATTCTCAGGAAATAACTTACTGATGGTATTGTCACAGAGACATACTGCAAATATGTACAATAACCCTATATATCCTCATATACAACCAAATATATCATCTTTTCTTGAAATTCTGTCAGGTACGAAAGGCCATGCTTCTGTGTATGCTTGTATACAAATACATAACAGGCTTGCAATACACTTTGTGTATTTGATGGAGTCTGGGAACACATGTGCTTGGGTTGATGGGGCAGAGGTGAGGAATGAGGTAGGGAAACATGGTGCTGTCCAGTAGCTACAGAATGGCTTGCAATAAACTGAGGATGCTGTGCAGTGGTTTTAACTACTGAGAGGAATTTACTTTTTCTGCCAAACAGGAATGATACTGTTTCCACAGCTCAAAGCTGAGGAGTGACAGATAAAGATAAGGATACTATCCAATTCCCATAAAGGAAGTAGCAAAGGTATCATCCCAAATAGGAGTAGTGTTAGAGCAGAACTCTGGATGGTATGGTAAAAGAAACCCAAAAACCACTTCAGAAAGGCCAATAAATTGTCTAGGTAGATTAGGTCGTAAAATATTTTTCTTCTATAGCAGCATCCATTGCATCTCTGTTTCTACAATAATACCCATCTCAACTGTTTGAGCCTTTCTGAATGATGGATGACGTGGTAGATCTTGTTTTTCTTGTAAAATTTTAAAAGCTGAAGTGCTTTGCCTAGACCATGGCATAGTCTGATCTTGTTTTTAATGTCATGTTCTGTATTGGACAGAATTTAATATAAATCCTAAATAATTTAACACAAATAGAACTGAGTTCCTGCAGTTCTGCTTTCATTTTTCTCATTTTTCTTTTCTTTTTTTTTTTTTTTTTTAACTCCGGTACCCTTCCAGCATGACAAATTTTCCAACTTACTGTTTTTATGAATATTACAAAAAGTTATTAGTACCTTTTATAGAACCATTTTATTAGCTTACAGTATAACATCTTAAAAGCCTACTATGCTCAAGCAGTCTCCCATGTTTCTTCTTGTTGGATCACTCTGCATTTTGCAAACTTACTGTCTTCACTTTCATTTTGCATGTGTATTTTACTGTTTTCTTTGTGGCTTGGTAAAACAGGTTATTTGTTCTTTCCCCAGTCCTTGCAATCCTGTCTGTTTGTTCTGCAGTTTGAAGCATCTCCAGTGCTTTTATTCAAGCTGAAATTGGTAGCCTAGTAGCCTTTTCCTCAGTTTTGAATCTGAACATCACTGTACCTTGGCCTTATATTAAGGATTTAACAGATATTCTGTAGTTACTTGTAAGTAACCTCCATATTTCAAAAGTGTCATAAAAGTTTAAGAAATTTGTTTTTCTTTTGATTTCTTGTTACAATTGATATCTCTAGTATATTACTTTCTTCTAGGAATACATATTTTTAAAATTTCTTTAGCATAGTCCAACTACCCGTATTTTCTTTTCACACATTCTTGAATACCTTCATCTTCTTCAGGATTTGTATGTTTTGCTCCATTTTTAACTCTAATGAAATTTCTTCTTTATCTCATGAATGAACTTTTTTTTTTTTTTTAATATATTTGTTTCATCTGGTACCAAGTACCTTTTTTATTATTATTATTTTCATTGATGGTTAATGGGACACTGAGCTTAACATTTGTAAGAGTTCATTTCAACATAGGGAAGTTAACATTTGACTTAGAAAGTAGAGTGGCAGAGGTGTTTCAGCATCTCAGTCTTCCAAAGTACTAGTACCAGGAGGAGCAACTGTTGACTGGAATGAGGAAGTTTTTTCTGACAATGGGCAAAGTACTGACAGATGCCTGCTTTATGCAGATATGCAGTGAATTGTTTGTTAGCAGAAAGCTTTTTTTCTGTCCAGATCTGGGGAAAATGGCCAATCCTAGAACTGCCTGTAGCTGGAGCAAGTTATCGATGCTTGGACTGTTTCTGCAGTGGTGTGTTCTCTTGGTTGTGGTGGGATGTACTGCCAGATGTGTCCTTTCACTCATGCTCAACTAATGTTTTGTTCTTGGTGACAAAATAATATTGATCATATTGACATCTCCCCTCACTGCAAAATTTTAGGTAATAATCTTGTAAATCTCTACTATTTTATACTATGTAATTCAGTATGTTTAACAAATATATAGTGAGTTGAGTTTCCATTTTCTGTACACCCAAAGTTCAGCAAGCTATCTTTTTATCTTTTTTTTTTTTTTTTTTTTTTTTTTTCTCCTTCATCAGAGATGGCATGACACTACAGGTACTGTACTTCTCTGTTCACTGTTTAGGGGACCCCTTTTTAGAAAACATTCCACATCTACCCATTAATTTCAATATCATACCTTTGCAAAGTCTTTTCATTCAGCTCTTTAACAAAAATATGTACAGAGTTAATACATAACTTGTCTCTGTTATTCAGTTTATCAAATTTATCAGTACGCAGGAAATATTCTTGTTATTGCAGATAGAGCTAATCAGTTACAATTTCACTGTGACAGCTGCTCCACAAGTATGTTCCTGACGAAGAACATGACGTTGATTTATTGTAGACTTCACATTTATGGACAATAGATTGTTTAAGTAAGCTTTGGAATACATTTAAGTTGCATTAATGTTTAAGAATGTATGATGTACCATTATGTATATTTGCTTTATGGGCCAGACTAGCAGGCATATCCAAGAGCTTTGATAGTGTTTTTTAAGACATTAATTTATCTCTCTTTACCTTCCTTATTAAATTAGTTAAAGGAAAAGTAGACATTTCTGATGTGCATTTTAATATAATAATTATCCAGTTATATTCAAATAAATAAGTCATCTAGCCATTACCATATGTGCACACTTGTGTACATGTAGTTTTCTGCTGGGGATGGGATGGTTCACAAAATCAAAAAATCTAGCTATTGTGTTCCCAGTCTTGCCAGAATCTTGCTCTGCAGCTGTAAGAACCTTTATTGTCGGCTGTATTTTCATAGGTACAGTCACAGACATTTAATTCTAGAAAGGTGTTAATTTACAATCATAGCATGTAGCACATCACATAATCAAAAGGAAGAATAAATAAGAAATATTTGAAACTTTTTAGAATTAGTCCAAAAAAGTGTCATTCATTTCAGAGGACTGCAATGTATATGAGAGAGAAAGCAAAGTTAGATGCTCCAGCTACAAAACAATTATTTGAGAATAATTATGTACTTAAGTATTACTTACTTCTTGTGACAGTCACAGGCTGGAAACCTTATATGTGGTTCTCTCGTGAGTTTCATATATTCAGTGGCTGTATGAGGCTTATGTATCAGAGAATTAGTTACAACCGTAGTCACACAGCAGTTTGTAATATTTGGTGGCATTACTGTAGGAGCAACTGTGATAACACCAAGCCTTTGGCCTTCCATCAGCAATGACTTGCGAAGAGCAACAATATTAAAGCATGTGGTGATTTGCATAAATAAAATCAATGAATATCAGAGAAATTAAATACCACCTTATGGTAAGTGTTAGCAATTTTAAAAGTAACACAAAGGCTGAAGGATTCTGAGTTCAAGATTAACTGCATCTTTCAATGTGTAAAAAACATCTCAACAGAAAAGGCATTGTGGCTGTATTATGCTGCCCTTCATTTCTTGTAGGAAAGTCAATGGTTCATCAGTGATTCTTCCAGAACCTCCATGTCCCACATTGCAGTACATGGAATTAAGAAAGAAAGGAGAAAATGACAGATTTTGCTGGTAATAATCTTGTATTTTCATCAGAATTTGTCAGGACAATGGTATAGACTTTTCTATGACTTGTGCAAGAATATCTTAAACCAGCTTGGAAACTGAGAGCCTTTAAAAGAATGTGCTTCCCAAAAATGCAATTTCACCTCGTTCCTACCATACATCTTTTTTCTTCTTTTTTTTTTATTTTTTATTTTTATTGTCAAGATTGTTTTTGGGTGAGTCATTTAAGACTTCTCAGAACTCTCTGCTCCATTCAGCAGCTATATTACAATGCCAAACTTATCTCAGTGCTGATGAATATAAAGGATATATACTTTATGAACCTTCAGAAATGTGTCACTGAAAGTAATTTTTTGAGTCAATTATTTTGCAAACTGTCAGTGTAAGCTCAGTGTCCTGTGAATCCTTAAGAGATGTTGTACTGGGTCTGGCTGGGATGTTAACTTTCCCTGCAGCAGCCCACACAGTGCTATGCTCTGCACTTGTAGCTAAAACAGCAGTGGTATCACACTGGTGTTGTGTCTGCTGCTGAGCAGTGCTGGCACAGCATCAGGACTTTCTCTAACCCTCCTAGGGGGTGGGCAAAAAAGTGAGAAAGAAACATCACCAGGGCAGCTGACCTAAACCAGCCAAAGGGATATTCCATACCGTATGATATCACACTGAGCAATAAAAGGTGGAAAAAGGAAGAAGAGTGGAGGGGTGGGCTCTCGTTGCGAGAATGTCTATCCTTCTCCCGAACACCGGCTACGTGCGTTGAGGCCCTGCTTCAAGGACGTGGTCAAGCATCGCTCATTTGTGGGAAGTAGAGAGTAATTTCTTTCCTCTGCACTTCCACATAGCCTTTACTTTTTTTTTCTTTTTCCTTTTCCTGCTCCCTCTTCCCCTTTCCCTTTTTTTCCCTTTAGTTGAATTATTTAACTAATAATAATATTTCCTTAATGATTTATTTCTCTTTAATTAAACTAATTAATTTAATAAGATTAATTTAATTAAATTATCCTTATCTCAACCTGTGAGTTGTTCTTTCCTTTATTTCTTCCTCTCCTCATCTGAGGAGGCAGAGTGAGAGAGTGGTTGTGGTGTTACCGTGCATAGCATGGTGAAACCACCACAGATAGAATCCATTAATAACTTTATAAAAATTGTAAATTAAACTGATCTGCCTGAATAGACAGCATTGAAGAGGGTTTCACAACTCCACCACTTACTGGAGCATCTCTTGCAAATAACATTGATATACTGAGCAGAGGTATCTTCTTTTCTGTTTAATGCCTATTTTATTTGGAGGGTGGCTGGAACTCAGCTGAGTATGTGGAGGAAAGTCTTTTTCACAGTGAAACCACCAAATTTACTGTGAAGATTAAAGTACTTTTGCAAAGGAGAAGTCTGCTTAAATACATTACATTTTGCAGAAAATAAGGTAAAGGCTTCATAAGAAGCAATACTCTCAGAGAACTTGGGATGGAAGCCTAGAAGTAGCAGGTTAGTTGGTTTTGGACCATTTGAGTGCAGGAGAATAGTTACCTGTGTGAGGCTAAAGGGCAAACCATACTCAGCTGTTAATAACATACGTTATTTGAACTAGGGGAGAAGTCTGGAGTGAAAGATGTGCATAATTTTCTTTCTATAAGAACACTTTTTGTTTTGTTCTATTTTGTGGGAGTAAGCCTGAATTTGACAACCATGTCAGACATACAGTTCATTCAATAAATCTGTAGCTTCAAAGACATATTTTCAGAGCCTGTTATTTTTCATACTATCTTCTGTTTGCATAAGAATTCATGTGAGTTTGCCTTGTTGTGTATATTCAGGGTACTTTAAGTTATGAAGCCCTAACACTTTCCCCAAGCCTAAATGTTTTTAATAATCCAGTGCTTGTCACAAGCTTAATGGATAATTCTATTAATATTTTTTCACGTTAATTTTTTTCTGGCATTTGTTCTTTATTTCAGCCTGAAAGAGTTAGTATGAATAAGGTAATTACATAGGGGTTTCAGATCTTGCGTCTTTTGGATTATTAGGAGCTATATAGTTCCTAGTTTTGCTCTGGTTCCTTGATTTAAGCAGGTTTCGGCTAGTAGACTGGTCATCACCTAACTGAGATTTCATTTGAGTTGAACTCTGCATTCAACCACCTGAAGGCGCATAAGGATATATTCACTTTATATTAATATATATGTGTATGATCTTACAGCAAGTGATGTGAAGTTGATAATGTTTCTGGCATAGAAAATGCCATTAGACTTCAGATTTTGTTTACTGAAATGGTAAAACAAATAAAATTCTGCTATCAAACATTATTTGTTGAAATTAGGAAAATATGCTTTCTGAAAATGGTTTTTAATTCTATAGCTTCCTTGGTGCTGGTAGGGTGGCCACACGCCACTCAGGGAGGAAGCTAAGGAGACCTTATTGCTCTCTCCAGCTCCCAGAAAGGAAGGTGTGAGGAGGTGGGGATAAGCCTCTTCTCACAAATAACTAGTGATGGGACAAGAGTGAAAGGCCTCAGGTTGTGCCAGGGGAGGTTCAGATTGAAAACGAGGAGACATTTCTTTTCAGAAAGAACAGTCAGGCATTGGAATGGGTTGCCCAGGTGGAGACACTGTCTCTGAGGGTGTTTAAGGCAAGTCATGGGTTGCTTAGGGACATGGTGTACTGGGTGACATTTGTGGCAGGGTGATGGTTGGACCAGATGATCTTGAAGGTTTTTTCCAGCCCTTAATTCTATGTAAAGTAAATCAGAATGATGTTGCCAACACAGATCTCAATGATGGCCAATTATGGTAAAGATGGGTACAGAAGAAAATATGTGTTTACCAGGTTAGGAGGTAAGGATTTTTCCATATCCTAAGTTCACCAGAGATGTAAATATTGTTTTCTTAAATATAGATTACATTTCATTATGCTTTAAACAACTCCAAGAGCATGAACAATTATTTTTCCCTTTGCATGGGGACACGAAGGTGAAATGAACCCATATGGACTAAAATAATAAATCAGGAATGAAAGGAAGGGACAAAATTTAAAAATCAAAAGGAGGAAGAGAAAAAGAACAAGTAAATTTACCTGTTGAAGTGTAATTAAACAAAAGTAGTTTGTTGGTGATGCTGAAATGAATTTTATCCTGAGACTATTTCCAGATACAATAAAATTACTCTGATATATTGTTGTACAGCTTTGAATTTACATTTTTCTTTTTCATAACAATCCATACATTTGGAAACTGACAATCTAGCTATAGAAATAATTTAGTTCAGAAAACATAACCTGCCTGTGGTTGTTTCAGACAAATTTAGACGAACAGTGTAGCAGTGTTATTTTATTGGCATGAGGAAGCAAGCGGGGGAGAGAACAAATGGGTTGAATTAACATCAACATGTCAAAATCAACAATTTCATTGTGAACTTATTTTTCTTGTCCATTTAATGCAGCATAAATAACAGAGTAGAAAGATTTTATTGTGCTTTGAGCTGTACTGCTTTCAGTAATTAGAGATCAAGGATGCCAGAGGAGGACCAGGTCTGAACATGTAAGACCAAGGTGGTATGTTGCCAGAAGGCTGTTGAGTTTGCTCAGGTTAAAGATCACTTGGAGGCCAACTGTCCCTTCCTGAAAGGAGTGACAGGATGTTGGTGGCTCTGAGCTCTCCTTGCATGAGCTGAGTTCACAATTCCATGTGCTTGAGGTATAAATTACCTGGATGCAATGGCTGTTATTGTATAGATACATATTTAATTTGGGAGAAGCAACAAGAGCTTTGCTTTTTTTTTTTTTTTTTTTAATGTATTTATTTACTAATACTCAAAAATGATATAAATGTCACTACAAAAATACACATTTCCATATATAGTGATTGAAAATCTGTTGGAATTGCGTAGAAGTAAATATTCTACTACTATTAATAGCAACACAGTTAAGATCTTCTTTGTGGAAGATCTTCCTCAGGTAAGATTTGTTAAAGTTTTTAGAAATTCTATTTGCCTGGGTTGGATGTTGCTTGATGGATAGCATGGATAGGAACACTCCAGAAGGTTAATCAAAATTAATCACAAAATCCCAGAGTGACTGAGACTGGCAGAGACCTCTGGAGGCCAGCTGGTCCAGTGCCCTGCTCAAGCAGGGATACCCTGAGCATGTTGCCAAGGGCCATGTCTACAATACTATGATATTTATTACTGATAGCATATTAATTTGAACTGATTACTAATAAAAACAAACAAACAAACAAAAACATTTATTTTGTTTAAATTCTATTTTTATATCTTAAATATTTGGACTATTCTATTCTAGTCTAAATAGTTTTGATTCAGGTCTTTGTAATTTACTTTGGGGTAAGTTTCACCAAATAACGTAAGATTATTTTTACTCAGAATGGTATCCTTATTACTGTCCAGTATTTATTATCTGATCCATCTGAATCAAATGAGAAACAAGTTCTAGAGTTGGCATGGCTACTTGAGTATCCTTTGCCTCTTCTTTCAGTTTTGTGATAGACTTTTATTAAGGGACTTTCTCCAAGGAGTGGCTGCACTGATTTATACCGACAAGCAGTGTTTTAGAACTAAGATATTCTCTACTATGATGGATAGGGGAAACAAACAACAACAACAACAAAATAAACAAAAAACCACCAAGATGAATTTTAATACATGAGATGGAAGAAACAGACATAATTGAAATTAAAAATGACAATAATTGTAACACCTTTTGGAGCAAGGAACAGCATGCTGCACAGTCATTACACTTTTCAGTGTTGCCTGGAAACTGGAGTGAGATTTCCTCATTCATTTGCAGCTTGCCCCAGCTCTCCCTTGCTGTAGTGTTGGAAAGATCAAAAGAGAATATACACAGAACAGAACACCAGTATCACCCCTAAACCATGTCCCTAATTATTAAACACATCAACAGAACACTTATTCTAAGGTGTGATTAGTGCAACTGCACTTCAGTACAATATGATACTGTAAAAGCAAAAAAGGAATTTTAAGTCATATAGAGCAATTTGAGTTCTGTTAATCAGCAATGTATTTTCAATATGTACAAAAATAGACTGGAGGACTGGCTTCATAATTCAGAATAGCAGCTTTTAATATCCTGTATGAATAACTAATCTGTTTCATGCCTAGAAGCCTTTGGTATATTTTGCAAATTGCTAAAGCAAAAAGCACTGTATGTATTGGGCTGTTAAATATTTGCAATATTTATAATTTTATATATATCTATCTGTCTTTATATAAAAGTAGATTTAAAGCTTGAAAGACACACGAACGTTATAATTCAATGGAAACCAGCTGTTTCTGTTGTGTCAAGTATCCCAACAAGGAACAAAATGACTAATACATTGGCAATACAAAAGATAAAAACAAAGTTTGTGTTATTGATTAGATTATTTGTCAAAAACTGTTTCTTTCTGTTTTGTTTCTGTTCTTTCTATGTTACAGCTGTAACATAGCAGTTAGTGTTTAATAATGCATGATTTCTCAGTAGAGTTTTATTTTTTCAGTCAATGCTTCTTTGGAGTATTTTGCTGCAGGTCAAAAAATATCACAGAACCATAGAATCATTAAGGTTGGAAAAGACTTTCAAGATCATCTGGACCAACCATCCCCCAACATATCACCCCAAAACCATGTCCCTAAGCACCACTTCCAGCCTTTCTTTGAACACCTCCAGGGACCTTTCTCTTGACCACCTCCCTGGGCAACCCATTCCAATACCTGTCTGCTCTTTCTGAGAAGAAATGTCTCCTCATTGGTTGACCAGCCAACCAATTCTTTATCCACTTTTTGTTCCACAGGGGTACATTAGGTTTGTTGGAGCTGGTTTCAGATTGTTTAATTTCAAACAGATAATGGGCCTTTTCTAACCAACTTTATAATTTAATTCAGAAAGCACTCTGTGTCTGAAAGTGTAACATCTGGTAAATAAACTGAAAAATGATGAAGAGGTAGGAGGAGTATTCAAAGAAGTCAAAGCAACAGCAGAAAAAAAAAAAAAAAAAAAAAACCCTCCAAAACTACAAATAAAAAAAAAATAACCTAAAAATTAGGTTTCCCCGAAAAACTTTTTTTTAGAAA
>CM021763.1:21046189-21072640 GCA_011075105.1 Heteronetta atricapilla | reverse complement strand
AAAAAAAAAAAAAAAAAAAAAAAGTTCTAAATTTCCGGGATATTCATAGAGGCTGCGGGTATTTTTTCCCCTCTTCCTCTTCCTTACTCATTTTTTTTTTTTTTTTTCTGAAGGACTCAGCAAACAAGTAATGATCTAATTCATATTGTATACATGGATTTCAAAATATTTTTTATAATGTCCTTCATTAAGAACCCCTAATGAGACAAAGCTGTCATGGAATATTGATTGATGGCACACAGCATGGTGAAGAAAATTAATTGTCAGTTATTTTATGTGATACACAAGGGAACATATGACTTCAGCTATGCATAGCCAACAATAAATTAATTTAGGTAAAACACCTGAAGAGAGGGGTCTATGAATCATTGTGGGTAGTCCCCAGAGTATATCAATTCAGTGCTAAGGAGGAGTCAAAATGATACTCAGACTGGCGTGAACTCTTAGGAGAGTAAAAATGAACAGAACAAGGAGCAACTAGATAACCTAGGATGCTTCAGTTTGGAAAAGAGCCTGGGGTTATGTTAAAGTTCATGAAATTGTGAACAGCATAGAAAATGTGAATAATGAAAAGTCGCTTGCTATTTCTCATGTAAGAACAAGGTCACTCAATGAAATGATCAGGCAGCACATTTCCATCAAGCTCACCATATTTTGACAGGAAATCTTGAGAGAAATGCTATCCTATATTTGAAGTATTACTTTCACTTACTCTGTAAGCATCTACTAGTGGCCTCTGCTAACAGAGAAGGAAAACCCCAACTGGGTGAACCTGTGGCCCAAACCAGATAGGTTGTGTCTGTGTGTGTGCAATCAGAGGGAGCTGGTTGTATATCTAAATCCAACCAATGCAACATGGAGCATCACACACCAGAAACAAACTATTTTAAAAACTGTTACAATGAGTGTGGGGCTGTCACCTTTGTCTGAAATTATTCAGCTGTATTTAAATGTGGAAATTAACAGTGTTACAATAAATCCTTCAATTCATTTCAATGCTTTGTAGTTATTAATTACAGCTCCTGTAATTAATAAATACTTCCATTCATTTCAATGCTTTTTAGTTATTAATTACAGCTTCTATAGAGGCATATCTTGCTCACCTGAAGGGACTAAGTCATTTGCATATATTTTGAATATCATTTATCAGCCTGGTAGTATTGCATCAGCATCAAATTGTGTTGAATGCACTGCGTTGCCTATCCCAAGAGAACATTAGCTAATTCCTCTTTTGAAGGATTTTGCAGCTGCTCTTAGGGAAACAATGTCATGTTTTATGACCTTACTTAATTATACCAATACTGACTAAACTGTGATGAAGAAAGGAAAAAGCTTTATATGGTAACTTAGGCAATATCTAAAAAACGTTTACCAAGAAATTCACACAACTTGGTATGGTTTGTTCCATACTTGCGTCTTCTTAACTTGATGATAGTTTTACTGGGATTTATTTCATTTCCTTAATGTGTCTCCATATCTTTATGCATTTAAGACTAAGAACTTGATAGAGGTTTAGGGAGAAACAACATATTATACAACAATGCTAAGGCTACTAGAAAGGGCTTGTGAATATCTTATTCATGTTTTATTGCTAAAACTATTCTCATTTAATATTGTAGAAGATAAAGGAAAATGTTACACAGTCCCTCTTTCCCTGGTTATTGTTTTGTGCATTAAATAATTAAAGTGCAGAAATTTTACAGGAATATTTCTAATTCTATCACTTTTAATTTTAGGATATATGTTCTATTGCCTTTGTTCAATGTTTGTTATTCAAATAGAATCAGATGAGCAATGTTAAAGAAAGGAATAGGCTTCTGATAGGATGTGGATTGCTGATATTTCTTTTCTTCCTAAAAATTGTTTTCTTGTATAATAATGTAAAATCTACTGTTGTTTTCCACAGTGTGTTAGCTTAGTGTGTGTGACATGTATCAGAAATATGAAAGGGAGAGATTTTTTTTTTATTTTTTTTTTATTTTTTTATTTTTTTTTGTTAATGCTAACAATCTGTGAGTAGAGAAGCGGTGGCATGCTCTCAGGTAAAAATACAATTCTCAGAAAATCCAGAGAGCATTTAAACTGGTTGGAGACCAAACAAGATTTTTCTCTGGTCACCATATGTTTTTAATGTATATTTTTTTCCAAAGATTTTTGTCATATGTCTCCTCTGTTTAAAAGACATTCTGAGGTAGTGTTACAATACAAAGTTTAGTCTACTGCAGGAGGTATTAAAATGAAATTAAAGTATTACTTTATATAGAATAAAAAATAGATGGAGCTTTTTAAGAATGGAAAATGAAAATGAACTCACTGATTTTGTCTGCTCATATCTGAAATCTTTCTACATGATTCTGTGTGTGCAATATAAATTGAAATATCTAACTTTTATCAGTTATATTGGATCTTCTGTTCATTTTATACATATCTGTATTTTATACATATTTAGCATCTTATTTAGCAAATGAATACTCTTCACCTGTCTATTGCTGTATTGGACTATGGGCTAAAATATGCCAGATAGGGGAAATTCGACTAGAAGTTGAGATGTAACTGATAAACAGAACTGCAGCTTTCTACATATGTACATGTTACCAGTCTGGTGCTGTGCATTGTGTGGTGGAAGTTGGTCTGTGTTCAGTGTTGCTTGGTCCTCTGCTGCTGCTCCCCTGCCCCCCTTTGAGAGCAGCTGCCTGTAAGGACCCTCTATTGCAGTTTTATGGAGAATGTGCTAGAGATGAGCCTCACTCTGTATTGCCCTTTTACTCTGCTGTGAAGTGTATTTCAACAGAGCAGAGTCGCAGGTCTTTGATAAGAAAAAATCAAGAACGGGAAATTCTGGTGAGGGTTGAAGGAAGATGGGAGGGTTTCTGTGATTCTCATTAGACTTCACACTGCAGAGTGCAAGTGAGTATCTTCCATCTCTCACTGAGATTGTGTTATTGTGTTGACAGATAAACAGGCCAGTAAAGCAGAAGGAAAGCAAGCTTCCTGTTTTAAAAAAAAAAAAAAAAAAAAAAAAAAAAAAAAAGTTTTAAATAAAAGTTTTGAAAGCTTTAAATTCAAGTGTGGTTGAATTTGAATTTCAAAAGTGTGGTTTTGCTGGGGAAGCCCACATATTTTGGAATGTTTAAAAATCGTCACTAATCCTGAGTGCAGTGTCTGGTTATTGTGAAAACTTTTCATTCACTAAAAAAAAAAAAAGCTGTGTCACATTGTTTCACATTAATTACATGGCAAAAATGAGCAGGTGAGCAAAACCACAGCAATACATTTGTAAAAGGTTATTAGACCAATTGTCTGTTTCAAAAATTATTAGTAACTGCACCACCTTTGTTCACATGAGCCCCAGCAAAACTTGAACTTAAATGTATAGAAATTTGCTTGCCAGATACTTTGAGTCATAGCATCACAGATCTCAGTCTAGAGACCTGTGATTGTGGATGGAAGTTCAGAGAAGAGCTCAAATTTTCATTTGGGCTAGAAATGCAATGAAAATGAGACCACGGCATGAAGCCTTTGACCTAAAAGGTTCACAAATTTATCTCCTTTTCCTTTTTTTTTCTTTTTTTTTCTTTTTTTTTTTTTCTTTTTCTTTTCTTTGTTCTTTTCCATCTGCTGAATTATTTCAAGGGTTTACAGGAACAATGGATAAAGATGGGGATGCAAAAGATAAGATTGGTTACTTTAGAGATGTTTTAAGAGAGTTTATCTGTAATGGATGTCATGTTGTGGAGTGTTCATTTTTGGTAGCAGTGGTAATACAATACGTTAGTAATAATAATACAATGTATTATTACAGGCAGTGTAAGACAAATGTCTCAGTGAAACTAATAAAGGAGAAAGTTGTCAGTTTTTGTTGTTGTTTTGTTTTGTTTTTGTTGATTGTCGAGTAGAAATAGATAAGATTGAGAGACTCCTCAGTTTTGGGGTTCAGTCCACTTACCTGAGCTTGTATGCAAGGTCCTGCCTCCTCAAAGGTGATTTACTTCTGAAACAGTCTCATGAGGCTTTTGTGACTGCTGATGGAAGGAAAGAAAATACAATGTTTTGCTGAGCAACACCATTCTAGAACTATGCTATAAAAAGTGAGTCATGAAACAAATTAGATTATAATTATAGGATCCAAAGGATCTGTGATGTGGATTCATTTGAATAGGGTAATTGCTGCCTATTATTAGCAGAACAAGGACTTAAAACAAGTACATTATTGTATATTTATATACATTACTCCACTGTTGCGATTACTCATTCTGCTGTAATATTGAATGAAATATATTATGCCTTGCTAATTTACGATGCTCATCTTTCTTTGACTGTACTTTGTCATAAGTACACTGACAAGTAGTCTCATACAGAAAGGCTGAAACTGAAATATGGCAATTTCCTGTTGGTCTAGACAAAAATTGGGGCCAGAATCTGAGAAAAGAGCATCTATATATAGCAAACATACCATAAGATATGGATTGAGATTGTGAGCTTCTTTCTTCCTACCATCACTTGTTCTTTTGACATTATAGGAGGCATGTTTTGAGCAATATTGTATATGGATATGTATGGAGTAAGCCAAGTATGTTTGAAAAAAGATTGCAATAATTTACATAGCCAGTTCCCATAAGGAAGATGAATAATTGTCAATTACATGTAGGTTAGACTTCTGTGTTTGGTCTGTCTCTTCGTAGAATCCAAGAATGGTTGAGATTGGAAGGAACCTCTGGAGGTCCAAAATCCCCTGCTCAAGCAGGGACACCCAGAGCAGGTTGTCCAGAAACACATCCGGATGACATCTGGACAAATGTCTCCAAGGAGATAGGCTCCATAACCTCTCTGGGCAGCCTGTGCCAGTGCTCTGTCATCCACAAGGGAAAGAAAGGCTTCCTGATATTCATGAGGAACTCCCAGTGTATCAGCTGCTATACAGGGCCTCTTGTTCTGTCAGTGGGTGCCACTGAAATGAGCATGGTAACATCTTTACATTCTCAATTCAGAACATTGGAAACCTCAATGAGAAATGCCCTGACTCCTCTACTGTTCATGTTGATCATTCCTCTGCTATTCATGTTGATCACTCCCAAATATTAGCCTTTCCCCCTACTGGAGATGCTCCAGCTAATTATTCATCTCAATGGTTCTCTGCTGTACACACTCTAGATTCTTGAACCTCTTGATTCTGTTTCTGGGACAAGCTGGTTCATGTTCTAGTTGGTGTCAGATCTACTTGGCTGTGAGGACTGTGAGGTGGGCTTCTGCAGAGCTGGGAGGGGTCAGCTTCAGCAGCTGTGTGTGGGTGCCTCGCAGGCTGTGAGGGGTCACTGTCTCCAGGGCTGTGGGAGAACTGACAGGCTACGGGGCAAGAGCATTTGGGGGTGGCCAAACACTATGAGGGGATGCTGTTCAGAGGCTGGTGGAAATGTGTGAGCCCCCCCATGAGCATTCTTGGGGAAGGCCCAAAGGCAGGACTGTGGGATGGACATAGCTGGATGGGGAAGGAAGCAGAGGGCTCAGTGAGTCTGCTTCTCTCCATGCCCATGTACCTCAGAGAGCTCCATGGAGTGCCAAGTTATAATTGAAAGGGTTCTGTTTGTGCTTGGATGGCTGATGTCTCTGTCACTAAAAGAGCCACAGCAGCCAGTGCTCCAGCTCAGCTGAAGCCCAAGTATAAGGAACTGCTTGGTTGTCAGGGAAAATATTAGCTCATGGGGAGAACTTGATCAAATGTCCGACTTTTGTATTAAATGATTGTGATCAACACTGGTACCTGCTTTCTGACTTCAGAGGTAGTTTTATTGGTGTGTTGGAAAATAAAATAAGTAAAATGTCAGAGAATGGTTGAGGTTGGAAAGGTCCTCTGGAGGTCTTGTCCCCTCCCGCTCAAGCAGGCTGACCCGGAACAGGTGTCTCAGGACCATGCTGAGATGGCTTTTGAGTATCTGCAAGCATGGAGACTGTGCAGCTGTTTGGCAGTGCAGTTCTGCTTGTTGTTCCAGAGAGTGGTTCTTGTGCAGAGCTGCTGCGGGATGAGCCTGGCTTTGGGAGCAAGAGGAACTGGGGTGCTGCTGCAGGGCCAGATGAAATTTGGGTGTGGAGGCAGCGGAGTGGAGCCAGTGAGGCCAGGGCTGTCCTGGTTGAAGGAGTGGCAGGCCCTGAGGACTCTCAGCCTGGCTGTTGGTGGATGGGATTTGGAGGGTGCCGCCCTGGTGCTTGTCAGGCTCCTGCTGTTCAGTGGCTGCTCCTGTCAGGGAGCTGGATGCGCAGAGGCTGCAGCAGGATGGGTCCATTGGCGAGGCTGGTGGGGCGCTGCCCTGCAGCCTGCTTGGGGGTGGTGATGGTTCCTGGAGATGCGCCAGCCCTGGCTGCTCATCCGATCCCCTGCAGCCCCCGTCTCTCAGCTGTGGGGCCATTGTTGGTGGGCCCTGGGCTCAGGTCATAGTGGCGCTGAGGGGATCTGCTGCAGACCCTCTCCCTGGCGGCATTCCTGTGGCCACGAGCAGACAAGCTGCACACGTCCTGCTGGTAGTCGTCTGCTCACACCGTATGCAGGATGCGGTCAATGGGCTGCCTGCAGAGTGGGTACGTGGATCTTGTGGCAGCCCATCGCCAGATGCAGCAGAAGCAGAAGGTGTGGAAACAGGTATAGATATAGGTGGTGTTTCTTCTGGTGGTGCCCAGGCAGATGGGGCACTGTTCCCCTGCTGCTGCCTCCGATGGCCCCACTTGCTGCATCTGGCCTCTGCCAGCTGTTCCTGCAGAGCCACTCTGCTCTAGATCCTCCTTGGCACGGGATGGAGTGTCCTGCCTACCAAGAGAGCCCAAGAGATTGGAGGTAGTGTGGAGGTGAGGGCTTCCTGAAGGGTCTTCTTGAGGGCTGAAATTCTTCTTCCTCCTCATCATCATTGGGTTCAGCCATATGGGCCACCCATCTCAATGGCTGTTCTCTGCACCTGCCTATCCCCCTCCAGTCCCAGCCCCTCCAGACCCCCATGTTGTCTCCCAAGCCAGTAGCATGGCTGGAGTTAGCAGAGGGTACCTGAAGGAGGTGGTCAGAGAAAGCGGGGGAGCTGGCTGGGCATCGTTGATGGTGCCAAGAACCCTGGCACCTTTGTTGTGCCCGCAGCCCTGGGACAGGTGCTGTGGGGACCCAAAGTACCCTGCCAGCAGAGAAAGCATCAAAGTGCAACTCAGGAAAGCCCAGGATGCTCCTGAAGCCTGCACGCCACGCGTCTGAACTCACAGGAGTCCTGAACCAAATGCACCTCGCGGCAGAGTGGTGATGTTGGAGAAGTCACGGGTGCTGCTCTGTGACATCACAAAGGCCTCTGGGTCTGCCCCCAAGTTCTGCCCAGTGAGGACAGCAGCCCCTCCCAAGGGGAAAGCCTGCTGCTTTGCAGGGCATTTGCCATCTTGTCACATCCTAGCTGCGGTGTTTATCCTCTGACATTCTGGGTCCCATGGCAACAGGCTGCTGAGCTCCATGCTCCAGCAATGCAAGCAGGAAACCCTGATGATGTCCTGGGTGCAAGGAGAGCACCCTGACTCGGCTCCTCTGAGGGCTGTCAGAGGAACTCACCAGAAAGGCTCATCCCTTGTTGCTGGTGGGAAATCCTCTGTGGGCAAGTTGTTCTGTTGCTCAGTCACCTGCACAGTAAAGAATCATTTGCTGATGTTCAGACAGAACCTCTCGTGTTCCAATTGTGACCACTGGCCCTCCTCCCATCACTGGGCACCACTGAAAAGGGCCTGGTTGGGTCCTCTTTGCACCCTGCCTTCAGATTTTTGTATGCCTTGATGAGATCCCCTGAGCTTTCTGCTCTTTGGCTGAAGAGTCCCAGCTCTCAGCCTTTCCTCAGCTGAGAGTCTCCTTGGTGTTTGGGCACTAAGGGGATATGATAAGTCCTGGACTTACTGTATTTATTGTTCTAGAACAACGCAAATATTAACGTGTTATCCTATTTATTCACATGTTAAGTCTAAAAGTTAGCATCATACTAGCTACTAAGGCAACAATAAACTCTATCCAACTCAGTTAATAATGATATCCAGCCCTTATTCTATGCCATCTATGCCATGTTCAGGTCCCATGCTTTCCAGTAAATCCTAATTAATCAACACCTCGTTTCTTATCTTCTGATGTTTATATACATTCACAGATATAATTCCTTTAGTGTATTGGCCATTCCCCTAACATTTCTATTGTTTTTATTTAGTCCATTAGTTTGGGTTCTATCTGTAATAACAGTCCTTTACAGCAGGAGAGATGGTGTGTGGTGTTGGATTGTTGCTTGCTGAAGCGAGTTCTGGTTATATCACCCCTACGATTGTCATAATTTATCATCACTACACTTTAGCATTAGCCTCCATTGTCTGAAAGACGCGCTGTAAGCTTATGGTCTGTTTTTTACACAGCCCCTTATGTGCTTTTCTAACAGGTGCTTTGGAATTGGATGTCTGCCTGCTTGTGTTGGTGCCTCGGGCTGTTCTTTCTGCGGTTCATGACTTTGCATTTCTCCCTTTTGTATGTTATGAGATGCCTGTCAGACCATTTCTCCAACCTGTCCAATTCCCCTGTAATGACACTATGACTCTCTGGGATATCAGCCACTCCTACCAGTTTTTTTTTGTTTTTGTTGTTGGCATGTTTTTGCCAGCACTCTCTGCCCCACCTTCCACATCATCAATGAAGATGTTAAATAGGACTGGTATTGACCCCTCAGGTATACCTGGGCCAGCTAAGGCACTGGCCTCCAGCTAAGGCACTTACCACCTACTGGTCCTTGCCATTGAACCAGATTTCAATCCACCCTCCTGTCTGCTTATTCAGCCCACTCTTCATTAGATTCTTTATGAGGGTCTTGTTGGAAACTGTGCTTGAGGACTTACTGAAGTCTAGGGAGACAGAATATCCACTGCCTTCCCTTTGTCTCTGAAGCCAGTTACTTTATGATAGAAAAACTCTTTTGTAATTAAGATAAATAATATATCTGCAATTATGAAATGTCATTGGGATTAAGGATTTCTGAGTTCTCAAGTTATGTTTTTAGATTTCTTATAAGAGAGTCTAAATCCTGTGCTCAGGTGACAGTGTACAGTAACAGTTGCTGAGCAAAGTAATTGTTGGGGCATGGGGGAAAAGCATATTTTTCATTTTTTAGAGAATTTCATACATAATTTATAAGAAAAAAAAAGTTTTAGCTCCATTCGTGTATTTATTTATTTATTTATTTTCACTTTAAAACATGAGATTTGGTTTGACCATGGAGAGATCACCACCACCAATGGCAGGGGGCATCTTGTGGACTTTCAGAAATACCTGTCCATTGTCTGTGCTCTTCTGCTTAATGGAACTGGTGCGGTAGTATACAGCATGTTTCAATTTCTGATAATTTTTAGAAGGCAAAAGGAGAAAAATTGTTGCCTGTGTTTCCAGCAGAAAAAAATGTCAGCAGAAAGATTTGTACTAGAATGCTAGTAACTTTAAATGACTGTTATTAGTATGAATGTACAAGTTTTGTGTTTACATAGAAAAAAAATAATATTTTAATAGTCAGTATTCAGCAAAGATTCACTCCTGTTTTGGTTGGTGTATTTACATACAGTGAGATCTAAAGGTAACTGAAAGACAGTAGATTGCATGTAAGATGGTAATGTTTAGAAGAGGCTATGTAATGTGAGTGTGACAGCAGGGTCTTGACTTTAGATTTTTTTTTTTTTTTTTAGAAATAAGGGGAAAAAAGTAATATCTGTAATTACTTACCCTTATTACAAATAAGGTTGTCTTTGATAAAGTAATATGAGAGGAAATAACTCCTTGAAGGCACAATTTACTATGATTTTGCTATATATTTCATAGAATATTATCCAGGTTTTATAATTCATAAGAAAGCAAATGAGAAGACTCATAGTAAAATTTATCATTTATATAGACTAAAGTCATAATTCTTTTGTGTTGTTATTGTGCTATATCTGATAGATTGCAGTTTTGTTGTTATTTTGCTAGCATCAAATTCATGTCTCCTGATGTAATCTCAATTTGCTTTCTAAATAACCATTTTTCTTATGTTTAAATGTTAATTATTATGTTTTCAAAGGTACAATTTAAAAAAACACATTGCAAAAAAAATCATAAGTCAATACAGAAAGTGTGTATTTGTGTCTTCTGGCTAATTTCTTTATAATTTCTGTTATACTAATGTAACTAAATTAATCAGTAACTTCAGTTTGCAAAGACTTTTCAAGTCTTTACTGCCACAAAATGAACATGAATCATTTGGATAAATGTTAACCCAGCAGGTAGCTAAGCACCATACAGACGTTAGCTCAGTCTTCACTGAGAGGGTGGTCACGTGCTGGAACAGGTTCCCCATGGACGTAGTCAAGTCACCAAGCCTGTTGGAGTTTAGGAAGCATTTGCACTATGCTCTTAGTCATATGGTCTGAATTTTTGGGTAGATCTGTGTGGAGCCAGGAGACTTGACGATCCTTGTGGGTCCCTTCCAACTCGGGATGTTCTATGGTTTTGTGGTTCTATGATTCACTCATCCTGCTTCACACAGAGAATTGAAAAAAAAGAAAGGTAAACAACTTGTGCATTGAGATAAAGACAATTTAATAGTACAGAAGAAGAAGGTAAAATAATTATAATAATAATAATAAACAATAACGATAAAAGAATATGCAAAGTAAGTGATGCATAATGTGATTGATCACCACCCACTGACTGAAGCCCGACTAGTCCTTGAGAAGTAGCCGCCCCACCCCAGCCAACAACTCACAGCCATATGGTGTGAGACATCCCTTTGGCCAGTTTGGGCCAGCTGCCCTGGCTGTGTTCCCTCCCAGCTCCTTGTGCATCCCCAGCCTCATCATTGGTTGGATGGCATAAGAAGCTGCAAAGTCCTTGATTCAATGTAATCACTGCTGTGCAACAACTAAAGCATTAGCTTATCAACATTATTGTCATTCTAAATCCAAAACACAGCATCATACCAGCTACTATGAAGAAAATTAAGTCTATCCCAGCCCAAATCAGGACGATAAATTAGTTTAATTTCTGATAAACCTAGTAGAATTCTGGTCTTCTAAATTAATTTCTGGATTATTGTTAATGCTGTTTGCTAACATGAATAATGCAAATATTCATGATTTCCTGAGAAATTTGAAAAGAAGATTCATGTTTAAGAGGAAAAGAGCAGCCAGAAAGAAAAGCACACTTGGTTGGGTAACACTTGGGCTGTTATGAGAGGAGGATACATATTGTAATACTTTTCATGGCTAGCTGCAAGGAAAATTTACGTGCTACTTATAGGTAAATTAATTTTATTAGCTATTTTAAATTAGCTTATTTAACTCAATACTGAACAACATATAGTGGAAAATGTACTCTTTGCCTCAAAAATCCATAATTAAAAACCTTAAAAAACATGAATAGTGTTTTATAAACCCAGAACACATGTAGAAGTAATTGATAATCTGTTATTCAGAATTATAGAAAAGTAGAAGTGGACAAAAGAGCTGCTTGGAAGCAAGTTTTCTTGACAAAGTTGTGAAGGTAGAATGGCCGTCACTTATGAGAACCACCCTTAATCTATTTTAGTTGGAATAGAGTGACACACAAATCACAAACTAATTGAAAGCAGCAAAAGAATCCCAGAACTACATAGTGTTAAACGTTGACATTGGTTTGTACTTATATTAACAGTGGCAAGATTTCAGTTTAAAGTATAGGAGTAAGTCAGACAGTTATGTGATTTTTGTATTCATGTAGACTGTCGTGCAAGATTGATTGGATTAGAGTATTTTTAGACTGGCAAGCAGTGACTGCAGTCCCAATTCTATTTTCCATTTTTGAGAACTGGGATGGAGAGGAAATTACATTTAAAAAAAAAAATCTTTGGAAAAAAATAATCATAAAATGATTCATGTCTGGTTGTATTCTCTAATCAGTGCTGTGCACTTCATGCAATTTAGCTGTGAGCTGGCTTTTAGACTTCAGACAGGACAGTAAAAAGTAATGAGGTAACTGTTGATCTTCACGAGCAATTAATTTGTCTCCAGGTCTCTGCAGATGAGTTTTCCGTAACATAGGTAGGAAGTTTCCACAGCTATATTCAGCATGCATACCTATCAATCTGCTAAGACTATGGTGTTTGATATGTTAGAAAATGGTGAGGAAGTTGATGAAATCAATCTTTCTGGGAATCTTTAAATTCTATGTGATATGTGATTTTTTCTATTAGAGCATATCATGTTCTCCATAACTTCCATCTAATTATTCTCTGATACAAATAATACTCATAAATTAATGCCAAAATATCAGAAAATTATATAAGTGGAATATGTTCAGATTAGGAATTTCAATGTGTTATTTCCTTCATGAGGAATGATATAAACTGTGCATGTATCTTTCTAAATGAAGGCATTTGTGAAAATTTATAGTATGACTTTATTTTTAAAGCTTGCTCCAAAGTTATTTATATTTTGTGCAGGGAAGTTTCAGAGGTAACTGCAACTCTTGAAGCTTCCATTTATTGTTTTTAAAGATTGTAGTTGGAAGACTAGTAGATTATATGTTCTTATTTTCAAGTATCCGTTTGAAGCTGGTTCTGTTCCTGTACTATAAAATGATAGATGTAAAAGATAAGATAATATCCATCAAGGTGAGGTTGCTTTATAGAGGTAAATGTCATAAACCAAAAGAATAACTGTCATCTTATATTGCTAAGTGTTGAAGTATGTTTGGTTTTTATTCAAATCTCAGTTTATGGAGGCAGGTGGCAATATAAGGATCATTGTTATCTATAACTTTTTAACCTTTGTCATTAAAAGGCGAAATGAGAAGTAAATTGAGTCTAAGGGAAAAAACAATGTATTAGGTTCTGAAAATATTTTTTTTGCCAAGATTTTGATGATCCCTCCACAGTGTTTTTATAAGCTTTTATAAACTCAAACATCTGCCAGCCTTGAGTAAATATTTCTAATAATTTTTCTATGCCTATCCCTGCTTTTTTATCCCTGCTTTCAGTGGGATTAAAATCAAGCTATATGGAGCAGAGCAGTCTACTGTTTTGCAGGGTCTAAGATATTCTGAGTTTTAATTCGGGATAACATCTTTGTGTCACAACATACGTTTGTCTGATGGTTTTCTAGCCATTATTCTGGCTATCTATTACAACTGTGATAAATATAGTCTGTAAGGCAAAGAGATTTTTCTGAAAATGTGTGTTTTCGGTTTTGCCATGCACATTGTGCACAGAAGGGCATGTTTGCTTGAACTACAGAATTCCTTGGTTGGCACAAGTGGAGCGTTTCTGTTACAGAGCCCAGATAAGGAAAAAGCAAAGTCACCTACTACCGTAATCAGGTTACTGGGCAACAGAATCACAACATCCAATCTGGCAGCTTCACTGCTAATTCATAAATGTGCAATATGGCCTTATTTAATGTAAGCCCTGACACTCTACTTTGTGGTGCAGAAGTATCTCATAACCAATAAAGCATGATATGAAACAAATTAAGAAGGCTTACGTTCTCCAGTGTCATAACAGACCTTTCATATCAAATCTCATTCTTATCTCTTGTTCGAACAGAAACTGAAACTGTTTGGTAGTTAGCAAATGTACAGGTGTCGTTGTCACTGTGGAGTTCTAGAAACAGCTTATTATAGTTGCAGACACACATAGACATCTGCTTGCAGGAGCACAAAATAATTTAAAACAGCTATACCAGAGTATGGACCAGTCTTCTGGAGTAATTTCATTACTTGAGCATAGAGCTTTTTTTTTTTTTTTTTTATTTTTTTTTTTTCCTAGCATGTAGTGCTTTAGAGCACTTTTTACATAACTATAGAATACGATTGTGTTGTGGTGAACTTTGTCTAAGCACAGAAACACAGGGAAGAAATTCAAAGTTCAGTAATTCCTAAGAATTATGAAATTTCTCTTTTTAAAAGAAAAAAACCTTGAAAGCAGTTGACTGTCTCATAATTTAATGGTATGAAATTAATTCAAAAGACAAAGATTAATCATGTTTATCTACTCTCCATTATATGTCCCATGACTCAGTATTTGAGGACCAAAATATTCTTTTGGCCTGATTATTGATTTATTTTGTGAAGTTGGCCAAGTCAGTTATGTTTTTGTTTGCTTGTTTTGTTTGCTTGTTTGTTTGTTTTTCCGTAAAGGTAGGCAGTATGTGATTTAAGAGTTAGACCTATGAATATATTTTTTTTTTTTTATTCAGTACTAAATACTTATAATATTGTAGCATTTTTTTTGGGGGGGGTGCAGTGATATTAAAACTAGTTGAAATTGCAGAATAACATGATCTAAAACTAAAAGCATATAGCAAAAATGGTAGGCTCTTGCTCTTTTTAATTATCTGTTTAGGAAGAAGACTATTAGCATAATTCTTCATGGAATTCCTCCAGCTGTTATTATTGCATTATTATTATTATTATTAACTAAAAGTTTATATATTTTTTTTTTTTGCATTGTAGCTGATTCTTAATATTTGAAGGTAGGGTAGGTAGCAAGACTTGGCAAATCTTTTTAGACATTAAAAGTGGTGATTTCCAAAAAAAAAGAAATCAAAAAATATCTATAAGCAGGCTGCTTATATCTTTTTAAAGTATCTATGATTGTATGTGATTGTATGTGACCAATGGCATAGAAAGATTTGGAAATCCAGGAATATGTTTTGACTGGAACCTTTTGTAGCAGTGAATACAATATTTTGATGCTCTGACATATTTTAAAAAGCTAAAATGTACATGTGTATGTGTATAGATATTTAAGTTTGTTTTCTGTTTGCTTTCTTTATAGGTAAGTAACATTAATGAAGAAGTGCATACTCTGGTGAGTGTTTGCGTTGTGCTCTTCCATGAATTCAGATGTTTAGTGAGTACACACAAAATATTTTGGTATCTTTAACTTGTCCTGTCATGAACTGCTGTTATCTGTGCTGGAGTCTTCCTGCAGAGTTCTCTGGATTTGGGAATATCTGTAGGAATACATCATTAACTCTACTCTTGTCCTTTTCTGTGACACATATGCTGATTTAGGTGATCGCAAATCTAGGCAACATTCATAGAGCTTATGCAGAATTTCTGGGTGTTTAGAACTTTTCAAAGAAAACCTGTAGTTGGTTTACTTACCCTGTTTTCAACTTGTGATTGTACTGATGTATTATTCACAGATGACAGAACGTACTGCAGATATTCACAGAACATACTGCAAATCTAAAGTCAGACATATTACATTGAACACTGACATTTCAGACCTGCATCAACATTTGTAGCCTCAAAATGATCAATAGATATTGGGTTTCCATGGTCTTTCCTCAAAAGATCTTGCAGCTTGTATGCGAACGAGATTTTTAAGCAACATACCTGTAACAGAATGAGAAATATTTTCTTGGTGATTACATGGGTATAAAAATATATTTGTGACTGCCTGAAATTTGTAGAAGCTTATATTCTGATCTCCGGTGATGTGTTCTAGCAAACTGTATTGAGTTTTTTAAAGGAAACAGACTATGACTGTGTAATATTGGAGACTACTGATGTCAAATGTACAAGGTTAAATTACACATTTGAATTAACTGATCCTGTAAAAAACTTTAATATTCTTTGGATGGTTGGATATATGCAATTTCATCCTTCTTATGAATACTTGTGTTCTAAAGCATAGATCCAGTAACATCTTTAAATCCACATTCTTGTGACCAAAATGATAGACAGAAACCTTGTTTACTGATGAAATTTCTGTGGTCCTTATGAAGTACAGTACCCATAGACTTGACTGAAAGCTGAAATACTCAGCATAACACCAAGCAAATTCTGGGAATTCTGACAAATCATTCTCTGGACTATATGTAGGTACATGTGCTGCTTAAACATTTATGCAAAATAATAATATATTGTTGGATATTACACTTTCACTTTGTGCTAGGAAACACAGAGAAAAATAAATAAATATGCTGGGTACAGGACTGAAAATGACAATTTTCCATCTCCATTTGCAACCGATAGATACATGTCTGACTATGCACATCCTGCTTTAGGAAGCAGCACAACATTCAGAAACCGACTACTGTCGTAGTATCTTAACTGGCAAGTTATTGTAAGTATTGTAATGAGGAGTTTACTACACCATGAAGCAGCACCAAGGAAACAGTGTCCACACTGCTTGTGTTACAAGGGTTCTATTTCAGATTATCTCTAGTTAGGTCCTAATGATCACAGTGCACTGTGTATATACTGGTACATACCTTCTGGGTTCTTTTTGTTTGCAAAAACAAATGTTTGGTTTGTGCTCCAGGAATTCTCTGCTATGCAAACTAAAGTGTGGTAAATTTGGGCTAAATTCAAAATGCAGTCCCAAGCCAAACTAAAATATGAGTATAGATGCATCGTTAAACTGTAGGTATATAACCAGCATTTGTGGCTGCTGGTTTTGCTATCCTGTTTTACAGATTCAGAATTAGTTTGCATTCCTTACAGATTGGTATAATAACATGGGCCTTATCTTGAAGAACACTGAGATGAATGAAAAATTAAAATGAATGAAATTCAGGAATGTAAAATTTGGTCAGCAATATATAAGAATAAACTGTGTCTCTTTTTAAAATATCTGTTGTCATCCTGAATGGCCCTATACACCAGTTAAATAAATAAACCATTTCATACTTTGCAGTTTTAATTACCACTTTCTTCATAATTGATATTTTGTTACTTACATGGAAAAACAGATGAGGTTTATAGTATAATTGCTTGTAAATCCCCTTATTTTAATGAGAATTTTGCTTATTAGACACATTGGATTTGTTCTTATGACTATATTATATCATCATCTGTAAGGTTCCACTGAGTTGGTTGTTCAGATTTTCCATTATCATTAGAAACAATACATTTTGTATCTAAAATGTGCAATCTGTATTATTAATAATTGAACACTGGATGTTTAGGTAGGGAAAAAAAGAGAAGAGCTAGAGAAGTCTCTCAACTAGGAGATACATTTTGACCAGTATCTCTGCTTAAAAAATGCCTATAATGAGAATTTAGAGTTGTTTTGGTTGCTTCTTCTGAAGTTCTGTGGTGCAGCTCTTGGAGTCATCACGGGATTAACATGAAAGGAGATATTTTTACCAATCAATGTGTATTCAATCCCTACAGAGTTGCTGTGTTTAACAGAACTCAGTGCAAACTTGAGAGGCAAAATATTTTTGCCCACTTCTTTTAATGGGGATAACTACATGTGTAAGTAAGTAAATGCCTACTTTTAGGAATTTTCAGCCTTTTTTTTTTTTTTTTCATATTTAACTATTTAACAGGACAAAGGTGACCTAAAGTCAGCTTAAAATATGAGTACTTTTTATTGTTGTTGTTATTGCTGTTCAGAACAGCACTAACAAATAGGTCTAAATTTCCTAACTATCCAAAGGAATTCAGATATATGCTTGAGTGCCTCTGTGATAAAAGGATATGTTGCAGGAACAGTCTCTAGTATTTTTCCAAAACAAAATGGGCCAGTATGGCATGTGAAATCTTTCATTAACAAGAAGATAGACTTTAAATTACCATATTATTACTGAAGTAATCTTCTAGATGATTTTTAAAGTTTATCAGGAAGAAAGAACCATGAAATTATATATAGGACGTTTTTGATAATGTTACCCATTGTGAAAATAAGCATTGTGCTTTTCTAAAACAAATTTCCAATCCAGGGCAGCTGTCCAGAATAGTACAGGAAGGCCAATTACATTACAGTTATGTGATGTTGCTCATGGCCTTTTTTTGTATCATGTAATTATAGAACATAAAATCATAGAATCATAGAATGGCTCAGATTGGAAGGGACCTCCTGTTCCAACCCCCTTGCCATGGACAGGGACACTACCCACTAGATCAGGTTGCTCAGAGCCTCATCCAACCTGGTCTTGAACACCTCCAGGGATGGGGCATCCACAGCTTCTCTGGGCAACCTTGCCAGTGCCTTACCACTGTCTGAATGAAGAATTTCCTCCAGACCTCTAATCTTCCCTCTTCTATTTTAAAACCATTCCCCCTTGTCCTGTCATTATCTGACTGAGCAAAGAATCACTCTCCATCTTTTTTTTTTATTATTTTTTTTTTTTTATAAGCCCTGTTTAGGTACTAAAAGACCACAAATAGATCACCCCAGAGCCTTTTATTCTGTAGGCTGAACGGCGCCAGCTTTTCAGCCTTTCTTCACAGGAGAGGTGTTCCAGCCCTCTGATCATCCTTGTGGTCCTCCTCTGTACCTGTTCTAACAGATCAACATCCTTCTTGTGCTGGGGGCCGCAAACCTGGTTGCAGCACTCCAGGTAGGGCCTCACAAGTTGAGGGGGACAATCACCTCCCTCGACCTGCTGGCCACTCCTCTTTTGATGAACTTCTCAGTAGTACATCTATTGCTTTACACAATGTTATGCTGTCATGTTGGTAAAGTGAAAGCTGAAGAAGATGCATAATGTACAAAGGCATTCTTAGGCTGCAATCAATAGTAGGAACTGTTACTGAAACATTAATACAAATTTTATAACCCAGAGATTCCTTCACTGTGAAGGACACTGGGAGGGAAATAATGCTCTCTGAAATGTAATACTATAAAAATAATAAAATAAACAGTTAGGAAAAAAAAAATACAGAGACTAATATTGCCCAAACTCATGTATTTTTATTTGTAACTACAACATTAACACCAATCTGTTATGTTATGCTGCAGGATAATGCAAAACTAAACTTTCTGGATGTAGTGTCCATATTTGGGAGGGAAACAACAACAACAACAATAACAAACTAAATAGTATACTATTTTTTTTTCTGATTTAGGTCTTACAAAAAAGTTTGTCAAGTGTATTTAATAGTTCACTACTTTTTGAACATAGCACAGTATAAGATCTTAAGGTCAATTAAGGGGGATATTTAATTTGTGAAATTAAAACTCTGCATCTGCATAAGACCTCGGTAAGTTTATCATTTCTTCTGATTTCTAAGATGAAACACAGTGACATTCAAATACTGCAAAGACTAATCTTGAAGCTGTGGTGAGTATATAGCTGCCACTATTGTACAGCTCAATATGTCTTTTCAGTCCTGCTTAGGACACAGCTGTGATTTTCTATCTGGTCACTAGGTGTCATTATTATTCTTGAAAACATAGCTGAAGAAGACCTTAAAAAGCTGCCCGGTATTTTATTGAATATTTGAAACGTTTAGGTAACGTCCATTGCAAATAAAAGAAGCTCTTTCTCTTTTTTAGAGCAAATTGATGTCTAGGATGATTTGGTTTATTGATTGTGATTTGTTGCCTATTTATGTTAAATTATGTTGGAAACTTCCCAGACAGCAGGCGCGAAGGCAGCCCTCTCACCACTTCACACTGAATAGGCTCCTCTCTGGAGGAAGGGGAATTTGTACCATTACACAGAGCAGCTAAGGATGAGTAGGACAGGGGAGAGAAGACAAAAAGCCAGGAAGCACACAGCATCACAAGAGTGAGACAGAAATGCTAAACAGAGCAGGAAGATGCATGGTTAAACTAAAACTGATTCATATTGTTCCAAATAAGTTGGGGCTGGAGGTGATGGGTGGAATGCATTTGTCCTGGTTTGTCATTGGAATACATGGCCCAAGTCACCACTTATACTTGACCAACAGCCTGTAGCTTATACTGTTATGGGGGTCTCTGAGTATTTCCCAGAAGAACTACTTCCATCTTGATAATTAATTATTCACTGAACCAGAGACACTGATTATTGCCCTCTGTTAATTGCCCATTTTGCTAAGTCCAAGAGTGCTTGAAACACT
This sequence comes from Heteronetta atricapilla, assembly GCA_011075105.1. Lineage (NCBI taxonomy): Eukaryota > Metazoa > Chordata > Aves > Anseriformes > Anatidae > Heteronetta > Heteronetta atricapilla. Next base: position 21,052,815 of record CM021763.1, on the reverse strand, counting down.
ACCTGGAATTAGCAAAGCTTTTTATAGTTGTGGAATAAAGGCCACCATCACTATTATGCTCTGGTTGTTGCCGTCAGCATCTTTCAAACTTATCAATAGTAATAAAGTGGATTTGGTATATAGCCATGGCTTTTATTTTCTTAAATTAGTGTCTTGGTTTTTGAGATTGCTTTTTAGTGTCCTTGATCAAATCTTCATTTATTGATGTCTCAAGCTAAATTTAATTTCAGCATGCATGATATTTCTTTATAGTGCTTGCTATAAATAGGACTGGAAAATAAAGTCAAAACTACTAATTTGCTGTCATATTAATGAGGAACATACCATCATAGTTCTTATTATGTTGAAACTGGCCTTGAAGGTTTGTTATGTGTCTGACATAACTTAGCTAATTGCAGGCTATAGTGCTTTAAACCATGAAAGCCTATGGCACTGAAGGGATTTAGATTTTCAGGGAGTGTTAGCATGGAAATGTATTATTACTAGCAACCTTTTAAACTCAACATTGATCTTTCTTGTTAAAATCAGCAGTTAGAAACAATGTATCTTTCAAAACAATTGGATTTGAATAGTTGAAGCTGAAACTGCCATATTTGTTCTTAGTAATGTATTTATTACACTTACAGTATAGGCTGTGTCTATATATTTGCAATGCAATTTGCAACTTTGTTACCTTTCACAGAAAAGAACTGCAAATATTTCCTGTGCTGGTCTTTCCCCAAGCCTGCATGTACCTTGAAAGATAACTCCAAAAGCTCATATATTTCTCTTATTAAATCCTCCAATGGTACTAAAATCTTGAGTGTCTCATTTGCAAAACAGTCACAGAATTATAGAATCATAGAACCATCTAGGTTGGAAAAGGCCTTCAAGATCACCAAGTCCAACCATCAACCTAACTGACTTCCATCAGTTAACCTCATAGTGCCACACCTGCATGTCTTCTAAGTATCTCCAGTGACTGGGGCTCCATCACTTCTCTGGGCAGCCCTTTTCAGTGGTTAACTACCTTCACCATGAAGAATTCAAACACGCAAGTGTTTAGAGGCAGTGAAAAGAAAAAAATCTGTGTTTTGGAAATGGGTGCAGGACAGAGAGATGAGCTTGGCTTCTGCACGTACGTATCATTTTCTTGGTAAAAACATATAGTACTAGACAATACTGTACTCAATCAGTCAGCTCACTTGAGCAAGCTACCAAACAATGACATCCACTTCAGTGGTGAGATGTACCAATATTAAATGATTCTTTGGTTTATTAGATTGGGAACCATGCTGAAGTAGATGATATTGAGAGATAGATCTACAGAAATAAAGTAGCAGCAGAAAAATAGCAGGCAGATGGGATGCAGCCAAGTAGCTTCTGCAGGAGCTATGCTGAACCTGACCCAAATCTTTCAGCAGCACTAAAATATTTGCAAAGTAAAAAGGTAAAAATTTTGTGGAGATACAATAATAATGCTGGTTCAAGTGTTGGGTGGAGCTCTTCAGATAAATGCAATGGTACCAAAGGATGATGTGAGGGAGAAGAGTTGCTAATTGCCTCTTAATCTTCAGGTATTGTGATGGAAGGAATAGAATCTAAAAAGTAAGAAAACATTTTATTATTGTACATTATTACTATTACAAAATTCACATTGCTTCTAGATATTGCACATCTATTGCTACTCCAGCCACCCAAAAATTCAAAACCATATGTCATGTAGGGACCATCGAGTAAGACATCAGAAAAGTATCTGAAGTATCTTACTAATTTCTGAAAAACCTTGAGCAGAGGTTTGCAGAGGTTTGCAATTTGATCTCAGAAATAAACAAAATAACAGCAGGAGACTGCAAGTTTAAGATGTTAAGATTGGCAGTTCACTGAACTTGGACTAAAATGGGAATTCTGTCACTTCTGTGTTTTCAAAGAACCTTAATTAATTTGTCCTGAAGGCCCTCTTGTACTGATGATGCTGAACACTAAATAACTTGCCATACTGCCTCTTCAAGAGACCCAACACAGAGATGATGTTGGTATGTGACTGTATCAAATTATATCATCAAATTTGTCACTAGATTCAGTGGAAAATTTATTTGGCTTTATGGTTCTATGCTAATGTTGTGTGATATGAAACATTTCAGAAACAAATCCTGAAGCCAAGCTGAAGATTTTTTCCTGAAAGACAAAATAATCATTTTATTCTCTCGTATTTTTTGCCATATAATTTCTTAAGAGCTTACTGGAAAGGCTAAGAATGAGGGGTTTGAGCAAAGCAAAATGAGACAAGAAAGCATATGACTATTTAATAACTAGTTGTAACTAATATTGTAAATTCCTACATTGGAGGGCTATGTGCTTACTTCTAGAAATGTGTACGTAATAGGGCATTGATACTGGAGCCTTCTACTCTAGGTTGTGATTATCAGGAAGCAATTTTACCAACAAAAAAAATAATGATATTGCATTAATAAATAGTGTACAATGGAAAAAAGTCATGCAATAGTCTTATTGACTAGTCTTTACTAGTAAAATATTAATTTCTTTGTTTCTCTAGATGGAACTTTGTAAGTGTAAACCCTTCTTGGTGTTAGTTTTCTTTTGTATAAAATTGTATGTGATGTCAAAAAGGAAGGTTACTAGAAGTTAAACAAAATGTGCTTCCCTGAGCCAAGTTAGTCTTAGTTTTGTTATTTTGGATTAATGTAGATAGTGAAATGTATTTTTCCAATTTTTCTGTGCAGTTTTATTTATAGACTGGCCAATAGAGGCCATTCAGTATTCTAAGGTTTATTTTTAAAGAAACTGTCATTACAGCAGTTAAGAGTATTTTCTAAAAGACTTCATGTGAAATTTGGTGTTGTACTGGAAACACTGTTGCTGATGGGGATATTTAAACTGTTTTGCATACAGTATGTTTGCAAGGTCTGTGCATTCCTAGCATCCTAAGTGATGAAGAGAGAATTGCAAGTAATTGTGGAAAAGACAAAAAATAATATGCATTTTCCTGGGAATCTGTTGGATTGTAAGGGAGAGGTAAAAGAAAGCCATCTGTACTTTCGCTGAGCAAAAGTAGGGTCTTAGATATCCAAATCTGGCTGGTAAATCAGAATTGTCTTCTGAAGAGAGAATGTATGCAAATGTTTCCTTTATTTTCCAAAACAAACTCAAACTTCATAAATTTATGAACATAACTCATATGAGAGTAATCATTTATTCTCTTATGCTTTCCAATTTCCATTAAAAGGGTACTTGACGGTACTCTAGGAAGCCCAATTAATAGTTCCTGCTCTACACATACCATACTGGGGTTTTAACATGGGTTTCCCTTTAAGTTTCCAACATCTCCTGCCTAGTTGCTAACCTGCTTATCTTTCTTTACCTTGGGAAAGAAAAGTCCAATCTGCCACACCACTCCATAACGTTTGCGGAGTCTTAATCTAAGTCTCTAACTTGTGTTTCAAGTGTTTTATGTCCAGTGGTGGAAATTTGTACAGTACAGTGTCTCCATCTGTTCTGCTCTAGGGGAGATAAGAAGAGGGAGAGAAGGTGCAGTGTTCTTTCTGGGTCTTAGTAAGAAAGGCAGGCCTGAGGGCAAATGGTCTAATAAATGCTTTAATAAGACATAATAAGAAGAGGAACAGAGATAGCAAGTAAATGTTGTCTCTTCAGATACTGGAGCATGTTTGTGCAACATCAGATGGAACCCAAGTGGATTTTCCCAGAGTACATTGTATAGATCAGAGCAGACCCCATCCATGGAGAGATGCTTTTGGTTCTTCAAGATACTATATTCAAGATATTATATTATATTATATTATATTATATTATATTATATTATATTATATTATATTTGGTTATTCAAGATATTATATAATTTCTTTACAGAAAAACAACTCTATTCCTAAATGATGTTCTCATAAGAACTTCTTGCTGCACTGTTAGATAAAGGCAAGGCCACACAGGTGATGTAACTGCAGGTACTGCATGGCTCCTATGTTACTTGGAGTTGGCTGAGGTGGCCAGCAGGGTTGTACAACATAACCCAGACTGAAGGCCAAGATGTACTCAGCTTAAGTGTTATGTGGGATCACTGATTCTCAAATGGGCAGTGGTCTCTTGGTCAGGACAAATATATTCCATACCTTGATCTACACGAGGCCTACATTTTCCAAATATATATATTAAAAGTTACAGATAATATGAATAACATACAGGCTCAGTTCCTAAGGTCAAACAGAGCAGATGAGACCTGTTAAGATCATGGACTCCTTGAATACTTCTTCAAGGCTCTTAATACACCATCTTGATCAAAGTGCACTGTGGTGACACCTGGATGTGTAGCATAAATTTTAAAATATTTCTACCATGTGAGTATTCATTAAAAGTTATGATACCAAAAGAAAATAAATCATTTTGAGGAGTGGGAACACTGGAAAATTAATAAATGCCAGCTTTATGCCTGGGCAGGTAGCTTTAATTATCGCTTCTTGAATATATGTGTTGTAATGCAGTATTTAATTATTTTTTTTTAGTTTTCTCTGGAACTTGTTTTGTTAGCATGTGGGGTAGCACAGTCAAGATTTATTGAAGAATTTCACTGGATAAAACAATCTTATGCAAAAAAGTAGCAGAAGAATAATGACAGAAAAATACTAGAGATGCTAATGGTAGGCAGAGCTTTTAATCCACAAGGATTTACCTGATTTTAAATTCATGTAACACACTTGAGGCAAATTTCCTTTTTTTTTTTTTTTTTTTTTTTTTTGAGGTGGGAATGGAAGGGGTGGAGGGAGCAGATATCGTGGTAAGCTAGTAATTTAAAAGTCTGTGTTCAAAAACCTTTTGTTTTCTGATCCAGTTTTGTAATGTTTTTGTAATGCTTTTCCATTTTTTTCCTCTCTAATTCCATCCTAACAATACAATCTTATCTCCATTTTTTCTTCTCCTTAATTTCAGTCTTTTTTGCTCTTTACTTACCCAAAATGTTTGTACTTCACTCTTTGAAAACAGAGAGAAAATAAAATAAACCTTCCTTTGTAAATCCAATATTATTTATTGATAGTGTCAATTATGAAATTACAGAAATTTGTATGTTTTGCTAGTATCATTTCTATTATGATATATGAATACTTGCCCAAAGACATAAGAGATACAGAGTTCCTGAACCCAAAGGTTTTAAATAAAGTATTTAAATAACATCATTTAGTATCGTTATTTCCTCTGTTATCTGATCACTGAAAAACTACTTTGCCAACAAATGAAGTACTGTTTGGAGTGTCAATGGGTGAAAAAATATGATGGCAATGTCATTTCAGACATTGAGGATATTCTTTTAATGTCACTAAATGTCACCTAGAGTTAAAATTTTAGGCATTAATTTAAAAGAAATTCTAAAGAAATATTTTAATGCAACAGCAATGCAGATTGATCTTCAGTGCAGGCGAAATCTATAACTGGAACTGTACTTACAGCTGGTAGCAGTTGACATACCTATTTGATATATTTAGCACTACATAAAAACCCTCTAAACCTTCTGAAAATAAGTTAGTACTGTTGGAAGTTGTGTACCTTAGGAAAAAAATAAATAAATGAGACTATACTAATTAGTTCTAAGAATCAACAACTTAATGCAATGAGATTTTAGCTCATGAAACAGGCCCAAGTTTTTCCCTCATTTGTTAGACTTTAAAAGATATTAGCAAGACAGATTTATTCACCAAATTTGTGCAATGCTATCACAGTTTTGGATTGAAAAAAGGTGTCTGGTGGCCAATACAGAAGACAGTATTTCTAATGTAACCAGGTATTTCAACTACGTTCATTTCATCCTCAAGTTATCTGAAACAGGCTGATTTAGGAAATAATGTACAAAGAAATCATTCTTAAAAGAATCTCACTTTACAAGTCTGATGAAACACCAATATTCTTGCTCAGGCATTAGCAACATGATATTAACATCCTGGTATATTGATACAATGCCAAGAAAAACTGAAATTGCAAGAAATACTTCATTGCAGATTATAATATACTTTTCATGTCATGGGAAATAAAGCAAAAAACACAACCTTTGAAAAGTCTTGCTTCGTTACTATTCCATCCTCTGTTGAACTGGAAAAAGTTGAAGTAACAGCCTTATTAGAAACACTTTCTTTCCACTTTTGGCTCTTATTTTTCTCTTTTATTCATTTATTTATTTATTTATTGGTAGTAAAGCTGCTGCAATTCCAACTAAGCAGCAACAAAAGATGAAAAGCTTAGGAAGCCAAAGCATAAATACTTTAAACACCTACTTTTTTTAAAAAAACTACTTTTATTCAGGAAGAATCTAGCTATAGTTTCTTTGAAACAGATGTGAAGTTGTACATTTCATCCTGATATTTCCTTTCTTCCTTTCTTCCTTTCTTCCTTTCTTTCTCTTTCTCTCACTTTCTCTTTCTCTCTCTCTTTCTCCCTTTCCTCTGTTCCTTTCTCTTTGCAGATTGCCTGACATGCTAAACCTTGAAAAAAAAAAATGAACCATCTAGCCTTGTACAGGTTAATATTGTATGTATATATGTTTATTATTATTACTACAAATAATGTATTTCAGGGTCAAATAATGTATTTCAGGGGAGAGGAGAGGAGAGGAGAGGAGAGGAGAGGAG